>CM053622.1:549432066-549522557 GCA_028646595.1 Phalanger gymnotis
TTTTACTACTTCTTGGTGCCTCATAGATTCATTAGCTTCCACTTGCTCAACTCTAATTTTTAATGAGTTAGTGTTTTCATTTTGCTTTTGAGTCTCTTTTTCCAATTGGTTGATTTTACCTCTCAGGGTGTCATTTTCTCTCTTTAGATTCTGAATCTCTGTGGCCATTTCGCCAATCTTATTCTTTAGGGACTTGATTTCATCAGTGGATTCTTTTTCCATTTTTTCTTTTACCTCCCTAATTTGGTTTTTAAAATCCTCCTTTAGCTCTTCCAGCAATGCTTTTTGGGCTGGAGACCAGTTCACATTCCTTTTTGAGGTATCAGATGTATCTATAGTGTCATTGCTGTCCTCTTCCAAATTGGTATTTTGATCATGCCTGTCTCCATAAAAAGAATCTGTGGTCCTCGGTTTTTTTGTGTTCTTCATGTTGGTTAGCCTTTTCCTGGCTTTACAATAAATTTCTGCTTTTGGGGCTCAGGGCCCTCTGTCACATTTTTCTTATTCTGGGGATTGTGAGTCTAGTTGTTATCTTTGTGAATTATAGCCTTCAGTTTCCTGAAGTGTGGGGGAGGGGCCTGGCTCCCTGATATCTCTTTCCCTAGGGGTACTCTCCAGCACTGTTGCTCTTCAGCAATGGTCTCAGCTCTTTATTGCTTGAGCTGTTGTCTGGTACTTCCCCTAGGGGAGCAAGAGTATGCGGGCTCCTGGTATTGACCCCTGCTGCTTTTGCCCCTCTGGGACTAATGAACTTCTACTATTTGGCCACTGAAACCCCACTTCTATCTCCTCTGTTCCAGCGTTTTTTTTTTTTTGGAGGAGTTCTCTGGGTGAGGGGGGGAGGGATTAGAGCCATTTACCTGGCCATTATGTCTCCTGGAAGTTCAAGAAGCCAAGTTTCATACCTTGGGGCTGTAAGCCTCAGGAGTTGCTGTTTCACAGCTGATGGCATTGTGCTGCCTCTTGTCCCTTCCACAGACTGCCGTCCTGTATTGGGAGGCCTGGGATCTCCGCTGGTTTCGGGTACCCAGATTTCTTCCAGCCTGTCTCCCATGTGGGTTTCCTGGCTGGCAGCTTCTGCTTTGGTCTGGAGCAGCTCCACAGGCCGAGCACTCTCCCAGCCTACAGATTCGTGCCTTTGGCCTTTCAGACTCTCCCAGCTTGGAAATTTGCCCCACTCAGACTGCTCGAGATTTCTAACTCTCTCACATCTGCTCAAATTCACTTTTTTATAGGAATCTGACAGACCTTGTGAGAGAGCTCCAGTAAGATGCTGTTTTCATGTGGCCATCTTGGCTCCGCCCCAGGCATATACTTTTAAGCTTAATCTGCATTATTAACACTTTCTTAAATCTACGCAATCAACAAAAAAATAAATTGAGCCCTAATTTGTAGCAATTTAATGTTTCTAAGGTGTTAAATGCACATATTGAACATTTAAAAGTGATACTTTCAAGTTGGTTAGAGTTGGCTCCAGCACAGCCTTCGTTAGAGGCACCCAGGTGCCTTTAGAGAAAGATACTATGAGTAGGATGGGGAAGCCCTCTCATGGAATCTGGATCTCATCCTTTATGTGAGTTGAGTGGAATGAATGGGGGTGGGGACCTTTCGGCATGGCTCAGGGCTTCTGATTGACAGCTAGGCCTAAGTTTTGAGTTAGAAAAAAATGGCCTGAACTGTGTCCTTACCAAATAAGGAAAAAAGTGTCTTTAAGAGTTTGGCATTCGCTAAATTGTACCTGGGGTAGTAGATTTCCATGTTTACATTGTAAGCCTGAACTCTACCAATGAGTAAAAGGCCAGTGGTGTGTGTGTGTGTGGGGGGGGTTGTTTACATTAGAGTATAAGGCCCTCTGGGCCCCGCCTCTCCCTAGGGATTGTCTATGGGTTTGGAGACCACCCTTTTCTTTGGGATCATAATAAAATTCATTTCTACTTTCTACTTGAGAAGCCTCTGAGTTTAATTCTGGGTTTAGTTTTTATCGCACACATATTAGGACATGCTAGGATGCCAAAACCAGATTTTGCTAATTTCAGGTTTTTGTTCCTGGAAGCCTCAGTACCTGGAAATGAGGAAAAATTTTTAAAAAATCCTTCTTCTTTCACTTCTTCCTTCATCACATGTTCTTTTGCCACTAGGATCCAAAATTCAAATGGGTACTATTAGTACTACATTTTAACTTTATTAAGGATCAAAAAGGTTATTTTTGAAGTGGCTAGTGAACTGAACTTGATTAGAAAGACATAGACTTAAGTCTTGCTTCTAAGATGTTTTAGCTAATCTAGGTGTAATCCAAGCCCCAAAGCCCACTGGTATCGAACTCTGTCTTTATTGGTGGCATGCCCTGTACCTATATGAAGAATGGGACAGTCATGTCAAGAGCAGGGATGAAAAGAAATCTGGTCTCTTGAGTTTCTTCAAGCTCTTCTGGCTTCTAGCTTCTGAAGAGAAGTTGGATAATGCCAACATCTCTTTAGGTCACTGAAGAAAGACAAAAATTCTGGGAATGTCCTTATTCTCAGCTTGTGATTCTTCAGAATTTGGGAGATTTTCCTTTTTGGATGAGATCTCAGACTGGTTTCTCTTGGTTGAGCTGAGATACTTCACTCCCAAAGGGGGAACTTCTTTAATTTGTATTATCTGGTAAATGTTCTCATACGTATACTTTCTCTGATTTCTGTTTTGCTATTGATAAATGGATAAATGGGTTCCTTTGCTAAGTTCTAGGTGTGCTCATTGTAGAACAGGAAGGGAGTCAAGCCTTGGTTATAAAGCCTTGGTAAGAAATGGTGATCAAGTTTAACTTGAAGCTAAAAATTTAATCCCCTAGACTAGTAATATTTAAGGGAGCAGATAGATAGAATTCTAGTATGACACTCCCTCTCTCTGAGGAAAGCAGAGTGATGGCCTTTCATCCCAACTTTCTGCTTCCTCTCATTCTAAAAATCAAAATCTCCTTTGGAGAAGGGTAGGGAGAGAAGATGCTAAAGAGATGCCTATTTTTGTCTCCTTGTGAATCTCTCAGAATATTCACCTTGCTACATAGATAAATGTCAATAAGTGTTCCAGGCAACTCTGTAATACTCTTTAAGTTATAGATCAGATACCTACATGCATTAGGCAGCCAAGTGCCATGGTGGATAGAGCTTTGGACCTGGAGTCAGGTAGACCTGAGTTCAAATCTAGCCTCAGACATTTAGCTGTGTGACCTTGGACAAGTCATGGAACCCAGTTTGCTTCAGTTTCCTCATCTGTAAAATGAGCCGGAGAAGGAAATGGCAAAACCACTCCAGTATCTTTCTCAAGACAACCGCAAATGTGGTCACAAAGAGTCAGACATGACTGAAATGACTGAACAACCTATATGCACGTGTGGAGGAAACTTCTTCATTGGTAGTTTCCTATGTGAATGAAATCACAGAGTTGGTCTAAAAATGAAAGGGTGGGGGAGAAACATATCAAAAGTGGGGTATAGACTGGAGCATCCTGTTAAGGATAACTTGCTTGTAAAAAGTTATGGAAATGACTTTCGCTCCCCTACACAATGATACCTGTCATATAGGATATTATCCAGAAAATGTGTGACTAGAGAGAGAGGTAGGCTAGTCAAGCAGCAAGAACAAAAGTTAATAGATGGCCAATCCATGGTCTCACTGGTACCACAATTAAAAAAAATATATTTTCATTTTTATTGTGATCTTAACAAGTATATTATATGTATTTCTATATATAATGAACAGAAATGATGATTGCATATGGAAATCAACTGCTATATAAAGTTTTCACTAAAATGTATATTAAATTTTCCACAGTAGTAAGAAAACTGCCCTATTTATCTATTTCCCATTCTGAACTTCCTTATGCTTTCCTCTATATAATTAAAAGCTGTTTCATTGATGCTTTCTTTTTTTTTTCTTTTATCACCACTACTACACACCAATTTCCCATATCCCTAAACAGGAACTCTCCCTTGTGACATATAAGTATGGTCAATCAAGACAAATTAACATATTAACTGTGTCTGAAAAATATGTCTCATTCTTTATCTATTCTATCATCCCTTTGCCACAAGCTGGGAAGCATTGATCAGAGTTCTGAAATCTTTCAAAGTGGCCTTACAATGTTAAAAGGATGAGAGGAAAGCTTCCTGTGCTTTGGGTAGATAAATCTTTTATGAAGGATTTTGGGCAGATGTGAACAAGAATTCAAATCTATAGTGTTAGAAGTAGTACCCATATTGTTGAGATCACGAAATGTTCAAATATTTGAGATAAAGACTGAAAAGACTTTTAAGGAAAATTCCTAGGCTGGAAGGGAAAAATAAACCCCATCATCATTATCATCATCATCATCGTCATCGTCATCATCATTTTATTACCTGATTGGTAGTTTTCACCTCTTTGAAAGTCATGCACCTCACATTTGTTCTCAAGTTTTTGGCCTTCGGCTTCATTGGCATCACCATACCTTGCCTCCAGGGATTATTCTGCTGTTTCCTGCTCCCTTGACTCAGACACAAATAGATTCTTTCTTGCCTTAATTCAGCAGAGACAGTATTATTATTATTATTAATATTATTATTATTATGAAAGGTTCTTTACAATGCAGTTAAAGGAAAAATCAAAGCAAACACAAATGTATAGAATCTAATATGGCTGTACCCTAGTCTGGCTGGTATAGTTCAATGGACATTAGTCCACTCCTACTTGTCAACTCAACCTTGCTCTCAGAGTTCACATTTTTAGTTCTTTCTACTCCTTCCATTTGCCTTCTTTGTTTCTGTAGCTAGAGACAGAACACGACGTGGGTCACCCAGCCTGCTGTCCTGGGCAACAAATTCTTGTGTTGATTGTGTTTGATGCTTTGTCCAAGGATAATTCTATATGTCAAATATATATAGCATGATGCAATGGATAGGGCTCTGGATTTGTAATCAGAGGGCTTGGGTTGGAAAGCTGCCTTTTCCATTAACTACCAGCAATGTTGCTTGGCAAGTCATGTCAACTCTCCAAACCTTCAATTCCTTATCCATAAAATGAGGGAGCTGAAGTAGATGACTGGTCTCTAAATTTACCATGTTATGATAGTTACTGGATGCTTTATATCTCAGTGAAGGCCATTTCTACCTAAGGGAAACCTAGGAATATCAAAATGTTTTATAACATTGTTTCTGTGGAAAAATGCATTCTTCTCAATATGATGTATGATGCTGAGGGAGGTCATGACCAGGATTGCTTTCTTTTAAGGCAAGAATCAGCCCCAGGATGTGGGCTTCTCAGGGCCTATAAGTGAGAGCAGTTAACTGAATGTACCTGGCTGGGGTGAGAGAGGAAGCATTGGGAAGTAGATTCTGAAGCAGTGGGACTGATAGGTAAGGCTTTTTTTTTTTTAAAGTAAAGGACTTTATTATTTATAGGGTCATAAATTTAGTTCTACTTCATTTCTACTTTCATTTTCAGTTTCTACTTTCATTTTTCATCTACTTCATAGAAGGGTAAACTGAGGCATAGTAGGGCTTATTGGCTTGCTCAAAGTTACATAAGTAATAAGTGACAGAGGCAAAAGTTGGGCCTAAATCCTAATTCCAAAGCCAGTGCTTTTTCTCTGTACTGTGCAGACACAGGTGTAATGGCAATTTTGATAGTCATTTTGGAATTCAGTCTTGTTTACAAAATCCTTTTTGCTGGAACTTAGACACAATAAACAGCATTGAGTCTACTTGTTCTGATGGGGTGGGTAACAATTCAGTAAAATTATTGAATTCAGTTTTGTCGATGTATCTTTTACTGAAAATGTGTATAATCTTGACATTGTGTAGGCAAAACAAACTTATAGGTTACTTGACTTTTTTCTTTTTTTTTAGCATTATGTAGACACATTTAATTTGCTAATTGCTTTCCAATTTTTAAGTCATTAAATTCCTTGATTATTTCCCCTCACTGAAAAGCTACTGGAAGAAATTCTTCTAAGGGCTACATAATACAATCTGGTTATGTTACTTAAAGTACCAGAAGAGGGCGCCAAAGACATAAATGTGGTTATTTTCTGACCACATCACTTTAAATTAACTATCAAGAAACAGTGTGAAAGGGGTCAGGGGAAGATGAAGAGGGAAAGTGGAAAAAATAGAAGAGAGGATGAGAGAGAGAAAAAAATTATTTCATTTAGAATCTTGATAGCAAATAAATACTCAAAATAAAATAATAATAAAAACAGTTTTCTGTGGAAGTCTGCTTTAAATAATTCATGGGGGCTCAGAAAAGGACTTAAACATTTATCCTCCAATCCATTCTGTGCTTACTTTCAAAACTTGAAAGTGTTTTTAGTTGAATAGAATCATTCTTTCTGAAGACAATGTAGTTTCTTTCTTTCTCTGAGCTATAAAATGGTGACAATCTCATCTGTCTGTATCCAGTGTCACTAAGAGAAGATTAAGCCTTGCAGGTTAGGGAGAAGAAGAAATAAAAAAAGCCAGAAGGATTCTTCTCTGTGTCACATTCTGGGATGTTTCTAGGCTAGACAGAAAGTTATATTTCTATATTTGTCTATATTTCAAAACTATAAGACACGTTTTAAACTTATAAATGTCTCTGTACCATATATGTAAATTAATGTGGTCAGATATTCTAGATTTCCGTTTCTATAATCTCTAAAGATAAACATACATAAACATATGAGTAGCATGGCATTAAAAAACCACCCTGACATCCCATGTATATTTATTGAAATTTGGGAGTTTTAAGACTGTCATTAATCAGTTATTTTCAAAAGTTGAGTGAATTAAAATATACCATTTTCAAGTCAGTTCATATGTGTAGAGACAGCCTTAACATTAACCTTTATTACCATGAAGGGTATATTTTATGTATGTATACATATGTAACCTTTATAATCTTATTACCACAAGGGGAATTCAATAGAATTCTTGATATTTATCTTCACTTACACAAATGTTTCTTGAAACTCTTTTTGGTGACACTGACATTTTAACAAACTCATCAAAGTGTTATATTATTAGCTTTATTTTAATTTTTTAAATGAAGTTTTAAAAAAATTAAATGTCAAAAATCCAGGTGAAAAGTGTCAAACTAACTCAATGAATACTCATGCACAAGAGGGCTCAAAAAAAAAAAAGACCCTGGGCACTCTTGACTGGTGAATCATATTCCCATACCTTGGCAAGCAGGTTTACTTTGGGAAAGGTATGAGACCATGGAACACACCATAGAAACATGGTACATCAGGGAGGAGGTAAAGATGCTTTCCTTTAAGAGTACATCATGATGAGATGCTCAGGGTGAAACAAAATGTGTAATTGTCTGGCAGGAGGATTTATAGAAACAGGGTGCTTCAAAGATTGGTGATGGGACCAGCTTTGTTTAACATTTTATAAATGATCTGCAAGAGAGTAAAACAGCGAAATCTTCCAGTTGCTGATGACACTGAATTCTTCTGAATAGTGAAGTATCAAGCTGTTAGGGGAAAACGGGATGAGCAAAAGAGTGACAAATAGTGGCAAAAATAAGATAAGAAATCTTGGGGAAAATCAAATCCAAATTATATTACCAATTACAGTTTAGGAAAGGAAGTAAAGAGTCATTGTATGCCTCTTTATTAAAAACATTTCCTTACATGCTATTTCAGCTAAAATTATTTTTGTTTTTGTTCAGTCCTGGGATTTCATTGACATAGGGTAGCACTTCTCTTACTTTTTGGTCTTAGAAGCCCTTTGTACTCTTAAAAATTATTGATAACTCCAAAAAAACCTTTTGTTTATGTGGATTATATAGTTAATATTTGCCAAATTAGAAAGTAAAACATCTTAGTGTTATAATGAAATAAGTTTTGACCTTGTGGATCCCCTGAAAGGATCTCACAGATCCTTAGGGTTATCATGAACAACTTGGAAAAATGTTGGCATTAAGAACCTTAAGTAGGAAAACTTTCAGTATTCTACCCTTATATAAAAACCTAGTGGTAATCCTAGGTTTGTTCTGGAATAGAATTCTAAATATGGTCTATTCTTATCTAGTACAATGTAATCTCATTGAGGGCATGAGTTATTTATTTGTTTTGTTTTTTACATCACCAAAACCTTTCCGTGCATGTGCCCATTGTGGGTGCTTAATAAATAACTTGTTAATTAAATGGACTTATTGAATCACTGTTCTTTAAGAACAACATAACAACTAAAAATGATTCCAAGAAAGTATCTAAAATGATTAAGGATTTGAAGGTGCTTTGATATGAAGATGGAATGAAAAAAGTAGGACATTGAAAATGTGAGGGCTGAGGTGGGGATACCATTAATGTTCATGAATATGGATAAGGCAAAATGGAATGGTATACCAAATTCTACCCAGTGGTGTCAAATGCAGAAACATATCCTTGTGGGCAACATGTTGACTTAGAAAACCACAAATTAACATTTCTGCATTTTACTCTATTTTTATTCATGTTGCTAAACATTTCACAATTACAAGTTACATGTGCCAAAGGCTATGAACTTGCCACCTTTGTATCTAGAACACTAGAATTAGAGGAAATTCCTTTCAGTTTGAAGGGGATTGGATCATATTTTCATCTACTACAATGGATCTGTTACCAATGATATTTGTATTCCCTTTACCTGAACAGATAGTAACCCATTCATACTTTTTCATCTTGCATGACTTTTGCCCTTGTCCTCCCGTAAATCCTTCACAGAGGATCAATGAGCTTGTGGTCCTTCCACACGTCTGTTGACAATGCATGAATTCTACATGAATATCGATAAAGCATGTGATTTGTCTACACTTATCCCTTGCTTTTGCTTACATAACTGACCAATGTCCTTTTTTAAAGCCATATATATCCCTGGTGATATCTTTTATGTCACTTCTCCTGCAAAATTCTTCATTGCCAAAAAAGTGCACTCATTTATTAGAGACATTATGCTACTTCATAATTTGAAATCATATAGCTTCATTAGAAGAATATGATTTTAAAAGATGGGCCTTTGTTTCAGGGAAAGTCTTGGAATCATTAAAAGCTCTTTGTAATTTTTTCAAAATAGCCCAACCTGTTTTCTTCCTTTTTTTTTTAAAGTTCTGGACCCATTTCATTGTTCATCCATAATATCTATCCAATTATGTGTACCAAAGGACCAACTCTATGGATTGTCTGTCTAGTTGCATACCATAGTCTGAATTACAGGTATTTTCATCATTTTTTTTTCTTCTGTGTGGCTCGTTAGCTTCAACAATTTTTCGTGGTTATGGATCTTATTTAAGAGGCTGGTAAGGAGGGATCTACCGAAGCCAGCTTCAAGTGCCTTGAGGGCTACTTGGTAAATTTTCAGAAACTTGCAAATGCTATGAATCAGGGCTCGCTTTATTATTTTGTTGATTGTCTAGATTTAAGAAAGTGGTGGAGAAAATTTTAATAATGCAAATTAACCCTAAAACTCAGTCCTGCATTTTTGGAGAGCCAAAGCTCTCCTTTTTTTTTTTTTTTGCCCCAGCATATGACTGCTCTTAATTGTTCTGGTGGTTGATGTAATCAGCAGCATGGGAGCACATAAAATTCACTCAGTATAATATGTAATTGTGTTTGTATCCAGATTTCTTTATTCATTTTCCAGTGTACTTTTAACTATAGTATACTGACTTTTTTATAGTCTATTTTGATTAGAAATAGGGGTATCCCTGACCTGCTGTTTGTTGGAAATGCTGGTGACCAGTTTTAAAGATAGCAGATTTAAAATGTTAACAGAAAAGTGTCTGCTCTTAATTTTTACTAGTTGTAGCTTTTCCTATTCCCTAACTTCTTCCCAGATGAAAGTGATGTCTTCTTTTTGAAATTACATATGGTACTCTGTCTACACCTGTCCTTTGCCCCTATCATATTCTATTATACACATTTATATATGTATCTGATCTTCCACCGCCATTTGATGGTAAGTTCTTGAAGGCAGAGACTGTGTCCTTTAAAAACCATCTGACACACTAAACAGTGCCTTGTACATATTAGATGTTATTTCATCGTTTTTTGGCTTGATAAGTATGCCAATTGTGATTTACTACAATACTCTTATGGATTATTGCTCTGTGTAGGCCTGCTGCCCTTGCACTGAGTGCTCCCCAACTGTTGTATTTGTGTGATTGTTATTAGTTCTCTTTCGTCCTATATGGTCACTTCTATTTTCTGCTATCATTTATCTTTGCTATTAATAGGTCTGCTTCTTACCATCCTCACTATTACTTCTAATGTTGTTCTGCTAACTGTCTCTACTACTACTTCCTCCTTTACTGATTTCTCTTCTTTCTTCTCACACTCTTTCCTGCTATTTCTACCTGAGATGCCTGGTTTTTATAGCCATTGATTATCTGCCAATGAGAGCATTTCCTCCTCTGATTGGTGAACTGACTGCATTATGTCACTTGTCACCTTCCCTGTCTTGGAATCTTCCTGGTTATTTTCCCTTTTCATGGGCAAAGGGTTTTTCTTTTTATTTTCTAATGACTTACTAGATTTGTTCCTATTCTGGATGGCCGATGGTGTGGAATGTCTTAATGTAAGATAAATAGGCTGCTGCCCCATTATTTAGTTTTGGGGCATCACTACACTCCATGACAAATTCTTGAGACTATAGACTTTTTTTTAAACTTAGTAACACTGCCTCATCTCTAAGAGATCGTTCTCAAAATTTGTGCAGCCGGCCACTCCCCAATAGTATCATAAATATAGAAAACATTAATCTATCATTAATGATTTTGGGTTCCAAGAAAGAAATTCTACCCCTCCCCCCGCCCCATGGTTATTCTCTTCAAGACAGCAGAAACTTGAAACACTTTTAATATTGCTTTGAGACTGTTATTCAGCATGCAGCTATTCTTACTCCTATCACAACAGACTAAAAGATGGCAGCTGCGCCAACCTGGAAAAGAGCATCTGTTCTCTATAGTAATGGCTTTTCCAAGTATGACCCTCTGTATCACTTGGGTCTCTCAGGCTGCACTGCCACATGGCCTCACCATTTTCAATGAGAAAATAAATTGCCCCTGTGCAGTGGTATGCAAAGCAGAAGATATTTGTAGCAGTGCTGGGGCTGTGTTTGCAGTCTTGATTTAGAGCAGGCATTCTGTACACCAATCATGAGTTTGCTTGAGCAAGTGCACATTTTTCATTATCTGCTGCACTCCAAGTGTGCCCAATTATAGTGGTTCCCAAATTAGAAGATGAATCTTTACTGAGTTCTTTTCCCCCCTGGCCAATGTGATTTTAGAAAGCTGAAGTGGTTGCATGTAAGCATCTAGAACCCCACCAAGTTGGGGCTATTGTAACTTATATTTCATTGGAAACATTATTTATTATGTAGTACTATCATCAATTGCCTGAAGTGATATCTACAAATAGTAAGTGGTTTTCAAAGTCCCAGTTTATGTAAAAGAGATAATAGATTTGTTTTACCTGGTTGTGGAAAGTAAACTAAACAGTGGGTAAAGCTGTAGAGAAGCAGATTTTGGGTAAACTTCCTCATAATTAGTGCTATCTAAAAGCTGAAGGTGGTGATTAGAGAAGGATTTTGAAAAGAGCTTGGAGTAATTTAGATAAGAAAAAGGAAGTACCTCCTAGGAGTTTATAGCCAAATAGTCTGGGTAGTGCCTTCATGGATACTTATCAATGGGGGAATGGCTGAACAAACTATGACATATGAATATAATGGAATACGATTATGTTGCAAGAAATAAAGAGACAGCTTCAGAAAAACTGTGAGAGACTTGTATGAACTGATGCATAATGAAGCGAGGAGAACAATTTGTGTAATAACAAAACATTGCAAAACCAAACAACTTTAAAAGACATAAGAACTCTGATCAGTTCAATGACTAACAATGATTTTAAGGGATTCATAATGTTGCATTGTTGCCCACTTCCTCCTAGAGAGGTGATGGGGTGGGGAACCTGTGGCCTCGAGACCACGTGTGGCCTTCTAGGTCCTCAAGTGTGGCCCTTTGACTAAATTTGAATTCAGTCAAAGGGCTGCACTTGAGGACCTATAGGGCCACATGTGGCCTTAAGGCCACAGGTTTCCCACCTTTAAGACTTTTGGACAGGGCTAATGTGCAAAATTTGTTTTGATTGACTATTCATCTTTATTACAAGGGTTTTTCTTTTTCTTTTCTTTCTCAGTGGAAAGGAAGCAGAATGCAGGAAGATGAATGTTGGTTAATTGAAAAAAAATAATTAAAAATACATTTCCTTGATTAATACCCTGCTTGATGTCAAGACTCAGAGGGTCATTAGATAGTTATCTAGGTGGAGAAATCTTGTATGATCTCATAAGACTCTTTGAGAAGAGACTTTCCGGCTGTTTTACTCTAAGTTAAATCATCTCATGACAGTGCAAAGTCACATGGAGTGTAAGAGGGAGGGACATGATTTCAATCCACATCTGCCATTCTCTCTCATAGTACTTTGTAAATTCGTTTTTATTCTGGATGCATGTTACCCTTGACTGTTATTTCTATTTGCTAGCAAGAATATTGTTTGCTACACAAGGCAATTTCTGTATTCTTGTAACCTCTTTGTTACAGACACTATTTTACTTTAATTCAACCTTTATAGGCAATGGTAATACAGAGTTAGGCTTTTCTTTTATCCATATCTCAAATTCTGAAGTCAACAACTTGGATTAGAGTTGCTAAAACCGTACATTGGTGGGTACTTCTTGCTTGCAACCTTTCTTATTTTCTCCTTACATTGATATTTACTCTAGGTAACTATGTATTGTCATTAAGAGAAAATATCATTTGAAGCAAAATTTAAAGAAATAGAATGACTGGGCACTGATCAGTTCCTTTATATTCAAGTATTATCAATGACCACTTAATTGGGTCTAGCATTGGGTTTACTGCCCAGACCCAAACTGAACTCAATTTTATTTTTTCCAAGAGTCAAAGGCTTCCAAGTTATTCTTGAGATGACACCATGTATGAAATTCCTCCAGGACTTTTCATGTAAAGCAGCTAGATTTCTTAAGATAGCTGCCTTGGCCAATACTTCCAAAGTTATATATGGTCTATTAGTTTGCTTTGACATACCTCTTTAATAATTTCTCTTGTGGTTCTCCCCATGTCCAAAATTAGAGATAAAAAATTTCATACTTTATAATTTTTGATTGTCCAACAAATCAGGGATTCTTATCTTCCAATCTATACATCGATACATGATTGAATGATCATCTCTCAGGTCTTGTTTTCTCCTCTTGTTCATTCTGTTCACTCATTGTTCCTTTTTTATTAACTACTTACTTAACACTGAATCAGTTTTTCTGCCTATTGGAAATCTGATTAAAAAATAAAATAAAAATAATTTTTAGATTTCTTAGCTCTATGCTTTTTTGGGGAGAGGGGTGTAGAGTAGGGATATTTGTTCATTTTTTGGGACATTTTGACTTATTTTACCATTTTCCCTTTTGAGTCTTTTAAACCTTTATGTTTTCAGTGTGTGTAAAGATGTAATACAGAATAAAACATGACATACTTAGATTTTGACATATAGAGTTGAATTCTCCCCCTGTCCAACCCCGTTGGTTTGTGTCACAGCCTAAACTAAAAGTAAGTCTTTTACCTTTTGTATAGCTTTCATTAAAGCTCTCTCTCTCTCTCTCTGTGTGTGTGTGTGTGTGTGTGTGTGTGTGTGTTTTGCTTCCATGGATATATGATTTCATTGATGTGTGTATTCTCTTTAGGGATGCAGATCATAACCCATCTATGACTGCCCATCTTGTGTGACTTCTGTTCATATCCTTCTGACAGTCTTCCCCAGGGAGTCCACTCAATGTTCTGGAAGCCTTCCACCTTAAGTCTCTTGACATTACATGGATGCCAAAAGTAAACTATATCAAATGATTTTCCTGAAATGTCACTTTTCCCCTTAGCTAACAACAGATAATAAAGCTTTGATCCTACTATTGAGAAAGAGTATGTGACTCACTTTTGAAGTTAAATTTACTTCCATTTGGATTATAAGAGTCTTCAGAGCAGGTATCAGGCTTGGTATTTCCTTTCTATGTTTATAGACTACCTAGTATCGAGCTGTGCATGTTCAGTAAACATATAGTGCTGACTGACTGTCTTGAAGTACTCAGTTGCCGTGGAGTATGTGAGACAAGGTGATTTATTGTATCTGTTCTATACCATTGCTCTGAGAGAGTGAACATTATATTTGAGGAAATCACAATTAAACTTTGTTTATTAAGCATGATATTGTGTTTAGACAGTTTTTAAATGTTCTAGGCAAATACTAAATTTCTGTCACTACTAAGAAGCTTGGAAAAGAACTGTAGGAGAGAAAATACTAGGTTATAAAATGAAGGGGGAATGCAATTAGAGAGAGATTCTCTGAAGAGCATCTATTTTACAGATGCAAAATGCGTAGTTGTTCCTTGAAGAGCGGCTATTTGGGTGAAGCAGGAGACTATTAATACACAGGAGTTGGGGCCTCAAATGTGTAGATTAAGTGCAACATTTGCTGGGAGAAAATGAGCATCTTCTCTCAGGAAAGCTAGAAGCTCTCAAAAATAAGAGGAAATACTTTACAGCCACACTTAGCAGAAAACAGACTAGGTGGTTAAACAAAACAATGAGTCAGGTATAAATTGTAGGGTAGCCCATAGATACAAATTTTAATTAAGAACCATTTTATAACGTTATCACATTACTTTGCTTTATTGTGCTAAGTGAATATGTGTTGTTTTTCTTTTGTTCTCGAAGAGCACCAATGACATCAGGAAGGGGATGTCTTGACTTGCAAGTGAATTGGATTTAAGTGAGGCAGGGCTGTACAAAGTCACTAGCCTCACTCTCTCCTCCAGAGCTATATGGGTCCAGAGGCAAGACACAGATTGGGATGACTGGAGATGGCCCTGGATGAAGTAGGAAATTTTTTTTGGGGGGGGTGGGTGGGTGGAAAAGAGAGATTAATGAACTCATCCTATGCCATCTAGCTGTTTCAGTCATTTGTCCATGCCTGAGGCAAGACTAGTTGTTAAACTGGTGACATTGCCAACACGCATGATGGTAGGAACTCAATGTATAATTTAGGAGGAACTAATCAGCCTCCAAACCTTTTAAGTGATATTGAACATCCCACATGGCCCAACACTAAGCAATGCACTTAATGGTGGGGAAGAAGAGGAAAATTCATTTCCTAGGTCTCAACCCCAGAACTATTCATTGAAAAAAGAAAAAAGCTTCGTTAGAATCCAATTGCCACACTAAAGTGTTTCCATTATTACGCGTATTTCTAATCAGGAATCTCAGTGTCACACTTTTCATATGTAAAAAACAAACAAACAAAATTTTATCAAATAATTAAAGATGCAATTAACAAATAATTAAAGACATAGCTGAAGATGAGAGAAGTGAAAATTCTTATTTGTATTTATGGTTGTTTAGCGTTATAATTCAATAATTTACCTAGTCATTCCCACTTGTAGGACTCTGCTAATTATATCTATATAGTTAACTAAAAACACTTGTAGCAGGTAGCAGATAAATGAATGTTTCATTCGGCCACTTCTTCCTTTCTTTTTTGAATGCATAGTTGTTTTTGACACAATAGATGCTTTGCAAAAAACATTCAAAACCAAAATAATCTTTTTTATTTTAATTTTACTTGTCTCTCCTTTCATTTTCAAAATTTTTACTTTTATGTTTGGGGATTATTTTTTGTTGTGGTTTAAAATATTTAAAAAAATTATATGCTTAATTCACTATACTTGTACTTAATACAATCTCTGCTCCTTTCCTTTCACAGAGACCTCTCACATCCCCGCCTTGCCCAGCCTGGATCTGGATGGCTTGACCTTGCCTTTGAAAAACAAAAAAAGCCCAGGTATGACTGCTTGAATCTAATCTCATGCTATACGCTCATGCCTTCATTTTTATCCCACTGAAAACTCCAGATCCTTTGAGTCTATTTTACCGATGTATCTTTAAAAAAATACTTCCATTATTAGCCCAGATAGGAGTATACTTGTGAAAACCCACTTCCCTCTATTCCCCACCTATTTACTTGAATTACCATCATCTGTGGTTTTCCTAATTCAAAACATATTAATTCATTTTCTTCTCTCCTTTCTTCCTCCAGCATGTTTCTATTTTATCCCCCTTCATGTGATATTCCCTCTTCATGGTTGCTTTTTCTTTATTCTTTTAGTGATACTCTGATAAAGTAGGACTTGGAAAAGGCACTGGTCTCATCTGTTCCTGGAAACTTGTAAACATCTAGTTATCTAGAGTTTTCATGGTATATGGACTTGTTTTTCTTTATTAAATTTCTTTTTTCTTGCTACTTTTGTATTTCAAATACCCTGCACATTTATCATTTGTGTGAAGGAATTATTAAAAATCTATCATTCTATTGAAGATCAATTTTTCCCACATGGGACTACATTCAGTTTTATGGAATATGTTATGTAAAACATTTCTATTTCATATATTTTCAGTATATTGTATTATAGTCTTTTTCATTTGTTTGGGTAGTCCTATAGAATTCATATTGACATTCCTTGATAAGTAAACTGCCTTCTTCAGTTTGCTCATAAAATTCTTTTTCTGACATCAAAGTTCTGGAACTTGACAAATAAATTTCTGAATGAATTAAATATGGGGTTTCTTTCTATTGTCCTTTGGAATCTATTTGTTTGCACTTTGCTCTCTTTTCTCAACACTTCTGGGCAATTTAAAAATATGACCTTCAGAACATAGCATTCAGGCTCTTTGTTTCATATTTTTTTGGGGAGGCCAGTGGCTTATTAAAGCTTTCAAAAATCTATCCTAAAATTTTTATTTTCATGCTTGTCCTGTTGAATTCTTCTTTAAGAATTCTTATTTCCCTCCTTAATTCTTCTTTTGAGAAGTTGTGTGGCATAGTGTACAGACTGCTGAATCTAGAGACCTGGGTTTAAGCTTCACCTCCAACATTAAACTATGTCACCATAGGCAAATTATTTAACCTCTCTAAAAATCAAAGAAGCACCTAAGGTTTATCCAGTAAGTTAGAGACATGTTGTAATCTGTTTCGGTGAAGGGAGTTCCTGTCCTGATGAAATCACAGATCCTTGACTATTTTCCCCCAATTCTATAAATAAACTTTGTAAAAACTCTAGGAGTTCTCTGACAATTTAGAAAATTTAGTTGTTATCATAGTGTTATTTCTCTTTATAGGGAGTCCTTACTGCTTTCTTTTATAAGATAGTATTTATTCATTGTGTTAAGGTATCTTCAGTGTTTACTTATTTTTTTCGCTCTCTTCTGATTTTTCGAGGGAGGATTTCTTTCCTTCTCTCAACTTTTAAAAATATTTTCCCTTATTGGGAACATTTATTGATGTTTTGAAGTGGTGGAGTACTGAATTTAGGCACAACCACTTACTCAGCCTTTTTTATTGAGACTGTTTGGCCCACCCAACCAATTTTGAGGAAAAAATACCCCAACTTTAAACAGGACATTAAAATCAACAACTAGATCTTAAATACCTCTGTGAATTTGAGAAAAAAATCACTTTGCCTCTTTGGGCCTTAGTTTCCTCATCTGTAAAATGAACGAGTTAGAGTAGTTGATTTCTAAATTCACTTCTAGTTTCTTATTCCCCAATTCTGTGACAAAAAAATGAATGTAGAAAAGGCCAGAAAATCTGGGGAAGTAGACATCATGCTAAACCAAAGGGCAAATGCTGCAACAATTAATCCAAAAGCTGAGTTACTTGCTCAAAATTTCTCTGGGTTTATAATAACCCACTTATAATAAATGCAGAGGGTGAGCCTAATATGAAGTTGTGTTCAATTCAGACATTATTAATGGAACCATCAATCATTTTTTTCCCACAAGATAAAAAGGAATGAATAGCTTGCTATTTTTAATTGATGTAGACAGAAGTAACTCTAATTTAAGTAAAAGAATGACCTGTGACCAGAATCCAGAAATTCCTAGAACTAGGTTTGGTCCACATTTATATAAGTTCCTTAAATTCTTCTTTTCAAAATCTCATATTGGTACCTTTTGTTTTTAGATATAGCTCTCCTTACCTACTTAATGAGTCATGTTTTAAATACATATTTTTATTTATTTCATTAAATATTTCCCAATTACATGTAACAATATTTAAGATTTATTTAAAAAATTTTTGAGTTCCAAATTCTCTCCTTCCCACCCCTTGAGAAGACAAGCAATATATAGATTATACATGTCAAATCATGTAAAACATATTTCCATATTAGCCATATTGCAAAACACAACCCCCCTCACCAAGAAAAATAAAGTAAAAAAAAGTATGCTTCAGTCTGCCCTCAGGGTTCACCAGTTCTCTTTCTGAAGAAGGATAATATTTTTCATCATGTGTTCTGAGGAATTTTCTGGGATAACTGTGTTGATCAGAGTAGCTAAGACTTTCACAGTTGATTATCTTAACACTATCAATGAGCACTCTTTCATAACAAAGAATAAAAAAGGAAGAAAAAAGCAGTTTAACAAAGCTAATCAACATATCCATTAGATTTCACCACTCTCATAGTTTTCTGCTTCTGCAGGTAAGGGAAAGAATTTTATTTTCTCATCTCTTCTTGTTTTTTCTTTCAATATGTTATTTATTTATTTTTAACATTTGTTAAAAATAAATTGAGCTTCAAATTCTTTCCTATACTCTCCCTCTCCCACCTATTGAGAAGGTAAGAAATATGATATCAGTTATATACATGTGAAATCATGCAAAATATATTTCCATGTTAGCCATGTAGAAAAAAGCAAGAAAAATAAAGTGAAAAAATTATGCTTCAATTTGTATTCGAACTCCATCAATTCTTTCGCTGGAGAAGGACAACATTTTACATTATAAATCCTTTGGAACTGTCATGGATCAGAATAGCTAAGTCATTCACAATTGATCATCTTACAATATTGCTGTTACAATGTCCATGGTACTACTGGTTCTGCTCACTTCACTTTGCATCAATTCATATAAGTCTTTCCAGGTGTTTCTGAAACCATCTTTCTCATTATTTCTTATAGCCCAATAGTATTCTATCACAATCATGTGTTACAACTTGCTCAGCCATTTCTCAATTGATGGACATTCCCTCAACTTCCAATTCTTTGCCACTACAAGAAAAGCTGCTATAAATATTTTTGTACGTAGAAGTCCTTTTCCTTTTTCTTTGATCTCTTTGAGATACAAACCTAATAGTATTATTGCTGGATCAAAGGGTATGCCCAATTTGGTTGCCTTTGGGCATAGTTCCCAACCGCTTTCCAGAATGGTTGGATCAGTTCACAACTCTACCAACAATGCATTAATATCCCAAATTTTTCACATCCCCTCCAACATTTCATTTTTCCTTTCTGTCATATTAGCCAATCTGATAGGTATGAAGTGGTACCTCAAAGTTGTTTAAATTTGCATTTCTCCAGTCAATAGTGACTTAAAGCATATTTTCATATGACTATAGATAGCTTTGATTTCTTCTTCTGGAAACTGCCTGTTTATATCCTTTGATCATTTATCCATGGGGGAATGATTGATATTCTTATACATTTGACTCATTTCTCTAAATATTTGAGAAATGAGGCTTTTATCAGAGAAACTTGCTGTAAACTCCCCCTCCCCCTGCCCCTTGCCCCCCACAGTTTCCTGCTTTCCTTTTAATTTTGGTTTCATTGGTTTTGCTTGTATAAACTCTTTTTAATTTACAATAATGAAAATTACACATTTCATTTCCCATGATCCTTTCTATCTCTTGTTTTGTCATAAATTCTTCCCTCACCCATAGATCTAGCTTGTAAAATTTTCCATGCTCCCCTAATTGGCTTATGATCTCACCCTTTATGTCTAAATCATGTACCCATTTTTACCTTGTTTTGGTATACTGTGTGAGAAATTAGATCTAGTTTTTTGCCAAACTGCTTTCCAGTTTTTATAGCAATTTTTGTCAAATAGTTAAGTTCTTGTCCCAAAAGTTTGGTTCTTTGCATTTATCAAACACAAGATTACTATAGTCATTATTTCTATGTGTTATTTACATAATCTATTCCATCGATCATCCACTCTATTTCTTAGCCAGTACTAGAATGTTTTCATGATTACCTCTTTGTAATATCTGATACTGCTAGGCCACATTCTTTCACATTTTTTTCATTAACATTCATGATATTCTTAACATTTTCTTCTTCCAGATGAAATCTATTATTATTTTTCCTAGCTCCATAAAATATTTTTGGTAGTTTGGTATGGCACTGGATAAGTAAATTAGTTTAGGTAGAAACTGTCATTTTTATTAAATTGCCTTGGCCTACCCTTGAGCAATTTTTCTCAGATATAACTTTGTGTGAAAAGTATTATGTGATATCTTGGAAATAGACTCCCAAGTTATTGTCTGTAGTTATTTTAAATGGAATTTCTGTTTTTATCTCTTCCTGCTGGACTTTGTTGGTAATTTTTAATGTGGTCATAATGTGATTAAAGATCTTTCCCACCCATTCAATAGGCCTCAAGTGGAGCCAGTTAAGCAAAGTTTCTCAAGTGTAGCCAGTTAAGGGAAACTTCACTAGGAGAGGCTTGACTGTAGGCAGGCTTACACCCTTTACTTACTAGGTGGGAGACCCCAGGACCACATCCTTTTGCTATTTAGGTCATGAGAGGTGTGAAACCCTTAAGGCACTAAGGGGTGGTGCTAAGACCAGAGCCAATTGCATGTGCCCTGAGTTCTAGCCAATCAGATGCCAACTAGGACTGTATATAAAGACAGCAGCAGAACTGAAAGCAGCAGAATTGAGGAGAATTGAAATGCAGACATCAAGAAGACATTGAGGCAGCGGACATTGAGAGAGAGCCAATATTGAGAGAGACAGCAGAGCAGAGAGTGCAGAACAAGAGAATTGTGTAGATCAAAGGTCTGAGAATCTACAGCATCCTGAGATTAGAGAACTGAGAATCCAGAGAATCCAGGAGACTGCAAGGACTTTGACAACTGCAAGGGCTTTCAGGCAAGCAGACAGTTAGCGTTCATGAGTGACTGTTTATGGGAAGGCCCTAACAGGGAGGAAGGTTACAGGATGACTTGGTTCCTTGCTATAATACTGTGTTATAATTTCCTTGTTGCTACATATAAGTGGGCTTACAGGTTTTGGAATATAATCACTGTTATATTGAATTGGAGTCACTGGTCTTGATATTTGATACTCTGGTGTCTAAATAAATATTATACTTCCTCTGCCTTCTACAAAGAAAGTTTTTCACATTTTGTGATTCCAAACCATTCAGGCATGTTCATGGTCATCCTCGAGATCATGAATCTTCCCTTGCTGATACAGTAATACATAGAAATGCCGATGATTTATGTAGGCTTATTTTATATCCTGCAACTTTACTAAAGTTGTTAATTAACTCATTAGGGTTCTTTAAGTACCATCATATCATCTGCAAATGATTACAGTTTTGTTTCTTCATTGTCTATTCTAATTCCTTCAATTTCTTTTTCTTCTCTTATTATTCTAGGTAGCATTTCTGGTACAATATTGAATAATGGTGGTGATAATGGACATCCTTGCTTTGACCATGATTTTACTAGGAAGACTTCTAGCTTATCCCCACTACAGGGAATTCTTATTCTTGGTTTTAAGGAGATACTAATGATCATTTTAAGGAAAGTTCCATTTATTCCTATGCTTTCTAATTTTTTTAAATAGGAATGAGTGTTGTATTTTGTCAAAAGCTTTTTCTGTGTCTGTCAAGATAATGGTATGATTTTTGTTGTTTTTGTTACTGATATGGTAAATTATGCTGATAGTATTCCTAATATTGACAACCCTGCATTCCTGGTATAAATCCCACATAGCTTATGAACTTTGTGATATGTTTTTGTAATCTCCTTGCTAATATTTTAGTTAATTTTTTGCATTGATATTCATTAAGGAAATTTGATTTATAGTTTTTTTCTCTGTTTTTTCCCTTCCTAGTTTAGATATCAGCATATTTGTGTCATAAAAGGAATTTGGTAGGACTCCTTCTTTGTCTATCTTTTATGAAGAGTTTATATAGTAGTGGGATTAGTTGTTCTTTAGATATTTGGTAGAATTCACTTGTGAATCCATCTGGTCCTTGGGATTTTTTCTTAGGGAACTCATTTGTGGCTTGTTCAATTCTTTTTCTAAGATAGAATTTGGGCAATTTATATTTTTATAAAGGTTCATCTGTCATTTAGATTGTCATATTGGCATATAATTAGGCAAGATAGCTCCTAATAATTGCTTTAATTTCATCTTCATTGGTGGTGCATTAATCCTTTTCATTTTTGATACCACTTAATTGGTTTTCTTCTTTCTTTTTAAAAATGAAATTAACCAAGGATTTATTTATTTTATTTTTTTCATAAAATTCACTCCTAGTTTTATTTATTAGTTCCATGGTTTATTTACTTTCAGTTTTATTAACTTCTTTGATTTAAAAAAAATTAATTTGATGTTTAATTGGAGATTTTAAATTTATTCTTTTCCTAGTTTTTTTTTTAAACTTGCACACACAATTCATCGATCTGCTTTTTCTCTATTTTATTGATGGAAATGTTGAGAGATACAAAGTTTCTCTAAGAACTTCTTTGGCTGCAACTCATAAATATTGGTATGTTGCCTCATTCTCTTGAATGTCATTCTCTTGAATGAAATTATTTGTTGTATCTATGATTTGTTTTTTGACTCACTCATTCTTTGTTATTTGATTATTTAGTTTCCAATTAATTTTTAGTCTATGTTTCCATTATCCTTTATAACATGTAATTTTTATTGCATTATTGTCTGAAAAGGATGTATTTATTATTCATACTCTTCTGCACTTGATTGTGAGGTTTTTATGTGAGGTCAATTTTTGTGAGGGTGCCATGTATGTCTGAGAAAAAGATATATTCTCTTCTATACCCATTCAGTTTTCTCCAGAGGTCTGTCATATCTAAATTTTCTAAAATTCTATTCATCTCCTTAACATCTTAAATTTTTTTTTGTCAGATTTATCTGGTTCTGAGAGGGGAAAGTTGATGTCCCCCACTAGTTTAGTTTTGATATTACTTAATTGTCTGTAGTACCTTTTAGCAAAATGTAGTTTCCCTGTTTATCTCTTTTAATTAGGTCTATTTTTGCCTTTTCTTTGTCTGAGATCATGATTGCTACTCCTGCCTTTTTAAAAAAACACAGCTGAAATACAATAGATTCTGCCCCAGCCCCTTATTTTTACTCTATGTGGGTCTCTCTGTTTCAAGTGTGTTTCTTGTAAACAACATATTGTTGTGTTCTGGTTTCTAATGCATTCTGTTATCAGCATCTGTTTTATGGGCGAGTTAATCCCATTCACATTTACAATTATGATTATTAACTGTATATTTCTCATCATCATTTTCCCCCATTTGTCCTTCTCTCTCTTTTTACCTAGACCTTCAAAAGTTTGTTTTGCTTCTGACCACTGTCTTCCTTATTTTTCTCTCCCTTCTGTCAGCATCTTAGCCCCTCCTTTTATCCCCTTCCCCTCCTACTTCCTTATTGGGTAAGATAGATTTCTAGGGGCAGCTAGGTGGCATAGTGAGTAGAGCACTGGCCCTGGAGTCAGGAGGACCTGAGTTCAAATCTGACCTCAGACACTTGACACAAAAGCTGGCTGTGGACCGCAAGTCACTTAACCCCAATTGCCCTGCCAAAAAAAAGCAAAAAAAAAAAAGATAGATTTCTATACCTGAGCATGTATGTTATTCCCTCTTTGAACCAATTCCAATGAAAGTGAAGTTCAAGAATTGCCCACTACCACCTCCCCCTGCCCCATTTAATTTTTTTTGTGTGTCTCTTTTTCCATTCAGCCAATTCTGCTTTTTAAGGAGTTTTTTCTCCTCAATGGATTTTTGTGCCTCTTTTGCCATTTGGCCAATTCTGTATTTTTAAGATGTTATTTTCCTCAGTATTTTTTGTGCTTCTTTTTCTAAGCTGTTGATTCACTTTTCATAATTTTCTTTAATCACTTACCAGCCCCTCCCCCACCTAGCCCAATTTTTCCTCTACCTCTCTTAATTGATTTTAAAAATCCTTTTTGAGGTCTTCCAGGGATTCCTATTGGGTTCTCCCCCATTCACATTTTTTTTTCCCTTTGAGGCTTTGCATGTAGCTGTTTTGACATCATTGTCTTCTTCTGAGTTTGTGCCTTCACCTTTTCTGTCACCATAGTAGCTTTTTATAGTCATGTTCTCTTTTTCTTGTTTGCTCATTTTCCTAGCCTATTTCTTGACTTTTGACTTTATGTTAAAATTGGGATCTGCTCCTGGGGTGGAGGGGGCACTGTCCTAAGCTTTGGGTTTTTTGTGCTGTTGTTTTTAGAGTTAGTTCTGGTGATCTGTAAGTTTTTGGTGCTTCCAAGATGGTATGATCCAAGGAGAGGTGTGGTTTACTGCTCACTTAGCTCTGGTCTTTATCCAGGAAGGGACATTACTCCTGTGTAGCCACAAGCGCTAGAGCTTCTTTTGGCCCTGGAATTGTGACTAGGTCCCCTGATCTTCTGTAGCCATGAGTGCTAGAGTGCCTTTTTGCCTTGGACCTATGGTCAGGGTGCCTTTCCCCCTCTGCCTACAGGGTTTAGTGCTTCTTTTTGCCTGGGAATTTTATATAGGAAATGCAATGAAATCTTGTACCCAATGCAAGCACACTGTACAGATCCACTCTAATCTCTATCTGATCATTTGCCTGACCCTTTTACCATCTCTGTGCTTGGAGATCCCTAAGTTGATGCTGCCACTGTTACTGTAGCAGTTTCTAAGGTCTGTTGCTGGTGCTGCTGTACTCTGGACAGGTCTCCACTGCAGTGCCAGAAACCTCTTCTGCTGACCTCCTAAGTTTTCTTGGGCTGCAAAAATGTCTTATCCCAACCTTTTGTTGGCTTTGCCACTCCAAAATTTGATTTGAGGTATCATTTTAAACTTGTTTGGAGGGGAATGTTGGGAGAATTCAACTGAGTTTCTGCCTATACTCTGCCACCTTGGCTCTGTGGTCTTTCATCTCTTCTTCATAGCCAAGCTCAGTCATTAATTTTACACTGTCCAGTTCTGTCATTTTTTCCCCATTTTTATTATTTCAATTTATATTATTATAATCATTGTGTATTTTTTTTCTGATTTTTTTCTTCACCCTTCATCATGTCATATAAATTCCTCATATTTATCATTACTTTTGGTGGTAATATTCTATTACATTAGGGCACTAAAATTTGGTTGGCCATTACCCAATCAATAGGCATAATTTTTTTTTCCAGTTTGAACCACTTAACTTCCACAAATTAGTTCTATAGTGCAAGGGAAAGCATTTCTTTTGTTCCAAATTTACTATTTGCTTGAAAGGCATAATTCTCAGTTGCTTTTGTTAGTCTGAAATGAAAAAAAGCAAAGGCTAATGTATTTGAACAATTTTACATGTGTTGCTCAAGACCAACATTTCCATAACAATAAAACCTGCTGCCCAGGGACACTGTGGCACTGTTCCCTCTTCCTCTCCAATAAGGGGACTCTCTGCTCTGGATCCAGGAATCTGGGGATTTGGTTCAGTCCTTGGTGAGCCTGACCACCTAAAACAAAGGCCAGCCTTTTTTGTACACTCAACGATTCTGTTAAACCCCAACCCCATGACTCCAGGGAAAATAAATTAAGGCTTAGTCTGATGTCTAAAGTATCCACAAAAGAGTGACTAAAAAGGTACTCAATGTGCAATGTGGATCAGGTATAGGAAAGCTATATCTTTCTTTCCTGCAAAAGAATTCCAAACACAAGAGAAACACAAGTTCACATTAACAAATAAACTTAAACAAGCAGCAGTTGCAACATAGCAACTATTACATTTTCCCCTGGAAAGATTGATACTTCAAAAATCAATGCATGATGCAGCCTGTGGCTCTGTTATATAGGCATTTTATATTTCATTAATGTGCTTTTCACATAGTACCTTTTAGGTCCCTAATTTTTGCCAAGCCTCATCAATGTTTGGGCTCTCCCCTTGGGCAGTGGTCATCTTGTCCAATGCAAAAACTTCCCTTATTACCAGTTAGCTATGACTGAGGAATCTATAATCTTGGACTTCTCAAACTCAAAAAGTTGCTTTTAAGATTGGGCAAGTCCATCTTAGATCAATGTTTAGTTCCCTATAGGTAAGAAATAAAACATAAGTGGAAGCTACAAGTCCAATGCCAAGGCTAAGGGTAATCTAGGTCTACACATGTATCTATTGTGTACTGACCACCTTTCCTGCCATCTTAGTTTTTTTTTTTGCTTGTGTATTATAGACCCATTTGGCAGTATGGTTAAGTCTATGGACCTGGTTTCAGGAATTTTTAAATGCATAAAATATCTAGTGTTGCAAAGGAAATCAAAGGTTAGCAAAAATAATTTTTTTTTCCTATCCAAGTTCACAACCTCCTGAAATCTATCCCTGGGGAGGCCACTGAATCAAGGTTAAAAACTTCTGGTATATGATATTCCTTCCAGTTCTGATGGATGTATTTGCCTAATGAATTAAAACTTCATTTATGGAATACTACATAATTGTGTAAGCCATTTCAGATGAGTTCAACCATCTTTCTGAAATCTTAGCAGAGCCTAGGGCATTTATATGCTCTAGATAAGGTTTGGAAATGAAACCCTGCACTCAGATTTGACAATTACATCTCTGGTAGGTTGTTGACCATTGGAGACTTGGAGTCTTCCCTACAGGGTGAGATAATATCATAAAAGAAACCTTTAGGCACCATGGAGTTTTGAATTTCTTCACAGAAATATGAACCTAAATTTAAATGAATAAAACTAGGTCCTGTTGTAATACTTCCTCATGCCAGTTTTTGGCCAAGGTGGCTGCTATTTGGCCTGCATCTAGTCCTGGTAAAGATATCTGCTAACATGGAGCCTTTTTATGGCATTCTATGTAGCATTTAAGTTTGTATGGAAATTTGAAATGTTTTTATTCAAATGGAAATTTTTTTTTCTAGGCCCTTCTTGGATTTTTTTGTTTACTTTTTCCACGCAGCTTAAAAAAGCATAATGCTGGAGCCTTTCTCTTCCAAGCTTACTCATTCTCCAGTTACTTCTATTAGATGAAACAATCCATGCATTGGCCTTTACTTCCACACTCTTACAGCAAGATTCCACTTTGTAATGTGGGCTGATAATGAGACCAGAGAATGGAGAGATCATTGGAAAACTCCAGCTCTTCAAATTAAATGACAAATGAGCAAGGGCCTGGGTTTGGCAGTTTTTCCAGGTGGACAAAAATTATGTAAATCATTTCTGTAACAACGGAAAAAGGGAAGCTTTGAATTAGGCATGGAGAAAATGCTTTGCTCTATCCTTTTCCATGTCCCTTTCCATTTTATTGCCTCTCACCAATTCTGAGCTTTGGACGTGGAGGCAGGAGACTTGGCCCCGATATCACTTACTAGCTGTGGTGATGTGGGTGAGTCACTTCAACTCTTGGAGCCTTAGTTTCCTCATCAGTAAAATGGATATGATGACATTGCCAAATGGACTGGTTAGGTGTGAGGAAAGTACTTTATAAACCTTATACCTCGATACTTCCATGATCTCATTGGTGTGAGGACATTCTTCATTAGTGTAGTTTTCAGCCCATCTACTCATGTGATTCTTATACATATTCTCTCACAAACCCTCTATAAAAGATCTGACCAAAATTCTGGAGGTCTTTCTCCAGACTAGGGCTGTGATCTACCTTCCTATGCACTTACTATGTGACTAGCTCATTTCCTTTTCCCTTCATAATCTGCTGAAGTCACTCAATCTATCAGTGCCCAGACAACTCTCTAAGACTGGAAGTGCTAGAGAATTTGCAGATATGCACAAGTAGAAGCTCTTAGCTCCCTAACCTGATGACATCATAGGTCCAGAGTGAAAAATCAAACCCTTTTAAGTCATTGCTTGTGGACAAATCATTGTTGGCAATATGCTGCAGCCCACTTATAATCCCCCATCTGCTTTTCCATTCCTTTTTGGGTCATCTACAGTTTTGATTCTTTGGAGATTGTGATGTTTGATGATCTGTGAAATTTGATGACATAGGGAATGATTGGAAGAATACTGAAATTAAAAAGGTGAATTTTCGTGTTATGCAGCAATGTGGGATCATTGAAAGTACTGTGAAGTTTTAAAAATGCACGCAACCTGCTATTTTCATCTGATTCTATTTATGATCTGACCTAGTGTCTCCTGTGGTGCTTCTCCAAGTGGAGCATGGTGGGCGATGAACTCAGTGTGCTGTCCATCCAACTACATGTCACAATGTAGACAGTAGGTAGTATTTATCTGCTTTTCCCCTCCATGGATTGAAGAGTTGTGCTGATATAGTGAAAAGGCCATTGGATTCATAGGAAGAGTTTGTTATTCTTCAGTCATTTTTCAGTCATATCTGACTCTTTGTGACCCCATTTAGGATTTTCTTGTCAAAGATACTGGAGTTGTTTGCTATTTCCTTCTGCAGCTCATTTGACATATGAGGAAATTGAAGCAAATAGGGTTAAGGAGTTTGCCCAGGGTCACACAGCTAGTAAGTGTCTGAAGGCAGATTGGAACTCAGGAAGATGAATCTTCTTGACTTCAGGCTCAGCACTCTAGCCACCATTCTATCTAGCTGCCCTGGATCCTGGAGTACATTGAGGGTATAAAAAGACTGGAGAAATAGGAGGGACCAGATTATGAAGAGCTTTAAATGTCAAATGGAGATCTTGGAGGCAATACGGAATGACTGGAATTTACCTGCCAGAAAGTATTTTTGAATATCTTATCATCATGGTCTGTCCTTCCTAGCCTCATACCTCAGTTTGAGTCTTTTAGCCTAACAATGTTTAGATTTTCATATTTTGTCTCCACAATGGAAATTACCTGCCCATTTCTGTCAGATTGTCTGGACTTCCTTAAAGCAATGTTTCCCAACTTCTGATTGGGGCAAATTTTATGGGTCTATAAAATTGGTATCATTAAAGATCCTTACTTCTTTAAATCTATTAACTTAGAAAACTGAACATTAATTCTTTTCCTTCTCTCTGGGTCCTGCTGTTCCTGCCTCTGGATTCATCTTTGTCCCCTTTGTTCTTGTACCTTGAGCTGCCCAAAGTAGCCATACTGAGAATGGGGAGAGTCCAGAGTTCCTTGGCAAGGAATTTAGGTATATTTAAACCAATTTTCAGTAGTTCGAATTATGGAATGTGATTTTATATTGTCTATGGTATCAAAAATAACATTAGGGTAAAATTATACATGTTAGTGGAAGAGGGCTGCTAGTCAGAACTCTCTCTTATTTCAGATAATAATGGTTAGAAGTTAAGATAAAACAAAATGACATGTCAATAGGGAAGCTGGAGCTTTGTGCAGCTGGAGCCTCTGGAGCTCCCCATAAATTTTGCCATAGAAGTAGTAGTCTGTTCTGCATATATTTGTGGTGGCTCTGCAGGAAACTTTCCCTTCAGGCAATACTGACTTTATTGTCCCAGAACTAGTTGATAAAGATTAATATATGGCTTTAACATATTTAAATAGACCCCTTTAGGTTTTCCAGAAGATTTTTCTACCTTAATAGGATCAGACGCAGCAAGGTAGTTTGGTGGATAAAGTGCTAGGCCTAGAGTTAGGTGGGTCTAAGTTCAAATTTGATCTAAGACATTTACTAGCTATGTAACCCTGGGCAAGTCACTTATACTCATTTGCCTCAATTTCTTCACCTGTAAAATGGGAGTAATGATAACACTTCCCTCTCAGGGTTGTTATGAGGATCAAATGAGGTAATATTTGTAATAAATGCTTAGCACAGTCTGATACATAATAGGCATTTAATAATAAGTGCTTATTCCTTTCCCTTGTTTTTTTTTCTGTATCTTTTAATCAAATGTATGCTAGTAAACATGTAGTCTACTGTGGAGCGCTGCTTGAAAAGCTTGTTTATTTTTGAATACTCTTATCAAGGGTCCTATCAACATATGTCTAAATTATTCTCATACAATTTCTATATAGTTGAGAAGATAGGCATATAGGTCGGTCTTTTGGGGGTTATAATAAAATTATGCCTGTTAAGTCCCACTGTATTACTGTTTGTTGACTATTGAAAAGTGGTTTTGATTCAGTAGATTAGAATACCACCTTAAAGGTTCCCTTCCAACAAAATATCTCCCATGTGCATGTCCAAACCAATCAAGGTTTCTTGAGAAATTATAATAGAGAGAAACTTGCTTGGTGACCTTGCAGTCATTAATATCAGGAGATGAATAAACAAGGAAGATATATACCCACCCCACCAGGGGTTCATCATTGTCTTGGAGGAAAGATCCAATGTAGGGTCCATATTAAAGAGGAAATCCTATAGGTGGTGAAGTGTTGGTAGTTGTTGTTGCGTTGTTTGCATCAAGACCTGTATCGCTTAAAATAGTTTGACTTAACTATCCTCCTAGGAAGAACCAAGTGGATGAAAAATGTTTATTGTTTAGACCAGAAGTTCATAAACTGGTGTCCATGGACCCTCATGGGATCTATATATAGATTTCAGAGCATCAGTGAACTTGGAAAGAAAAAAAATATTATATCTTTGTTTCAATACAATTTTTCCCTTTGCAATCTTATGTATTTTATTTTGTGTATTTAAAAACACTGTTCTGAGAAGGGGCTCATAAACTTCATCAGATTGCCAAAGGGGCTCACAATGCAAAAATGGTTAAGAATTGCTGACTCAGTGTATGTGAAGTTAGATGAATAACCCATAAGATTCGTTTATTAGTATATTAATCTTGGACAGTTACTGTAAATAGATGATGATCTGGGTCCAGAATTGAACAGACAAAAGAGAACAAGATGGATGGGCCCTGGAAATTTTCAAAATGTCTTTAATTACTCCAAGCTTTCTCCTGTCTTTTGAATATAGATATCTACCTGTCATTGTTGTATGACTAGGAGGCATGGAACATGTCTTTAATGGGTATCAGACTGACAACAATAGAAAGGTGATTGGTGGGAGTGAATAGGGTGTGGCATAGCATTTTTTTCTACTTGTGAATAGCTTTAGGTGAGACTTATCCAATAACGGTAAAAGTTTTGGTTATCCTATGCTCTAATGGTTCCTTTCTGTGATGAATCTTGCAAACATTATAATGATGACTTGCTGTATCATCTGAGATCTGTGAGAACTCAGTAACTATCATTTTCTGGTCATGTGGTTCCTTAGGTGAGCTGTGCAAGACATTTCATGAATCTATTCCAGCCACCTCAGCCTATACTTTGTGGGTGAGAGATACCTTGATGGCTTTCATGTTGATGGTGAAGAAGCAGCTGTTTTATTCAGTTATTTAGAAATGTTCTAGTCTTTTAAACTATATTTACAAGATTAAAATAGAGGCCGAATGGGGCAGAGGAGGAATAGTAACTCTTAGAATTAGTTAGGCTGAAGAACAGAAAGGGGTAGATAGCAGAAAAATTGGGTGATTCAATGTTAATGAGGCTATTTTTTAGGAAAGTGAAGAACAAATGAAGAAAGTGGAGAGTGGTGTCAATATGGTGTTATGCTATGAGGCAGCTAAGTGGTCAGTGGATAGAGTCAGGAACATCTGCCTTTAAATTCTGCCTCAGACCCAGACTGAGCCATAGGCTTTGTGTCACATAGGGCAAGTCACTTAAACTTTCCCATCCATAAAATGGACACAATCACATCCACCTTACAGAGTTGTTGTGAGGATCAAGTGACCTTTATTGTTTACTACCCATCCATCTATCTGTCTATCTATCTATCCATTCATCTGTTTTCATCTATCTGTCTGTCTATCTATTCATCTATCTCTGCATGCTACTTTCCAAATATTAAAGTATTATGTAAATATTAGTTGTTATTATATGTCTTTCTTAATTAGGATATGGAAGTGACCCCAGAGTCCATCCAGTCCAACCTTCTCTTTTGTACATGAGGAAACTGAGGCTCGTGGAGGTAAGAGGCTTGCCCAAGGTCACCTAGGTAGTCAGCTTTAGAGGCAGGAGAGGAGGGAGTCAGGTCCTTTCACTCCAGAGGCAGTTTTTTTTTCCTCTGTATTATACTATTACTGGGAGAAGGGTGAGGGTTTGGGGAGAGAATGGTATATGGTATGTGGTTGCTATTGATTATTTCAGCTTGCTTCATGTAAGTCACCCCAAATCATGGATCCAGGGTTATTTTCCATCTCTATCTATGAGGAAGACTGGCTCCTGTAACTAGGACGAGTACAACCTAACAGAGAAGACTATGCTGGGTCCTAGATGAGAGATGCTAGAATAAGGAAAGCAACTACGTTCTTTCAGTTTTTGAACACCTCAAGTGGCCATATTATATCAAGCATTGGAAGCATGTGGAAGGAATAAAGAGAAAGTGGAAGTTTGAAAAAGGTCAGAGAGAAAGCAAATCAAAGTAAATTCTAAGACTTCATAAGATGGAAAACAATTGTTTCAGGCAGAGAATGTACCTTATTGTATTAGGTGCTTTTACAACTTGCTTCTTCGATTATTGCTGTTATTTTTGCTTGTCCATCACTTAAATAGATGAGTTCGTGAAATTGTAGAATATTAGAGCTGTAAGGGAGCTTAAAGACTATCTAATTTATTAATTTTATGGGTGAAGAAACTAAGGCCCTGGGAGGTTAAACTAATTTATAAGGTTGTACATCTCTGGACTTCTAATGCAGTACTCTTTCAGTTATTCTATTATAGGAGAGAAGTTGAAAAGGTGTTTACTTCTTTTGGTTGTGTAGCTAAAATTATAGAAGCCACAATCACATTTATCAGGAGCTGAGAGGTGTGTAAAAGCAGAAATACACAGGGCTTAGAGTCAGAAAACTGAATTTGAGCTTTGCTACTTATCATTTTTATGACCTTGGGCCGGTCACTCAGCCTTATTTTTAAAACAGGAATAGTAGCACCACAGGCTCATAGGGCCATAGACTTAAAGCTGGAGAGAACCTTAAGAAGTCATCTCTTCTGACGACCTTTATTTTACAGATGAAGAAACTGAGTCCCCAAGCGATTACATGATTGCTTACAATAATAAAAGTAATAAATGGCAGAGCTGGGATTTGAACTTAGGCCCTCTGAATCCTTTCCATTTTATACTATGACATTTGAACTACATATAGGGTTTTTTGGTTTATAAAGAAAGTGCTTAGTAAGTAATAATAAAAATAAAGGTGATGGTGATAGCTAACATCGATCTAGCCCTTAAAGGTTTTGAAATGGTTCTTCTTTGGTGAGCTCTAGTGGCTATGTTCATGTAACTCTGGATTATGGATCTAGAACATCTAATTCTCAGGTCAAGGGAAAACCTCATAATTTTGACAGAATAGGCACAGAGTTGAAGTAGAAAGGAGATTGAGAAAGAAAAGCATCTTGGTTTTTTTTTTTTTGCATGGCGTACACATGTAATTTCCTCAATGACTGTTTCAGGACGTACAATGTAAATGTAGAGTTCCTGAAACTGCTTTGTGTGTTACTTTCTTTCTCTTTTTTTTTATTCCTTCTCTTTTGCTCTCATTGCTACTCATCTTGCAACTGGATAATGAAGATCCAGAGATATCAATGAAGTATTGCAATTTTTTTTTGTTTTTCAGAGGTTTAACTAACAACTATTCAAAATTGGAATGGGTTGCCTCTGGAGGTAATGAGTTCCCCTCTCAGGAAACTGTATATTTCTATTGTGCATGTCTTGCTTTAAAAAAAGTTAATATCAAATTTAATGTGATAGTATAAACATGTCCTTGCTTGTCTATGTCCCCATATGAACTTTTCTGCTCTTTTCTGTATATTTAAAATTTTCCATTGATACTCTTTACTTTGCTTTTCTCCTTTCTTTTCCCCTCCACTCCCTTTCCTTCTCTCAGTCTCCATGTCTCTCCATCTCTGTATCTCTATCTCTCTTTCTCTCTCTTCCTATCTCTCAATCTCTCTCCATGTCTCTGTCTCTGTGTTTCTTCTCTACTCACTTCTATTTGTGATTCTGTTGGATGTGCCTTTCACTGATGTCTGCGGAGGCACAGTAGGGTATGTAGCATGATAGAAAAAAATTGTTGGATTTGGAGTCAGATGACCTGGATCCTGGCTCTCACATTTACTAGCTGTGTGACTGGAGGTACATCTTTTAATTTCTCTATGCCTATTTCACCTATAAAACAAAAATAAACAATATACTAAATACATGACAGGGTTGTTATTGGGAAAGTGCTTTGTAAATCTTGAAGTGCCATACATGTACATGAACCATTATTGTAGGTCCAATACCTACAATAACACATTTGTGGCTCATTAGGCAAAAATATCACATCTTCCAGCTCTGAAGGATAGTGGCAAACCATTAAATTTAGTGAAGCTAATTGCCTGTGAATGCTGGTACTCATTAGTGTTAACATTTGATCTTGTTCTTTGCATAGCTTCTCTTTGGTGACAAGAGACTCTGATTTAGCCTAAATTCTCCTCAGATGTTATTTGCTGACTTTGATTGTATACTCTATAGCCTGTCCTGTCCACTCTGCAGTCTCATCTGGTAATCTCATATTCAAATTCATTGCTATGACTTGTGGACAAACTTTTCTTTAGCCTCTTGAGCCCTTGGTTCATCTTTAACCATTCTGACTTATGGCTGATAAGTCTTGCATTGATGTACCAGCAACTCTTTGTCTATGGTCACCTAGTATTATTTAGAGTTCTAATTTCACCATTCCTCTATTCCTCTCCAACTTGAGATTCACTCCACCTTGGAGGGCAATTAGCTTCACCTCTAGGCTAAGCTGGGTGGGATATGAGAGGTGACTACATAGCTTCCTTAACATAGCTTCCTTATGACTCCTATGCCCCTGGGTTTAGAGAGTATTAGTCAATACAGTGGGATCATAAAAACTAAGACGAGTGCTTTTCTTTTTCTGATAGCATTTGTAATTTTGAGGAGGAAAATTGCAAAGAGATACAGGCTATGAGTTTGGTTTCAGGAAATATTTGAATTCAAAGTGACTGGTTTAGTGTCATAACATTTTTTTTTAATAGAAAAGAGAAGCAGTAGCAGAGGAATATAAGAGAGTTGATAGTCACAAGTAATTCAATATTAGAGCCATGACTAGAGTTAGAAGGAAATTTACCACAGATTCCATAGGGGAGTGACCATGTTTTATTTATTTAAAAAAACCTTCCTTAGCTATTAGCAGCATGCTTTGTATGTAGTAGGTGCTTAATGAATGGTTGTTGGGTGCATGAATAAAATTATGGGCCGGCTTCAAAAGCAGAAGGCAGGTCTCCAAAGGAAAATGATCTATGAAGAGTGGAGTTGAAAAGAGAAGAAAAACTGGATGAAAAAAGTCTTTGCTGGAGAGTTGAAACTCCAGGTTTGGTATTAATTCAAAGCTAAGCAAAAGAAACCTAACAGAGACTTAAGGCACACTGAGTCAGATGTTTTGCAGCCGAAGCAAGTAAGGGCCACCCAAAGTCACTAAGTTGGATTTGTAAGTGATAGTGTCTAGGGGCTGTTTATTTCCTTGAGACTTATGTCTGGGATTCGAATATCTACTATCACCAGGTGATGATGTTCCTTTAGCCTCTTCAAATGTGTCAAATTCTTTCATAACCCAATTTGGGGTTTTCTTGGCAAACATACTGGAGTGATTTGCCATTTTCTTCTCCAACTCATTTTATAGATGAAGAACTCAAGCAAACAGGGCTAAGTGACTTGTCCAGTGTCACATAGCTAAGTGTCTGAGGGTAGATTTGAACACAGGAAGATGAGTCTTCCTGATGTCAAGCCCAGCACTTTATCCACTGTACCACCTATCTGCCCCTTTAGCCTAGGGAAGGGAATAGGTCCCATGCCTCCTAAGATGTGGGGTTACAAAACTGTCCTGATATTTCTAGTCTATGTTGACTTTTAATTTTTTTTAAAATACCATTCATTTATAGTATTAATATCTATTTTTCAGGGCCTGGCATTATGCTTCATTTATACAGTGGATATAGAAGAGATGCTAGTGTATTTGATTTGTCATTGGTTTATTGAATAACAGTGTGAACTGCATATGACATGGTGCAGTTGATTGAGAATGGAAATTGGGAAATCTATGTTCTAATCCTGACTCTGCACTAACTAGTAAACCACTTAACTTCTTTGTGTCTCTAATTTACTTCTCTAGCTCTAATTGACATGACTATCTCTGGTGAGAATGCATAGATATCAATTGGAAGGCACCTTAGAGGACATCTAGTTCACCTTCCTTCCCATTTTATGGATGAGTAAACTGAGGCTCAGAGACGTGACCTATTCCAGGTCACATAGCTAGTGATTGTGAGAGTCAGAATATGAATATAAATCCAGTGCCTTCCCTTTCCCCCTTGTCTCAGTTATATTTTGTCTCCGCTATGCTATTATAAGTTCTTTGGGGGGTAAGAACTGTATTTCATTTGTCTTCATGTCCTTTTTTCTACCCATGCCTAGCATGGTATTATGTGTATATATATATATATATATATATATATATGTATATATATATATATATATATATATATATATATAATAGATTAACTTTTCTCAAATTAATCAAGATCTGGGCCTGGTGTCAATAGGATTATAATTATATGTAATGAGGAACTTTTTGACAGTGAAGTCCACAGTGAAGACAAAGTCTTCAGGGGACCTGTGATTAAGCCCTCTTCCTGACAGACGAGTGATGGACACAAAATATGAAAAGAAACATATATTCTTATACTTGGTCATGGTAAATATAACTGTGTTTGACTATGCTTATCTGCAGTAAGGTTATTTTCTGTTTTTCCCTTTCTTTCTCTCAGGTGCTTATGTCATCCTGACTATGGTCCCTTGGCACGTGAACTGATTATTTTCTGTAAAAATTTCTTGCTGTAATTTTTCTTTCTGTAGTACTTCTGGGTTTTGGCTATTACATTCCTGAGACTTTTCCTTTTTGGGTTTCTTTCAGGAAGTGATTAATGAATTCTTTCTATCTCTACTTTGGCCTGTCTCTTATAGATCTTGACAGTTTTCATTTATGATTTCTTGAAAAATGTCAAGGCTTTTAAAAAAATTATGATTTTTAAGTAATGTAATGATTCCTAAATGCTCTCTCCTTGATTATTTTCCAGGTTTATTGTTTTTGATATTAGCCATTTGACATTTTCTTCTATTTTTCAATCTTTTGATTTTGTTCTATGGAATTTGTTTTATGGTGTCATTGATTTCTTTTTTTGCCCTATTCTCTCTTTCACAGAGTCTGTTACATGGGTAGATGGTTATGTGGGTTTACTACTTTCTTATCTAAGCTCTTTATCTTCCAATTCTTTTCTCCAGAACTTTTGTTTCAACTTAAAAAATCTCTTGCTTCATTTCTTCTATGTATTCATGCACTTCCTGTGGAAAGTCCATTATTTTCCTTTGAGTCTATGTAGTCATTGCAGTTACTTTCTCCTCCTTTTTGAAGATCTTTAGATCTGCCAAAATTTTTGATAATTGTTGGTTTTCTTTGATTGACTTTTCTTTCCAGCTTTAGTTCCTGAAGCCGGGCTTTGGGCCACAGTTTCCCCTTTTTGTACTTTTTGGGTGTTGAAGTGAGCCATGCTCAGTTTTGCCTTGGTCCACTTGGTTTTTTGTACTAACCTTCATCTTTGGAGGTTAGGCTGCTTTGGATCTTTGAGGTTTGGAGCACTCAATCTTTACAGCATTCTTTGGCTTGAAACTTCAGACTCCCTGGACCTGGGGTGTCCTGGGATGATCATTGTTCCCTGGCACTGCCCACCACTGTTCTCTGCTCTTTGGTGATTTCAAGGTACCCACCTTGGAACTTTCTTGGGAGAGGCCTTTGCTCTAGCTCCCTTCAAATACAAACCCTTGAAGGCTAAATGGATGTCAGAATTATTTCTTGTCCAGCTAGAAGCTATCCTGTACTGGCTCTGACTTTGTGGGTGACCCCCCTTTCGTTTCCCTTTCCTAATGTTCTCAGGCTTCTGGCTGACAGCAGTTCTGGATTGAAAGAAGTCACTTACTGTGGTTTCTTATCAGATTGATCGATACATATATGATCTGATAGAAATTTCAGGTAGGTATGTGGGAGCTGAGTAGTCTGCCTCCTTCTCAGCAACAGATACTAAGTTTCTGCAAGATGCCAAGTACTGTGTTAATGGCTATGAAATTAAAGGGATGAAAAAGAAAAGCCTACAAGAAAGAGAGCAATAGCAGGAGGACTCTGGGACCATGAAGAAACAGATGTCCAAATGGTATGTATACCCCTAATCTACCCCTAATGTCGGAAATTAGGTTTCAGGTGCAACTGAAAGTATCAAGGAAGAAGGCAAGAGAACACTGAAAATTCAAGAAAGATATTCAAACTGAAGGAAAAATAAGCAGGGGAAGGAGGAGGAAGAAGATAAAAGAAAACACCTTTTTTTCCTTCTATTTTGCCTTTTTATAAAGAACACAGGAGGCTAGGAGGATTGGAGGAAAATGAGTATTTAAGAGACATACCTGGGTTCAAATTCAGCTTTAGACACTTTAGCCATGTGGTACTGGGGAAGTTTCATCTCTGATCCACTGTTCCCTTATTGTGAGGGGAGAAGGAAAGAAGTATTAATTATTATTATCACATACTAAAAACTAGACATTGTACCATGCCCTTTACAAATATTATCTCATTTGAGTCTCACAACAACCTTGGGAAGCAGGTGCTATTTTGATCCACATTTTACATTTGAGGGAACTGAGACAGAGTTTCAATCCCTTGCCCAGAGTCACATATCTAAGAAGTGTCTGAGTCTAGACTTGAACTCATACCTTAGTGACTTCAGGCACAGCACTCTATCCACTATTTCACTTAGCTGCAACAGTGGATAGGTAAGGTGTATAAAGCACTGTGTATACCTTAAAGTGCCACATCAGTGTGAGCTGAGAATATTATCATGCAGCTTCTCTACAGTGACATTTCTGTTCCCTTGGCCCTTATGTTCGGTAAGTCACCAGATCTTGTGAATTCTTCTTTCATGCTGTCTGCCAAACTTTCCTTTTCAGTTTCCATTTTTATCACCTTATTACAGTCCCTCATGTCTGGACTTTTTCAATAACATCATGAAACAGTGGAGTAAAGTTGAAAAACATTCATTGTCTCTGGAATCAGAAGATCCAGGGTTCAAATCTCCCTCACCTCTGAAACTTACTACATATATAACTTTGGTCATGTAATTAACCTTCCTGTTTGTCATATTCTATATACATGTATGATCTCTCTTCTTTAACTAAACTGTAAGCTTTCTGAAGGCAGGAGCAATTTACATTTCTTTTGTATTCCCCATAGTTACTAGTACAAAGTCTTCCACAAATTTGTGCCATTATTGTGTTCACTTATCAACATTTTGCTGTGTTTATTCTTATGTACATGCATATATGTAAATGTTTATGTCAGAATTAAGAGTTGGTAGTCCCATGAAAAGCATATGTAGGATTGGGTGGACTGTGTAGTATGTTTCATTAGTTAATGACCATGACAAATCCTCACCCTTCAGCCTTCTGCTGGCTTGTTTTCCTTATTCATTCTCATCTTGACTTTTAAGGCAATTAAGCAGTTGGTTCTGATATTTTTCATAAATTACTAAAATTTTGACATCTCTATAAATCTAGTATATATAAGCTCCAGCCTAGTTTATCAAATAACATTCATTAAGTAAATTGTAGAAACTTCTTTTCCTATAAGCAATCACTAATCTCTTTCTACATGTCAAATCCTCTAATCTCTAGTCTTAAATTAACATCGAGGGGCCCAGCTATGCAATTTATTAAAAGTGTAATAAAATATTAAAAAACATGAATAATTATTTATGATTCATTAGTTGTGTGAAAGATCACAGCTAGAGTCACCTCTTAACTAATACTTCTACAGATGACTCCTCTTCAACTTTGGTTACACAGTCCTTATACATTCAGCTCTCTTAGGGTGGCAAAGTCTCTTCTTAAGAATTCTCTTCATAATATACCTTCAAAAGGAAAGAATTAAAAGTTTTTTTCTTAGAAAAGAAATTCTCCTTGTCTTTTCTATCTATCCTCATACAGTCTCTTTCTAGGCATCAGAGCTGATAGTCCCTCCAAAATGACATTTATTCTTTAAGCTTCCATTGCCTCTTAATGATAAAGCATTAGTAACCAAAGTTTCTATGGGAGAAGCCATTGAATGTGGAATTATATACATATTCCCATTTTATCTTTTAAGATTGGCTCAATTTCCTTATACTTTTGTACTTTGCCTTTCACAAGAGGAAGTTTAGACTATGTATATTATGATGGCTTCTAAATTGCATCTAAGTCTGTCTATGAACACAGTATTGTATAAGCTAGAATGTGTTGTATATATGTATGTATACATACACACATATGTTATATACATATGTTATAAATATATTATGGCTAAGTCTGTCATTGTACTAAACTTCAAATGTCCCCTTAAGAGTTCTGACTGGCATATATTCAATCTGACACATCAGTGTCCTTTGGAGTTAGTGAATCATAGGTAACTATTTCCCTCCAAGACTGCTGAGTTGTTCTATCTCCTGTCACTTCATCACCGAGTCTCCTGTTCTTTTTGTTGCTATTTATAGTCTTCATTTTTCCTTTAACTCTTCTCCACACTCCGTTCTTTTCCTTTCCTTTCCTTTTCCTGTATCCTTCCTTTTCCTCCCCATTTTTTCCTTTCTCTTTCCTTTCCTTCTTTTTTCCTTTCTTTTCCTTTCCTTTCTCTTCCCTTTCTCCTTTCATTTGCCTCAGTACTACTGGTATTTTTGCCCATATTGAAATTCTAAAGCTTCCTCTCCCTGGCATGTGCATTATATGGGAAGAGGTATATACCTTTCCTCCCAATTTAATATCTCCTTACTCCCTAGCTTGGAGTTTCAGGAAGCAATCCCAGGTTGTTTGAATAACTTCATCCAATTGCCCAGAAGAAAGTGTAGGAAATTGAGAAACAATTGGGGAAAGAGTAGGGTATTACCCAAAGTTCCTAGACTCGCTATAGAGTAATTGGGCAAGAGACGTACTTCCTGAGTTTTGGGAAAGAGAACACACACTGTACTCATGACCCAATATGGAATTAGAGTAAGAAATTTGCTAATAAATTTCCAGGAGAGATGGCTTAACTAGCCTTCAGGAGACTTTATGTTGGTCTGGAGTTGTGCTTTGAGCTGGGGGTTGTGTGCCTAATTAGAGTCCAAGGTCTCCCACTGCATCCTGGGCCATCGCCAACCATCTTGACTTATATCTTGCCACTGGACTTCTATGACTCTGGAGGAGAGAGTGAGGCTGATGACTTTGCACAGCTCTGCCTCATTTAAATCCAATTCACTCATAGGTTAAAACATTACCTTCATGATGTCATTTGTCTTCTTTGAGAAGCAGATGAGCACAACGAACAAAAACAACAGAGAACTAGTCACCCAAGAAAGGGAACAAGTGACATCTGGCAGAGGCTAAGGAGAAATGCAGAGGAATGGAAGACAGAAAAAGAACTGTGGCAAATAGTTACCACCTGCCATGAATTGAGGAAAACTTCAGGAAATGGAGCTACAGAGGGACGTTGACAAGACACAATGGGGACCAGCAACTGGTGATGTAATTTTGCATAGATTGAGTAGTAACAGAGGTGAGTATTGAAATGGAGGAAATTACAATAGGCCCCACCCCACTTGTTAGAAACCTACCTAGGGCAGTTTGTAAGGATCTTTGACTATACAGATTTCAGGTTGTTGATCATTATTTTCTATGAGCTCTCATTCAATTTAATTCAACAAACATTTATCTAATACCTGTTTCAAGTACTGATTAGACACAGGGGATATGAAGAAAGAGACAAGTCCCTGTTCTCAAGGAGCTTAAATTTTGTTAGAATGAATCTGCTATAAGCCTCAAGTGTTTCCCTTAACTTGTAAATAAAATTGTTCTTGTTTTGAGCCTTGTGAGTCTACATGCTTATATGGGGAATTGGTGACTTTACCTTGGATGGGGGTCAGATACTGAAATTCATACATTATCTGGATGGGGTCAATGAGCCAGGCAGGGAAGTGAGAAATCCTTTAATGTGTATACAGACCTTTTGTGCCAGGTCAGACAGTGCCTCTGACATAAGAATTGTAAGCTATTGTGAAAAGACTGGCTTTTTGTCAGCATTGCCAGTTAACTGGAGGACTCCTTTCCCTTTGGTGAATCAATCAATCACAGCACACTGATCGTAACCTTCTGAGTTCGTCTCGTTTGCTGCTCCAGAGATGCCTTTTGACAACTGAAGACATACATCTAGCACATTTTTTTATTCATTCACAAATGAAAGAAGTAATTAAATTCTGGAGTCTCAGCAGGGTTTTCTTATTAAACAATTTGCTTTTTGTTTCTAATAAGAGTCCATTTTGCTGTCTGAGTACATCTTAGAAAACATCTCAAGAAGATACTGTCCTTTTTATCATTTGCCATGAAGAGAGAGCACACATGTTGTCATGTCAGATGATATTTTATGTGATAACTTTTTTCAACTAAATTGGGAGCTTGTTGAGAGCAGAGACTTTCTTTTCTTTTATCCTACTTCTAGTGCTTAGTGCATGGGATACATTTAGTGAATACTCATTGGTAGCTTTACCTGGTACTAAGGCTGAGAGGCAATATGATGGAGTGGATAGAGTTGACCTCTGAGTCAGGATGATCTGGATTCATGTCTGCTTTTTAGACTTCTTGGCTTTTTTGACCCTGGGCAAGTACCTTGATCTATCTCCCAATGCCATAAGAAATTCTCTGAAACTATAAGTTCTAGCAGAATTGTTGATTTGCCTTGACAAAGGGAGTTTCATTACTGGGAAGCTCCCTATATTCATAAAATCACAGGTCCAAACTCTCCCCTAACTGCTCCCTGCCTCTCCCCACCGAAAACCTTTTATCAGAATGCAAATGATTTGGCTTAAAGACTGTTAAATGCAGCTTCGTGGATGTCTTTTTATTGATTCTTATGTATTTGGGACCTAAACAAAGGATTTGCTATATGTGAACCGGTTTTCAAATCAGTTTGAAAAAATAATATACATAAAGTACAAGAGGGAAGGGGGTAAAATAAATACCTGGAATAGAGGGAATTAGATTGAATTGAGAAAAAATTCCCCAAATGAAGCAATGATTGGGAACAATATTTTAAGACTATCCTGCCATAGTGTAGTTTCCCAAATAATTCTGTAGCTAAGTTGATTTATTTTTTTAAGGAGTTGATGATGGTGAGTCCAGGGGAGATAGTCTTCAGTCATCTTGAGAGTTCCATCAAACTTTCACTATGTCTCTGTAGATATGGCCAGAGAGAAGTAGTGGAAGCATGGCCCCTTTGGGATATTTAATACATTCTCTGAGAAAACATCTACCCTCACACAAAGGCACACTGTAGCTATGTCTACATGATCAGTGGCAGAACCATTATGGAATTATTCTGACTTTAACTTTGACTCCCACCAATCACCTAGTTGTCTGCCCACATGGTGGCAGGATCAGGGCATGGCTGCCCAAAACCTCAGGGCAGAATTGCTGACATGGAACATGTGGATACTGTCATTAGAGGGACAAACTATAAGCTGGGGTGAGGGGTGTTAGGGAGAGGCACACTTAATGATGGAATAATCTTCTGTCCTGATTCCTCTGATGCAGTGGCTGTTTGATTTGTTATTCACTGAGGGATACAGCCTGCCTTACAGTATTATCAGTATTGTGTGATGAAATAGGGCTTGGCACTCTGTCTTACCTGCTGGATGGGTCTGCATTTACTCTTAATTCTTACCACTCAGGGGTAAAAGGAAGAAGATTTCTCATCAAAAACTGCATTCCTGGTTCTAGGACTTCTGTTCTCCAGGGGAAACTCTTTCCCCTCACATTACCCACTGACTTGCAGCAATACAGATAGACCAGACACATGGCTAAACTTCATTGTGATGTAAAAGAATTTGTCTAATGTAGTTACTGTGATAGTAGAAAGATAAATAGACAAAGTATTTATTAAGCTCTTATTGTGTACCAGGCATGAAGCTAAGTACTGAAGATTATACACACACACACACACACATATGTATACACACACACATACACACACACACACACACACACACATATATGTGTGTGCATATAAACAAGACAGACCTTGCCCTTGAGGAGCTTATATTCTGACAAGGAAAGACACATATAAAAGGGAGCTAGAAAGCTGCTGGTGGTTGGGAGGCATAGATTTGAAGGGCCTTGGTCAGGAGATGGCTGGAAGTCAGGAAATAGTGTGGCAGCCTCATTCTGGACAATTTAAAATGAAGGCTCATGTATCAGAGGCCAGAATACCAGGGGTAGAATCCAAGGTCCTGATGGGGGAGATGTAGATAATCCCCAAAATGCTTTGATTTGAGAATTGAAAGGCTTGTGTCTGGGCTCTTGGTTTGTGAGAAGGAAGGAGAGATTGAACTCAGATGTTAGTAGAATATAGTTTTGTGTAAGGATTGGATCATATGACTACTGAGATCTCTCCCGCTTCTCTAATTCTGTGATTCTCTGATTTGGGCAATTAGTAGGGCCAAAAGCAGGGTAAACAGAAGGGATCTGGACCTAGACACACACCCTCTGCCAGTCTCTCTGGTGCCCCACAATGTGATTGATCACTGTCCTACAACAAGAGTCTCCAGAGTCTTGGAGGAGGAAGTTAAGAGAGTGGCAAGTGCCCAGAAAAGACACATCTCTGAACCTTGCTTACTGCCTTTTTTCCATGCTGCCCAAGATGGATGATCATTTTGACCTCTTCCTTCTGGAAGCCTCCAAAGTCAAGTTCAAAGAGACATGACTAAACTGTTGAACTCTGAGGCAGAGTGTAAGCTGATTTCCAGAGTCTGATGTCTTTATAACAGAACGCTCTCCAGGTAGAGCCCAGGAAGACATAAATACAAAGTAATTTAGGGTGGGTAAGTGGGCACTAAAAATCAGGAATTATCTTTTGAAGAATGTTGCACTTGAATTGAGTTTTGAAGGGAGTTGAGAATTCTAAGAAATGGTAGTAAGAAGGGAAAACATTCCAGTTATGAGAGGCAGCTTGAGCATAAAGCATGGTGGCAGAATCAGGAGCTTGCTATATATTCCCTTTAGCCCATAGACCTCTTCTCTTGGTTCTGACCCTGCTTCTACCCTCCTCCAGTCCAAGACCAAAATGTTACATAAACTCTACTGTTTATATTACATAAACTCTGAGATGTTTAAGTGTATGAACATGGTAATGTTTAAAACTGAACTCAACATCTCCTACCTCATTCTCTAAAGCAGATATTCTTCCTAATTCCTTAATTTATAAATGCTTAATTGTCCAGTTCTCACTCTCACCTGGGTTTGAAACCTCAGAATAATTTTTTTAGACCACTTTATTTCTCTTGATGTTGTCACAAGGTCCTTTCAATTTTTTCCATTATAATTTTACCTTTATACATTTTTTCTTCTTAAATTTTGAAATTTATTTTAAACTTAAATACAAAATGAGAAAAGAAAAAAAGGAACACTTCCATCTACCTAGCAGAACACAGAGGATTTGATATAGAACAATAAATCCCTATTTACTATTTACCTTTTGGGGGTAAACATATATAATTTACTTTTTTTAAAAAACATATAATAAATACTACACATTGTTTTCAAAGCTACCCAGTTTTTCTGTGCTTCCTTCTAGGTTTTCTTTTGTTCTCTGCCATGCACCTTATACTTCATTTTTTCCTCCCTCCCTCCCTACATCCGCTCCCCAGAAAAGGCTACAATTAAACATATGCATATGTTTCTATATAATATGTATATAGACATATACACACACATACATATATGTAAGATCATAGTATACGTATTTCTACTTATCAGTTCTTTCTCTGAAGGTGGATAGCATCTTCCTTCATAGGTCCAAGTCTTTCTATGTTTTTCTAAAATCAACCAGTTCATTATTTCTTATAACAAAGTAGTCATCCCATATAACAACTTGGTTTGGCCATTCCCCAATTGAAGTACATCTATCATCTTATCCAGTCTTATAGGTATAAGATGATACCTCAAAGTTATTTTAATTTATATTTTCTCTAATCAATTAATAACTTAGAACATTATTTTCATATGACTATAGTTTTGATTTCTTCATAGAAAAATTGCCTGTTCATATCCTTTGACGATTTATTAATTGGGGAATGATTCATATTCGTATAAATTTCACAAAGTTCTTTATATGTTTGAGAAATGAGACCTTTATCTGAGAGATTGTCTAAGAAAGTTTTTTTCCTATTTTTCTGCTTTCCTCCTAATCTTGGCTACATTAGTTTTATTTATATAAGAACTTTTTGATTTAATATAATCAAAATTATCCATTTTATACCTTACAATGCTCTCTGTCTTTTGTTTCTTCATATATTATTCTCTTATCCATGAGTCTGGTAGGCAATTAAGTTCCATGTTCTAATTTTTTTGTGATGTCTCCCTTTATATCTAGGTCATGTATCCATTTTGACCTTATCTTGGTATAGGGTTTAAAATACTGGTCTATGCTCAGTTTCTGCCAGATTGCTTTCCAGCTTTCATGACAATTTTTTTTTTACCAAATAATGAATTCTTATCCTCAAAACTTAAATCTTTACATTTGTCAAACACAAGGTTACTATAGTCCTTCACCAATGTGTATTGTATGTCTACTCAGCTCCACTGCTCTGCCTTCGATATTTATTGCCTTATAATATAGTTTAAGCTCTGGTACTGCTGAATCTCTTTCCTTTACATTTTTTCATTAGTTTCTTTGAAATTTTTGACCTTTAGTTCTTCCAAATGAATTTTGTTATTATTTTTAGTAACTCAGTAAAATAATTTTTTTTGGTAATTTTATTGGTATGGCATTGAATAAACCTTTATATGTTCTCTTGCATTTTTATTTGTCTTCTAATTGGCCTACCTTCCTCCAAACTTTCTCCATTCCTATTATTGCTATTGCTGGGTTAATTTTATTTTTTTTAATGGTTAATGGATTATTTTGAATACCATAGTCACTTCCTAATAAGCATCCTCCCAAAAAACTCACCTGTATAACAAAGATTCAAACAAAACTGAAACAACAATCGCTTCTGACAATGCAACATCATGTGCATGTCATTTACTACCATAGAGTATAAGCTCTTTGAGGGCAAGGATTGTTTTTCATTTTGTCTTTTTATCAACAGGACTAGCACAGTGCTTTTCTCAGCCCAAAGCAGCTGCTAAAAATGCTCATCTAATTGGATTAGGGATTAGTTCTTTGGAGCCCAAATTAGTCATTATATTTAATGCAGATTAACTTTCTTAAAATAATCTTTTTTTCACCTATTCAAAAATACCGACATCTTCCCATTGCTTACAAGATAAATTTTTTTAGCATTATAGCACTTCGATCCCTCTTGTCATATACTAATTTGTATTAGATTTATTTCATGCATCTCTTATCTCCCTAGTTGACAAGCTCTTTGTAGCCTGAGGCCCATCTTTCTTATCTTTCTATGCTCCCCAGGTTTATCTGCAATGAACTCCTATTCTGATAGCTCATCAAAGCTCTAACATTGGAACTTCAGCTCTGGAAGGTCCTGCCAAATTGGAAAGAGTCTGAGCACTGGCCCAGAGATAGACTGTATGTCTGCTATAAGAGCCTAGCTAGGTGCAATGAGGTTCATGATCCGTTGTCAACACCATCAACTTTCAGCAGTAGCAGCTATCAAAAACCACCAGTAAGCTACAGAAGGGCTGTGATCTGAATTGGAAGAGGGAGTACACATGTTGAAGAAATGACAGATCCTTATTGAAGTATGTGCCCTAGGGCCTAACTCAGTCCATTGCACATAGTAGGGGATTGAAAAAAATGTTCATTGCTTTTGGTTTCTAGCCTGGCATTCCAGGAGCTCAAAAATTTGTTCCTATATTCTCCTTCAAATGATATCACCTACTACTTCTTGAATTAGTGTACTGCTTTAGCCAGATTTCCCCCTAAATATACTTTGCACATGCCTATTTACGTACTTTTGCTTAGGGAGTTCCCACATATAGAAAGCTTTTCCTTTGTATTACCTAATACTCTCCTTCCTCCATGGCCTAGCTTATGTCTTATCTTTGACAAACACCTTCTTATTCCATGATGTTCTCTTATTTCTTTGAGCTTTTCTAGCACTTATTGAATCCATCAGGCATCTGACCCTTATTATGTATACTGCATTAGAGAGTTAAACTAAATGATTATAAAAAGATCTCTCACCAAATAGATCACAAATTCCTTGTAGCTTCTGTCTCACACATCTTTGTATATCTCACCAGTGCTCATTGCAGGTATTCAAAAGATGTTTATTTATTGATTGAATATCTGAGCCAGGCATTCTCTCTCTGATGTAATTCCTAATATTCTGATATAAGATGGTCACGCAGGCAGAAGGCGCATCTTGCTTATAGCTTTTTAATACCATGGCAAGTGCTGGGCTATTTTTTTCTTTCTCCTTCCTTCTTCAGTTTGAGGAACTGGAGGAAATCAACTGTTTCTACTTTAAGGTACCCATTTTGATAGAGGGGACTGATAAGGGGAAATGAACATGAGGGTGGAGCAAAAGAGGACAGCCATAGCAACTGATGGGGAAGAAGACTGGAAGTTTTGTTCCTATTGAAACAAGACAGAAGAACCTTTGAGACTTGTATTCACCTTGTCTGAAAAACTGGCGAAGCTGGTGGGGACTGGTTAAGCAAGGTCCCACAGGTAGTTGGAACTGAGCTGGGATGGTGCACATCACTGATGTAACTTCAGACGTGGCTATGGTGTAAGATAGTTAAATAAGACGGTTTTGGAGAATCACAGATCTACAGCTGGAGGGGATGTCAGAGGTCATTTAGTCCAATTCTCTAATTTTTCAGATGAGTAAACTGAGAACCAGGGAGGTTAAGCAACTTATCCAAGGTTACACAGGCAGTAAAGGGCAGAGGCTAGATTCAAACTCAGTTCTTCTGACTAAAAAACCAAATGCCCTCCCCCCCTTTTCTGACTCCATGCTGCCTCTCTCTTCTTAGAGAGAAATTCATTATGAATCTTGCTTCATTAAAAAAACTAAACACAACTGATTTCTGTGTCACATGAAAGTTAAACATTTTCTAAGATGCATTTGCTATTTTATTTTCTTTCATTCAAAAATGTGTCAGTAATCTTTTTGTTAACATGAAGATAAAGGATTAGTAATGCAAGATGCAGTTTTCTTGTAACCTTCTTGAAAGCAGCCTATAGTTTCTTATCTGGCTCCAACATTCATTTTCCTGAAATGAAAAAAAATGACTTAAAATGAAATAAACTGTATTTGATTCATAAGAGCATTACTATCAGGGAAATTTATTGCACCCAGCAGAATTGGTCAGATTTAGAAAAGTCCTTTTCCCCCACCAGTGGATTCCTTTTTGAGAAATGACTAATTTTATATTTAAAAAATACAATAGAAATGGGGAAATAATTGTGAATGGTCTCCCATTGATCACAGACCAGAAGATACAGCATATTATTGTCAACTGAAAATTCAGTTGTTGTAGTGTGTTTGGAAAAAATAGAACTCAGATACCAGCTCACTTAGCTGGTGGCATTGCAGCTATAACTGGCAATATAAATGTGATGGCTAATGTCTTTCAATCATTTTCTTTTCTTCTGTGGGTAGCTAAGAGTTAGCCTCATAATGTCTTTAGCTCATCAAAGAATCTAAGGAAAGAGTGGTCTGAGAGCTAACTCTTATTCTCTTTCTACCTTTTTTTCTTTTTAGCTATGCGACTGGGGTTAAATGACTTGCCTAAGGTCACACAGCTAGTAAGTGTGTCAAGTGTCTGAGGCCAGATTTGAACTCAGGTCCTCCTGACTCCAGGACTGGTGCTCTACTCACTATGTCATTTAGCTGCCCCCTAACTCTTATTCTCTAGGCCAACGACTTATCCATGGTTCTTTCTAACCTAAGACTATACACAGAGACTAGCAGAGACTTTAAGAAGTGAAAAGATGGACTTTTCTTCCATCTTATAGGAGATAACGGACCTGAATCTGGTCAGTCAAAAAGTGTTTATTAAGTACCTAATATGTACCAGGCATTGTGCTGAGCACTGGGGTTAAGGAAGAAATTCGAAAACCAAACGAAACCAAAAAATACCCCAAAACCAAAACCTTGACTCCTCTCTCAAGGAGATCACATTCTAATGGAGTAGTCATGATGTGACATGTACATTTAAGAGTAAGTGGAAGGTAACCTCAGAGGGAAGGCACTAGGAGGAAAAGGAGAGCAGGAAAGGCCTCCTTCAAAAGATTGAACCAGCTGAGTCTTGTAGGAAGCCAGAGGTCAGAGGTGAAGGGAGAGGGTGAGAGAGCATTCCAGGCTTAGGGGACAACTAATCCAAAGACACAGGGTTGGGAAATAGAGTGTGGTGTGTGAGAAACAGCACATTAGCCAGCGTAGCTGGATCTTAGAGTATGTAGCAGGGAAGAGAGTGTAAGAAGATTGGAGACTTAATAAGGGGACAAATCCTGAAAGACTCGCTACATGCCAGACAGATGATCTTATATTTGCTTCTGGAGATAATAGGGAGATACTGCAATTTATTGAGTGGTGGGTTGGTGGTGGTGATATGAAGACCAGCATTTCAGGAAAATCCCTTTGGCAGCTGAGTGGGAGATGGATTGGAGTGGAGAAAGATTTGAGGCAGGGAGACCAATTAGAAAACTATTGCAATAGCTCAGGTGAAAGGAAATGAGGCTCATATTAGGGTGGTGTCTGTGTGGATTATGAGGGGGTAGAAAAGACAAGATCTGACCACAGATTGGATATGTGGGGTGAGTGAATTAGGAGTTGAGGTTGATGCTGAGGATGCAAACCTGGGTGACCAGGAGGATTGTCTTGGTTCTCAACTGAGTTTCCATACTAGGAACTTAGAAAGATAGTGGATTTTTTTTTGGGGGGGGGATATTATAAACTGCTCATTGGACAGTTGAGGTTGAGGTGCTTAAAGTACATTGAGTTTGAAATATCCAAAACGCAGTTGATAATTTGGACTGGAGCTCAAGAAAGTGGTTAGAGCTAGAAGTGTAAATCTACACAAAGATATTAGAGAGTAGGCAGGGTATTATAAGGAAAAGAGTAATGCATCTGGCATCAAAAGACCTGAGTTTGAATCTTGGCTCTACTAATTTGCCTAGATGACCTTGGGCAAGTCTATTCCTTTCTTTGGCTCTGAGTTTCATCATCTCTAAAATGAAGAACTAGAACTAGCTGAACTCTAAGGTGGGCAGTTAGTGCAGTGGATAGAGTGTTGGGCCTAAAGTCAGGAAGTCTCATCTTCCTGAATTCAAATCTGGTCTCAGACACTTACTAGCTCTGTGGCCCTGGGCAATTCACTTAACTCTCTTTGCCTCAGTTTCCCCATCCATCAAATGAGCTGGAGAAGAAATGGCAAACCACTCCAGTATCTCTACCAAGAATAAACAACCCAAAACACGTCATATAGAGTTGGATATGACTGAAATGGCTTTACAACAGGTACCTCCCAGCTCTAGGTCTCATGAACTTTCATTAGTATACCAAGAACCAAATACTTCAAGGTCAATAGTGGAAGTGCCTTCTAGTGTAGGCTGTTTCCTTCCTGCTCTTTTCAGTGTGACCAGGAAGATACTCAGAGTGAGCCCTCTGAGGAATGTCACTTACTTTGTCACTAACTACAACCAATAAGACTTCTTCCTAGCTGCTGTGATGGTATCAGCTGATTAGGAAATGAAGGGCAGATAGCACCATAAAGGCCATGATCCTCACTTACATTTGCTGCTTCACAGGCAGATTTGTACAATTCAAATAAGATGATAGAAATAAAGCAGTGAACAAATGTCAACTATTATTATTACCACCAGAAACACATGCTGCAGAGAATCCTGGGCCCATAAAGCTAGAGCTGGAGAGCACCTGAGAGGCTCCTTATTTTAGAGATGAAGGAACTGAAGCCGTGAGCAATTTAGTCACTTGTCCAAGATCAAGAAAGAGATCTTTAATCCCTTTTGAGCAGTTCCTGTGAATCATCCCAAAACCAACATACCTGCTTACCATAAACTTATCATCATTTATAAATTTTTCTCCTTACAATGTTGCTAGTTCTGGAACTCTGATAAACTCTTTGAAATAGTTTGTGGCAGATACTATGAGATGATGAGCAGATTCACAGGTAGAAGTCTCAGAAATTTTGTTTCATACATTCTGAAGGACATTTTCATTAAGTTTCTTTTTTGTCTTTCAGCACCATTTTGGAAGCGTAAATGCTATTTCTGGATATGTAGGAGCATCAGTAGAAAGACTACTTGAAATAATAAAAACAATGCATTATTTACAACAAATAGTCTTTCACATGGAGCGTGATGCTCAGAGTTGAGGTAGAAGTCTTGTCTGAAACTTGGGTGGGGAGGCACCTGGGATTTTTGTAAATTATTCTCTCCTTGCATCCTAATCAAGGAGAAATGAGGAAACCACTTTAATCACTCCACTTAGTTTTTTTTTTTTAATCAGTATGAAACACTTTTAATGCCTACTTTTCAAAACAAGATCTTAACAGAAGGCTTGTATCTTCAGCGAAACATAAAAATATGATTTTTATTTTCTCAACCCAGTCCCTCTCTTTGTTTGCTGTCATTAAAAGGCAATGGAGGGGCTGCCATAGGAACAGGCATGGACCAGATGGCTGAGATCCTATCAGAGCAAATGCAGGACTCAGGAACACCAACTTTATAGAAGGATTAAAGCACAGATGGATATTTTTTAAACATTATGCGTTTTCATAAGCAAATGAGCACATTTTCTGGTGAGATGTTTACACAATGAGTCTTTGGAGCTGAAACAGTAACATAAACTACTACGTTGTTCTTATTTTCACTCTATAGAGATGAAATGAATATCCATCCCATTATACAGAATCAGGAACGAGTCCCTTCCCTCATCTGATATTTTGTATCTGGCCTGTGAAAGGATAGAGGGTAGAGTAATCTGTATATACTTGCTTGGTGGGTCATTGCATTATATTTCCCGGTCTCTTCAGAGACAACATGATTTCTATTAGATTAGGAAAATTATAGCTACAGATAGGGCCATCCCTTTTAGCTTGATTGGTAAAGTATCATGTTTTTTACTTTAAAAATCAAATAAATCAGACAATTTAATGAAAGAATATAATAATATTTAGAAAGTCAAAATGAGAGAAAAAAGAGAAAAGAAAGTAGAAATTTCAAAGAGAGGGGAAAAGAGGAAGAAAGAAAGAGGTAAAGAAATAAAATGTGAGTAGACGGAACAATCAAGTGGATTCAGTTTGAATAAAAGAAAATACATTTCTTTATTTGGCTTGGATAGAAAGAAATCTGGAGAAAGCTTTAGAGTGTATTAAGCACAATTGTTACTCAAATTTCCCTTCATGCACCAGATACTTGGTCCAAAGTGGACTTGTTTCTTCAGTGTATCTCTTACAGTTGAGGCCCAAACTCTGGACTAATCTTCGTATTAGCCAGAGAGGCCTGCATAACTTCAAATCTCCAGAGAACGGAGAAGACCTTGCAACGTTGTTAATCGTTGAATTAATACCATTAAAGCATCATAGCAATTAGCACTTTAAGTGTGTAATGTTTCTAATTCCAGCTAAAGAGTAAACTCTCTTTCTATGTAGAGTTCAACATTAGCCAGACTTTTCTGGTGTATCGAGTGGTTAGTGCTAGTGTAGCCCCTGGGAGCCTACTCAATTTGTACGATGGGTCCCCCAGATTAGATTACACACTAGGGTCAAGATAGACTGTGGGTCCATATCTGCCAAAACCAATAGTTTATAAGCACCTACCACCATATTTACTTTTTTTTGATAGTTGGAGAACACAATTCAAAGAAAAGCATTAATGAAATGTTATCAATATAGGAAAAGTAGTAATAAGACATTTTCCCCACAATCCTGGTGCATGTTCCCTCATATCATGTGTGACACACATGTAGAGAACAAATGTGAAAGAGCAAAATATAGTGAAGAAATGGCTAGGGAATGGACATGGAGGGGTATCTTGCCTTAGACATTGCAGGACTGCTGATGTGTTCTGTTGTCATTGTGTTGCTCCTACTGGGCCTGACCCCTATGGATCTCTGCCAGGCATTCTCTGCAGGATGCTGTTCTGTTGGTTTTGCAGTCTCTGAAAAATGCTATTCTGGTCGATGTGCAGTCTCTGCCAGATTGGACTCTACTGGGCTCAATAGTGTAGAGCTTCTTTCTGCTGGCTTCCTGCTCCTGGCTTTAGATGAGTTTTTGGCTAGCTCTTCCTCATGAGAAGAGTGAGCTCTGCTATGCTGTTTCAGCTCAAATTCCTGAGATTTTTGTTGCAACTTTTTTTTTTAAAAGAAAGAACACTTACCTTAGCCATAGGACCAACCAAAGGTCTCCCTTGGGGATAGCAGGAGAGGGATCTTTCAAGGCTTTTTCCTCAAGAAGTGATCTATCTTGTTCTCTTAAGAATTTTAGCAATAAGGACTCTCATCTCCCGCAACAGATTCTTTGCCTTAGACGCCAATCTCTTTAGAACAAAGAGAAATTTCTAGCAAAGTAGGTAGTGTAGGTTCAAGCCTGTCATTCGAACCAAACCTCTTAGTCCAGGGCCTTAATCTTTTCTGTTGGACACCTTGCTTTAGTTTATGGTGAATGTTCCTTCTGTCTCCCAATCTTAATTGCTGAATGCTAGACTACCTGTAGTCATGATTCGTGTAGGAGCTACTCACCCAGCACATTCCTTATAGCCCCGGCGTTTTTTTCCCCAGGGGTTTCCAAAACCTCTTCTTCCTTGTCACATAGACTAACAGTTGATGCCCCTCTATGATGATGATAACAACAGCTAAACATTTATATAGTGCTTTAAGGTCTGCCAGGCACTTTATAAATAGTATTCCATTTTATCCTCTCATCAATCCTATCACAGGAAGTTACAGGACAGTCTTCTAGTAGCCTTGGTGCTCTCTTGAACAGCTATGACCAATGGTATGATATGGTGGTCAAAAAAGAGAGTGCAATCTTGAGCTGAATTAGAAGGAGTAGAGCTTCATGGAATAGAGAGGTGGGAATCTCATTGAACTCTGCCCTTGCCCAACATCATCTAGAGTATTGTGCTCCCTTTGGGGAAGTCATGGGATAAGAAGGACATTAGTAAGTTGGAGAGTGTCCAAAGGAGGAGGGTAACTAGGATGACAGAGGGCCCTGAGCTCATGACAAACGATGATCGGCTGAAGGAGATAGGCATGTTTAGATCCAGTGTCTGAAGGGCTATCCTGTGGGGAAGGCAATAGGTTTATTCTGTTTGACCCAAGAGGATAGAACCAGAAGCAATGGGTAAAAATTACAAAGAGACAAATATAGGCTTGCCGTTAGGAAAAATGTTCTATTCAGGACTGGCCAATGGTAGAATGGCTTGTTCTGAGAGATGGGCAGTTCCTTTCCTTGGAGATATGTTACAATGGTGATTCCTTCCTGAATGAGTTGAACATGATGGCTGCTGAGGTAATTTCCTTATCTCAAATTCTGCGATTCTGTGATTATTCCCATTTTTTCTATTCAGATAAGACTTAGACTATGGCTTCAGAGTTTTCCTGCAACTGTTAGTGATTGTAAAGGCAATCAGTGAATGGGAAGATTTTCCCCGCCCATTTGAGTGGGCTTTGGGGGTAGGGATCTCAGGGTCCTGGGGGAGTAGCTAGGACTAGAGCCAATGGTAGGCACCTGAGTTCTGGTCCATGTGATGACATGAAGCCTGTGGTGGGAGGAGCTCGCTGAATGGTTGGAGCAGAGCTAAGAGGCAGTTGGTGAGGCAGTTGGCAAGAGCAGTTAAGAGCTGAAAGAGAGAGGAAGCAGTCAGCTAGCTGGAACACAGATTCCGGTGGAAACAGCAGCGAGGGTGGCAGGTGCTACAAAAAAGTAGGACTGACCCTCATGGAGACCGGAGAGTTCTGAGCAGGGGCTTGAGGCCAGTGGGTGGTCTTCTTGCTGGAGGGCCCTGGCATTGGTGGAGAGAAGCACCAGTATGGCTTGGCTTGCTGCCGTAATGTTTTTCTGTGGCCTCCTGGTCACTATTGTGAGATGGGCATACTGGTTTTGGAAGGTTCTTGTCAGGATGTTGAATTGGGGACACTGGTCCATGGGTCTGCTACTTTTGAGTTTCAATAAATGCTTTAACTCCTCTGCCTTCTACTTAGAGAATTCCTTATAGCCTGATATTCTGGACCATTCAGGCATATTCATGGTTATCTTTGAAGTCATGAATTCTGCCTTAATGATATAGTGACCTAAATGAAGTCTAACAGAAGAGATCTTAAACTCAGAGCTGGAAGAGACATTAGTGAACATCACAAAACTGGGACAAAAGGAATACCTCTTCACTGGACTGTCTGAATACCACTTTGCTTCTCAGCTGGACTATGGGACAGGACCAGTTTAAGTCTGGCTGCAGTATCTTTGATTAATTAAACCTCCATGAGGCAAAAAAGGAATAAGGAAGTTCCTGGGATTTCATCAAAGTTTCCTAGACATAGATAGTATCATAGAACTAGAGCTGGAGGGCACCTGGGAATTTATTTAAGTCTAACCCTTTCATTTTCCAGATGAAGAAACTGAAGGCCAGAGAGGCCAAGATAACTCGTTCAAAGTCTCCCAGATAGTAAGTGGCAGAGCTAGGATCTGAGAACCTGTCACATACTAAGACAGCTCTAAGATAACAATTCATGATTGGCAGGTAGTTGGAAAGAAACATTTTAGCCTAGTATAGAAAATTGAATAGAAATGGTCAAGTCAACAAACATTTATTGAGCACCTACCACATACCTGACCCTGTGCTAAGTGAGCACGTAAGCAAAAACAGTCCTTGCTTTCAAGGAACTCACAATCTGATGGAATGAGGGAGGAGGGGAGAAAACAGGAAAATGATGTTCCAATAAAAAGGCAAATGAGAGATAACCTCAGAGGGAAGGCACTGACATGAAGGAGGACTGAGAAAGGCTTCTTGTAAAACGTAGGATTTTAGCTGAGAACTGAAGGAAACCAGTAAAACCAGAAGGGAGAGAATCCCAGGCACGGGGGACAGCTGAGGAAAAGGCAAGGAGTTGGGAGCTAAAATAATTCTTCGAAGGACATACATCTTAGAGTAAAAAAACAAACTCCAGAGAATGTAAGAGCTAGAAGGGATATTAGAAATCATCTTGTACAAAGCACTTATTTTGCAGACAAGGAAACTGAGACTCAGAGATAAATACCCTTCCCATGGTCACAGAGCAAGTTCATAGCAGGGATAGGACTGGAACCAAGTCACTGAGCTCTTAACCCAGTGTTCTTTCCTTCATATCATCTATCTTAGGGCTAATGAGGTATTGATGGATGTATACTGTGACAACAGTCATCTATTCAGCCAGAAATCATTTACAAATTTGTGAATACCTACTATGTGCCAGGTGATCCTGGGGTCTATTTGAAAATCTGACGTTTGAAGTGGTTAAAGGTTAACATTTGCCAATGTGCATTGACCTTTCCAATAGTGGCTGAAGGTCCTACATTATCAAGGAGGTCATTTAGACTGAGCCCTCAGCTTCCTGAATTGGATTTAAGTTTTTCATTCTTTCATCTTAAAAAAAAAAACCAACCAGATTGTAGTGTGTGCTTGTGTTTGCAGAAGCACTTTAGGCCCTGGGATTGCAAGCTGTTTGGCTAAGACCTGGGCTGCTTTGCTATCTACTATCTTTGTTCCTCACCACATTCTGAAGGATTGTTACACATTTGTAAGTACAATGGGATTATTTATTCATTGTGTCTGTCCACTCTTTTCTGTGCCACAAAAGGGGAAATAGCCTGCTCTTGGACTTAAAAGCTTTCTGACCGCTCCAAAGTCATGACATTTCCTTTGCTTTTTGACAGCAGTTTTTGAAAAGGGAGGTTTGGTAGGGGGTGGGGGGGGGAAGCTGTGTGACAAACTCTGTTGGCTCCTGTAGGGAGATGACTGGTAGTCGTTGTATAAAAACGTATTTAGTCACCTTTTAAAAGCAAATTGTGGACTTAATAGAACCACACAGCCTTCTTTGGAGATTGTACAAGGTGGATTGTCTTGATAAAACATTTGAAGCCTGAAATCCATCAGGCTTCAGTGAATATAAGCACTGACCTGGGCCCAAGCACACAAAATTTCCAACCAAACTTAGAGATTTTATTTTATTTTATTTTTTAAAACAGAGAAAGGACAACTGTCTGTCCTGTACTTTTCATTTCTGTCTTCCTTGCAATTCTTCTTTTAGTCTAAAACCAAATAAAATATCCTAATTCTGTACTATTTCTAGTCTATCTGAAAACTCACTGCATTAGAATCTTGTGGGTCAGCTCCCTGGGTTCTGATGTTTTATATGAGCTTTTGAACTTGACCTCTGTAAACCTACTCTGGTTTTCCACTCTGCTGACTCTCACTAGTGGTGTTAGGTTTGAGGCCTCGAGACCATGAAACTGAGGTGGGGACTTAAAGGAAGTTGAGCCTACAACCTATTTTTACCACTGTCCTGTAAATCTCTACAACCCTCCTCAAATACACCCAGATTAGTAAAGCCCTGCAGAGCAGTCTTAATCTGCTGTGGATGGTATAGGTGAGGTATCCCATGCTTGAATCATTACCTTGGACCCTGTCTAAGAACACACATTCATAGCACTGGGAAGGAAGGGAAAGGACAGCCACCAGATGCTGTGAAGAACAGATCCTTTGAGTGGCTTTTTTAAAAACTAAAAACTCCCTTGTATTGCACAAGGCCAGACTAACTGCTTTTAAGGAAACAGACTCTTTGGCAAGGACCAAGAATGAATTTGGAGAATCCATTTTGGATGGATTTGGAAAGGATTACTGGAGACCTTTGAAGTCTGGAGTAGGATGCTGATGTATGCAGCCTTCTTTTAGGTAAAAGTCTTGACTTTGGAAAGGAAAGAAGGCAATATCTTATTAGGTTGACTTGGGAAAACAGGTTTTGGTTTCTTGGACAGTGGCTTCTGTAGCTCTTGGCAAGGGATGAAACGTATTTTACAAACAATTGGAAGGTTAGTTTTGCAGAAGACAGGCTGACCTTGATAGTGGAATATGAAGTTTGCCTGGTACACAGGAAGTGCTCAATGAATGGTGAATTGAATTGAAAAATGAAGGAAGAATAAAATTCCTAGGTAAAACTGTGAAACTGAGCATCATTCATGTTATTTAACATGATACAAAATTAAGCACCATAGAGGAAAAGATGTTATCTTATTTAGGTTTTTGGTATTGATACTGGTATTGATAGTAACAAGTGTATGTATCACCATGAAATCCAAAAGCATTTATTAGAGACCTAAAAGTCTTTATCTGTAGCAGGGGTTCTATACTCTGGTGAAACTTATGGACTCCTCAGAATAATGTTTTTAAATGCACAAAATAAAATACATAGGGTTGCAAAGGAAACTAATCATATTGAAACACAGTTATTCATGAGCAGTCACTATCCTCACCCCCACCCCATCCTGAAGGCCAGCTTTGTTATATTTCACTCCCACTTCCAGGGCTCTCTAGTACTCTTAAGGGATTTAGGAGTGTCTAGTCTTTCTGCCATTGGTTCAAGCCTCCACCAATGGACTTTCCCCAATTTTAGGGGGTCCCCTGAGCCCAGCTTAATTTAACCACTTAACAGTTGGATTTGCTTTCAAAAAATTGCTTCAAAGCTATAGCAAAAACAAATATACAAACATCTTCCCAACATTTAGCGGCCGTACTCTTCCCCTGTACCATCTCAGTCCCTAGGTAGGGAAGGGGATTAGATTCACAGCTTAGCTCAATTCTAATGTAACACAGTCCCATCAAATTTCAAGTCCAAAGTGCTGCTTCCCATCCTTCCTCCCAACCTTGAGCTTGAGTCCTGGGCATCATGTCTTCACATGGCTTCCCTGTGAGACTGGCTGCAACTTCTGGTCTGGAATCCTGTCTCTAGTAGTCATGTCTTGATTCTGAGTCTAGGGATTCCACTGCCTGTACCTAGAACTGAAAAGGACAAAAAAGATAGACTGAAAATGAAACCCCAAGCCTGTTTCTTGGGGCCACTTTACCTTAGGGTAAAGGGCAAGGGAGGAAGGCAGTCCTTCCCCTTACCCAGTGCAGATCATGGTACCTGTGCTGTTAGTGAATAGGACTTTCACTTTTGGGGGCAATATTATGAGAAAGAGAGCAAGAGTATCCAATCTGGTTGTTTCAGAAATGTGGCCTATTTTGGCATAAAACCAGTTGAAAGAGGTTGTTCCCACCCATGTGGCAGAGGAACACAGAATATCTTCTCCCAGATGCTGGCCCCTGGCCTCTCCTATTTGGGTACCTCCATATTAAATGATCTTGTCATGCAAAAAAGTAAAGCTCTGTTGCATCAAAATATGAAAAAAAGAATAGAAAAATCTCATGTTAAGAACCCCTTATCTATAGAGATAGGTTCTGGACATATGATTTCATTGGTATAGGGAAATGTCAGATGAATAAACTCTCTTTATCAGTGCAAAGTGGCACCTTCTCTGTAACTCACAGTCTTAGAGAGTTGTCTAAGGCATTGGGAAGTTAAGTGACTTGTCCAGGGTTGTACGACTAGTATATATCAGAGGAAAAAGTCTAGGTCTTCTTGGCTTTGAAGTCATCACTCTATCTACCCTAAGCCCAAGAGTCCAGAAATTGCTATGTCTCTCAGAACACTAGTCCTGCTTCCAGCCTAGCCCTGGCAGCTGTCATCGGGGAGCAATCCTTGTGGAGACCATAGCTTGTCTGTTACATCTGTAGCTATTGGGACCCTTAGCTCCTCTGTAAGTACAAGCATTGAAGACCTGGAAATGTCCTTGGCACCATCAAATGGATTAATATCAGAAACAAAATAGTTTTGTCAGTGGAAATGACATCAAGGAAGATATATTACCATGTGCTTGCCTACTGCACCACAAGGATGAGGTTGCCTTTCCATCTAATTAGCAGCTGAAATGTCCAAATGTATGTTTCTTTTCTCCATTTGAATGTGACTTTCTTGAGAGCAAGGATTGTCTTATTTTTCTATTTATAGCTCCAGTGTTAGTTTCCATATTATAAGTGCTTAGTAAATGTACATAGTAACACTTAATATACGCTTTTTATTCATTCTTTAATTTATTTATTCATATTATTCATTCATTCATCAAGATATCATGGATTCCTTGTTGAGCTTTATAGACTATGTGAGCTCTTTCTAGTGGGAGAGCTTGTGACTTCTGAAATGACCATAAGTGTCATGTGTTTTTTTAAAAAAATTTTTTTAATGAGTTCTACACCCTAGGGCATGTGGGACTGTCAGTCCCTGGACTGCAGCCCTGCTCTCTTGGAGGATTCAATGTGTTAAGCATAAATTCTTCTGCAGAGGATGTGTTTGCATATACCAGTTCCCACAATGCTTAGAGCCTGGCTCTGACGATAACTGAGGGGGCTGCGGCATGAGGACTGCATGTTCAGCTGGTCTAAGAGAGAAACTCTAGAGAAACTCTCTAGGCTATCAAACTGGGATTTGGGAGGGAAGATGATTAGAGAGCGTAGCTTCAGACTCTAATCGTCAACAGCAGTTTTCTGAATTTTCTCTATGTCCTTCTCCTTCTAGTTAGGGATGCAGATAAGTTAATTGGTTGTTGACCAATGCTTCTCTGGAAGCATGGGGGAGAGTGTCAGCTTTTGGTATGAATATATGAGACAGTTACCATCTGATTCAATTCTCTGCTACTTGTCTTGTTCCATTAAATGCGTGTTGCCCTGAATTCAAGTGTCATCTGTCATGGTCTGACAAGGAGATACATTGGTGGGAGCTTGGAGCTTGGATCTGAAAGATGACGATGCAAAGAGTACTGGAAACATGTATCCATTATTATTTTGGATTTGAGTAAGGCTGTTTTGAATACAAGGTCAAGCTAAAGCTATCTGCATTAATACTGAAGGGATCCATTGATTATGTTTTCCCTTAGGCTATAATTTGTCAGTGATATTTTCTAGGGCAGCTCTTACAATCCATACTATATCATTATACCATTTCATATCAAAGCAGTATTATTTTTTTGTTTCTGAATGAAATGATTTTTTCAAATTGTCATTGTATATTGCATATATGAATGCTAAGATAGTCACTAGGTGTTGGAGAATTGGTACTCAGTTGTATGGCTTTATGTTCATGAAAAACTTAGTTTGGGGGTGGTCCTTAGTTTAGTACCTATTGATGAAACTAGCCATAACATGCCATGTTATGAAAACCTTAGGGAAATAAAGTAATGGACTACAGTGTGCAGGAAAAAAGAAAGAAGCAGTAGTTGTATTTGTATAAGTTGTTTGAAATAAACAAGATATTCTGGTATTCCCAAAGAAATAAATGCCAGTGGGGTTGTTTGGGAACTGGTAATCTCTTTGGGGAAACTTACCCCTATTTATGACCAGGAAATAGTAATGTAAAGCTATCCCTCTGAAAGCATGGCCTGAGGATGTGTTGAGAGGTTTGTTGGTGAGTCTAACTTAATGGCAGTAACAACCTTAGCAATCATTTTTCCATCTGGTGTTACATTCCTGATCAACGAGTGATTCTAGGGCAATGGCTATGGAGGGTAGTGACTGCCTTCCAATACCACGGTGGTGCATGTACTGAACTGCAAGGGCAGCCTCTTGGTTACTTAGAAGTACCCTTTCTCTCTTGGCGTCCTCCCTCTGATTGGAGGGTAGGAGTCTCCTACAACTGCCATTTAAAGAGAGTCATCCTCAAGTCAGCCATCTCTTAATTTCTGACCAGGCTACTCTCCCTTGGACTTCTCCATCATGCCCCCATATCAGATATCTTCTATCCCTCCTCACACTTTCACCTTCCTCTTATGTGTTGTCTTCCCTATTAGAATGTAAGTTCTATGAGGACAGGATCTATCTTTCTTTTTGTTTGAATTTATATTACCATATTTAGCACGGTGTTTGGCACTTAGTAAGCACTTAACAAATGCTTTTTGACGGACTGTTGTTAAAATGTATATGGCTGGTAAGGAAAATAGATGAACAGAGGTAAGGAAAAAAGATGAACAGAGACACTGGAAATGAATAAACCGATCTCTCCTGGTTGTAGCATATGTTCCCAGGAGCTCTTTTCTATCACCACCATGACCAAAAGAGGTAAACTCACTTCTTTCAGTACATTTATTGCTGGAAATGTTAGGACCAAAACTAATGGAAGATCAATCAGTTAGCAGAGCCACCCTACTCTGAGTGGGTGGAGTGCTTGGGATTGAGGGTTAATGTAGCCTTTTCTAAGAGCGCAACCAAACATTTTGCATAATGTTGTGGGCTAGAAGGGCACATGCATGCTAGGTATTCATATCAGGAGAAGAATTTAGCAGTAGTCTCTCAGAAGTTGAAAGGGAATGTCTTGGCATTGGTAACAGGTAAGAGTCAAGAATAGGATTTACTTGAAATGTTGAAGAATTTATTCCTTTTTCCCACCAACTTTTTGAGTCTCAGAAGATAAAGAAAATGTGAAGAACCATAGTCACTATGTCTCTAAGCTAAAAAATCAACTGAAGAGGTCCTGGCCTTAGCTCAGAAAAGTTCAGAATGGAGTAAAGAATGGTATTAAGTTCAAGTTCATGAAAGAACTCTAGCTAAAGAAAGAGTCCTGCTAAAAAATCTAGTGTTCAGGAAAATTAAAAATCAATGAAGAATCACCCTATGCAAGTAATTAGAAGATTGGACAATATTCCAGTCTATAAAATAGCAAGAGAGAATGATTTGTGTTATGGAAAGACAAAGCATAGTTAATATATAATCCTTATAGGGGAACTGGTTGGATTACTTGGTGATCAGTAGGATCAGTGTAAAGTTAAGTCAAATGGGCTTCAAAAATGGTCCATCCACCAGCTGGAGATAGATGATTGAAGCCAGATGATCTCTTATCTGAGTTACATAATGTTTGGGATGAGGAGGAAATCATACTTTGGTGTTCACTGAAGGGTCAAGAAACTTGTCCAAACTGCCCTAGTTAGAGGAGGAACTTTGCCCAGACAGAATAGAGCAATGTTCTAGAGCCCAGTGCTTTATTACTTTATAGTCCAGCTGTGGAAGTCCCAAGGTAACAGGGGCTCCCTAAAGAACCTGATGAATTAGAGGCTGAATGCATTCACAGCCAGCTTGGACCATCTATAAGGTCAGGTTTGGGACCATGGGCTTCTGGGTATAAGGACACCAAATGGGTAGAACAGAAAGCAGATCAGCACAGAAGTGCCAAGACTGTCATTGCCCAAACAGACTTACAGTTTCCTAGAAGTAATGGGGGAGGAGATAACGCATGTATCCAGGTAATGTCTATTGATGGAGTTCATATATATATACATACATATATATATATACACACATATACATATATATATATACACATATACATACATATACACATATACATACATATACACATATACACACATATACACATATACATACATATACACACATATATGTACACATATACACGTATATGTACACATACACACGTATATGTATATACTTTGTATGTAAGCAACATGCTTACATACTTGGATGTGTGTATTATGTATTCCACATGATCCAAATATCTAGTCTATGTTGTTTTTATTCAGTTGTTTTAGTCACATCCAACTCTTCTTGACTCCATTTGGGGTTTTCTTGACAAAGATAATGGAGTGGTTTGCCATTTCTTTCTCCAGCTCATTTTACAGAGGAGGAAACTGAGACAAATAGGGTTAAGAGACTTGCCAAGGGTCACACAGCTAGTAAGTGTTTAGGGCTGAATTTGAACCCAGGTCTTCTTGAGTCCAGGCCCAGCACTCTATCCTTTGTGCCACCTAAACTATGCTACATGTGCTGCAGATTATGTCCATGCATAAAGTATACATGGGCTTCCTGAAACTCTTATGTGGATATTTTATGTTATAAGACAGAAATAAGTATTATGGATTTGGGATAATAACTTGTGATTATGCTATATGCTTAATGCAGTTTATGATTTGTACAAACAGATATAATCTGAATTAGTGTGATTCGTGTGATGATGCCAACATTTTGTGGGATATATTAATGGATTTAGTTTTCTGCAATTCTTGGGGATGAAGGATCCTACCTCACTGGGGTAAACTCCCTGGATGTCATTTCCCAGATACTGCGTATGATCCTGCCATATGGTGATGTCACTCTACATGTACTCAACAGAGATTCAGATTGAGTGATGAGACTAGAATGGTTTTGTCAGGTAGTGCTGTGAGCAATAGATTAAAGTAGAAGGAAAGGTCAACCCTGAAATGTAAAGACTGTGTATTATTGAAGGAGATAAGTGGCTGTCCTTTCTCTCAACTCTGTGCACATTAGAACAATGGTGACATAGACAGAGATTGAAAAAAGATGATAGTTATGACTTGAGTATTTTTTTGAGATCACAGCCCTACAACAGAGAGGAATATGGTAGATCCATGTAACATGGATCAAATGAGAACAAACCCATACTTATCACTGTGTAGTCACAAACTTACCTAACCAGAAACTGTGTCCTATCATGCTTAGGCTCAAAATATTTATTTATTGGTAGAATGTCCAAAATTAAACTAATTTTCTTCCCCTCCCCTCAATCCACATTTCTGCTATACAGTCCTATTTCTCCCTAGGACATCCATATTCTTTTAGAATTCAGGTCTGCTATCCATGATTCATCCTCTATTCTTCCTTCTCATATCTACTGTCCTATGAGCTGCCACATCTTGTCAATTCTACCTCAACTTCTGTTTTTTATTTGTACCCTCCTTTCGCTCTCCTCACATGGCCACTATCCTAATTCAACAATAATATTTTAATTTCTCTTTGGGACTAATTAACACTGTCCTAAATGACTTCTGGCTTCCAGTTTCCTCATCTTTGATCCTTTCTCCCCACAACTGCCAAATGTCTTCCCTAAAGCCTCCTTCAGTGGCTTCCTAGTGCCTCTAAGAGAAAACACAAAATCTCAACTTGTCTTAAATTTAAGTACTTTGTAGTATAGCTTCACCCTTCATATCTAGACAATAATGTGAGCTGTTCACATTCACTCACTCCACATTCTACTTAAACTGTTGTTTTTAGAACTTGGCATTGTATTTCCCACCTCCTTGCCTTTGATTAGACTGTCCCTAATGCCTAGCATGCACTCCTTACTCACTTTACCTTTTTTAAGGCTCAGCTTATATTTTATGTATTATGGGAAGCCTTTCCTGTACTACTAGTTAGTGTTCTCTCCTTCCTTAAATTATCACACATATACTTACTTATCTTCCAGTAGAACATAAACTCCTTGAGGGCAGGGACTTTGTTCCTTTTGTCTTTACATCTCCAGTGATTAGCACAGCATGATGCTCATAGTAAAATGCTTAATAAATATTTATTGGATTGGAGAAGTTTTGGGGACTTGTATTTCTGGGGGTCAATGGATCTGCAGTGCAGGGTGATCACCTCATAAGGGCAATAGAAACAAGCAGAAGAATGAAAGGCACATGTAGAAGGTCATGGCAGCTCCTTGTAGAGGAAGGAAGATAGTCACAGCCAAATTTTCTTGCCAACTACTAAGAGCAAGCTGAGGAACACTCTGTGTGGGAGAATTAGTGATATGACAAGCAGTACACATTGGGGAATTAAGATACTGAATGACTAAATCTTCCTCTTCTTCTTCCCCTTCCTGTACTTCAGATATTACATTCATTTACCATGCTTTTCTCTATACCCAAATGATGTGAGTTTCAGAATAAATTATTTCCCACACCGTTCACTAGAGATGAGATTGTAATCTCTGAAGTGTGTATGTGTGTAGTTTTTCCTATTCCCTCTGCCTCTGCTAATTGTTTTAATCTCTATGATGTTTTACTTTGAATACCTACACCCTTTGTCTCGCCCGCCAGCCAGATGCAAACTGAGTTAGGATGCTCTTAGTCATTCCCAGCAGAGTCTAGGCTTTTATACTTTTAATAGGGAGACACTGCAGTCTACCCTTCCAGGCTTATTTCACATTACTCTCCCTTACAAACTCTCTGGAGATGATCTCATTAACGAGGAAAAAGAGAACCAAGGACAGCACCTGAGAGTTCTTATAACCACTCCAAGTGACAGTTTACAAAGCAAACCTGTGAGTGAAGTTGTCAACACAAAACATAGATTTTGACAGAGTGGAAAGTCAACAAATACTCTTCATATAATGTGTGGTTCATGCATTGTATATAGAGATACTTGGCACATTCTCAGCTGAGAACTTGGCTATTGGTGAGTCAGGGCCCAGGAAGGAAGGAACCAAAATGTTCCCTGATGAGAGTAACAGCTGCTGATTAAATAAATAACCCAACCATTAAGGAGAGGATTTAAATGCAGTTATGTGCAAAATAATATTGGTTATGATGATGACAATGATGATGGAAGCTAGTTATAATGTCTAAAGCACTTTACACCAGTGATGTCAAACTCAAATAGAAACAAGGACCACTAAATCATGCATAAGGATCCTTATGTATGCATATTGACTTAGAAAACCACATACTAACATTATTTGTTATATTGTACTTTTATTTATTTTGGTAATATTTCATAATCACATTTTAATCTAGTTTGGCCACACTTGGGATTGTTAGGAGCTACATTGATGTGTGTGTGTGTGTGTGTGTGTGTGCGTGTGTGTGTGCGTGCGCTCACACAGCTCTGACATCTCTGCTTTATGTGAATGATTTCATTTGAGCTTCAGAACCAGAACATTTGCTCTGGGATCAGTGGATCTGGGTTTGAATCCCTCTTGTGATGCCTACAACCTATGTGACCTTGGATAAGTTACGTAACCTCCTTAGGTCTCAATTTCCTCATCTGTAAAATTGGGGGAGGGGACTGGACTAGATGACCTCTGAGGTATATAGATCTGTGAGTCTGTGAACAACCCTGTGCTGTAGGTATTACAAATATTTTAATCCCTATGTGGCAGAAAACTGAGATTCTTAGAGGTGGATTGCCATGGATCATATAGCCTATAAGTAATAGAGGTGGGATTTGAAGCCAGGTCTTCCTGATTCTAAGTCTGGCACACTCCCTGTGTTCTGCTTCCATTTGCTGATTATTAATGGATCAGTTGGTCACTTTTATATTGTATGTTAAGATACTTTGTTCTCTGAGTCTAAGTACCGTCTTCATTTTCATTGTTGTTCAGTTGTTTCAGTCAAGTCCAACTCTTTGTAATCCCATTTAGGGTTTTCTGGGCAAAGATACAGGAGTGGTTTGCCATTTCCTTCTCCAGGCTATTTCATAGATGAGGAAACTGAGGCAAACAGAGTTAAGTGACTTGACCAGGGGCACAGAACTAGTATGTATCTGAGGCCAGATTTGAATTAATGAAAATGAATTTTCCTGACTCCAGGTCCAGCACTGTGTCACCTAGCTGCCCATTTTCATTTTTTAGGGCTTGGTTAATGAACTGCCTGCATAATTGTATTTTTTTCTGGTACAAGAGAGGTAAAAGGAAAACATAAAACTTTCAAGTGAAAAAAAAGAAAAGAGCAGCCTTTCTGTTGGTTTAATGGACTTTCCCATTGACTCACAAGAAGGCACCATAGGGTCATTTTGAGGTTGGGCAGACAGACACAGACTTAGGATGGAATTGTGGTGGGGCTGGCCATAAAAATCTCCTTTTATTGATTTATTCCTCTGCAGTAGGAGATGCCTGATCATAGAACCTGCAGAGTGTGGAGGTTTGCAGATCACAAGCCAGGAGCATTTGGCTGTAATTTTCCAAATGTTTATTTTCCATACATTTGATAACATTGACACAACCAAAGGAACAAAGAGATTTCTCTGAACACAGTGCACTTATCTCTTAAGCGAGTGCAAACATTTTAAGGAAATGGCATTTGCTTCATTAATTTTGTTGGAATTGGGCAGGAAGATCGTGAAGCAAATTTCATAAATCCTTCTTTTGAAAATGGAAAGATTTCATCACATCACATAACCAGATTTTGAGCCTTGTGTCTGAGAGTTGATTTCCAGAAACAAATATACTATGAGAATGTTGATATTCCAGGGATCATAACTTAAGATTTGCCCATAATAATCTGAATTTGTCAAAGAGACTTCATTTTCAAACATAGTCTTCATTTTGTTGTATTTTATTTTCCTAAAAATACAGATTCTACCTTGAGAATCACTTCTCAAATCTAAAAGACTTTAGGCAAGCTCAGCTTTCAGTCTCCCTTTGTGGAAAGAGGCAGGGAAAATTTGTGCATGTGTGCATTTTTGATGTGCAGTTGGGAAAATAAAATTATTATAATTTATTTAGGATCCTGGATTTGGAGGTGGAGAGCCATTCAAGCTGTCCTCCTTGTATTACAGATGAGAAAACTGAGGCTTTGTGAGATTAAATAATTTGGCCAAGGTCACACTGGTAGTAAGTAGCAGATTTTAGACTTGAATACAAGTCCTCTGACCTGTACCTAATCCAGTGCTTTTCCCACTACACAACATATGTGCACCTGCATCTTTCTGCACATATGTTGGTAGAGGAATAGTACTGAACCTGTGATTTCATAGGTTTGGTGAACTTCTGGTTGAAGAAATTCCTTCTACCTATATGTCAATGTCTTTTCTTCTTCTGTTGCCTACTGAGAGGCTAAGTGACTTGCCCAGACTCACAAAGTAGATCCATCAATAAACATTTTGTTAAGAGCCAACTATGTGCTGGGAATACAAAAAGAGGCAAAAGATAGTCCTTGCCCTCAAGGAGCTTACAATCTAATCCAGGAGACAAAATGCAAAAAAAATACATAAGAAACAAGCTATATATAGGATAAATAGGAAGTAATTAACAGAGGGAAGGGCCTGGATTTAAAAGGGAGTAGGTGATAGCTTACAGTAAAGGAAGGTATTTTAATTGGTACTTAAAAGAAAGCTAGAGAAATCACATATCCAGGGTGCCTGAGCTTCAAGGCTTCTCTATCCACTCCTCCATGCTGCCTTTCAGTATATGTATGTGGACCTATATAATTGAAAAGAATAAGGGTAGTGAGGAAGAGGTTTCCTTTGATATGAAAATATCATTCTTTCCACTGTGTTTTATAGTGTTAAGTCTGTACAGAGGCAGTGTTTTCTTTCTTTAGAATCTTATGTCTTGGCTTAAAGCAAGGTATTTACTTTAAATGGGGTTATGAACAAAACAAGGTTGTCTCCTTTTGTTAATTCATTATTAACAAATATACCTGTTGGAGGATGATATCTTGTGTTTATCTAGGCCCCATTAGTTAATTGCTAAATTTTTTTTAAAAGAAGTTTTCTTAGTAAGACATTTTAATCCTTTTAAACAGTTGCATTTAGAATAAATCAGTTAATTCAGACAATTTTTTTTTCTTGATGGCTCACAATAAGTTGAAAGTGACATGATAGGCTTTCTTGGAATTTATTTCAGGAGAAATAGAACAGTTTGACCTTTCTTAGGATTAATAATGGCTAGCTCTTATATTTATTCCAGCGTCTGCTGTTTGATGTGGACAGTGGCATTACCCCCAAAGATTAGCCTTTCATTGACATCAGTGTTCATTTTAAATCTTTTACATCCAAGAAGACAGTGAAAATGTTCCTTAGCATCTGGATAATTAGGAACATACAGATATGGATGGAATTTTTCACTTTTCATCTTCAACATCATGTAGGTGGGGCCTTCTACAGCAGTTATGCTGAGGAAACAGTTGGATGTTTCTGGGATGTAAATGTATTTTTAGTTTAATAAAGCAACCCTGATTTTATTTTCTCTGGCACTTTCACTTTTCACTCATTGTATTGCTCTATTTATAATTTTGTTTGTGTCTCCTGGTTTCTTTCCTGAGCCCACCTGTCTTTTGGAAATCTCCAACTGGACATTCTATAGGCAGAGAAAAATTAACATGTCCAAAAATACATCTTTATTGCCCTTCCCTGTCCCCCAGCTCCTTCTCTTGCAATTCTTCCATTTATATTTGGGTCAGTACAATCCTTCCAGTACCCAGGTTTACAATCTCAGAGTCATCCTCACCCTTTACTCTCTTTCACCCTCATATCCAGTTATTTGTGAAATCTTGCCAACTCATCAGCACATCTTGAATATTTCTCCTCCTCTTCATTCCCAAAGCTACCCCTTGAGTTCAGACTTTTATCACCTCTCATCTGAATTATAACAGCAGTTTCCTAGTTAGGCTTTTGGCTACAGCTAGCTTCTTCCCTCTCACATTCCTCAGCTTCCAAATCAATTTTGCTGAAGTGCTTTCTCACCATGCCAGCTCCCTGCCTGAGAACCTCAGCAGCCACCCATTGTCTCTAGTTTAAGATCCTTTACATTTAGGCAACAGTCTGTCTTTCCAGGCTTATTTCACGTTTCCCTCCATCACAAACTCTATGTTCTAGTCCAACTGGATGACTGGCTGTTTGTTGATCTTGGTGTTTCACCTCTGCCTCCTTTCATTTTTTAACTGTGGCATTCCTGGAATGTACTCCCTCCTCACTTCCACATTTTCAAGTGCCTAGACTTCTTCAAAACTCAGCTCACGTAGTGTGTGAAATGGGAAATCTTTCTGGACTCCCAATTTCCCTGGCTATTGTTGTTTTCTCCTTCCTCAGGTCATCTTTCTGTACTATTCCTTCCAGGAGAATATAAACTCCTCCTAGGGGCCAATGACTTTTTTTTGGAGGGGGGAGGCATCTTTGTATACTCATGCCTAACTCAGTCTTTGCACATAATAGACTTCGTGAATATTTGTTTGATTGGTTTGAGTTGGCTAGAAGTGAAAAATCTAAGCATCCCTCTTCAAGAAGTTATATCTCCACAGTATGAATGGCCAAAAGTTGTCTGAGACTTTCCTTCCTTAGGGAAAGAAACAAATGTGAAGGCGAGGGTCCTTCAGAGATGAAATTAATATTTAGACTATATAAGTGTTAACTGTTGTTATTATTATTAAATCCATTATCCAATGGTGTGGTCTTCTGTCTCCCTGCTTCACTGGGTACTCTCCTTTGAACACCTTCAAGCCAGCTAAAACATGGCTCTCTTAGCTAACACACAATTCTAGATTTGGACTCTCCAGCTCAGAGTCCAGTGGGACAATCATCCCCCTTTTCCTAGGTGTTATTCCTTTACAGCAGTGCTCCATCATGGCCTTGAAGAAAGGCTTTATTACTCCCAGGACAGTCCTATGCAAGGCACTTCATAGAGAGGCAGAGACTGAGAGAGACTTAAGAGCAAAGATCATGACTCTGTGGGGGCTGTGGGAGCCCTGGACAAGCATCTGCCAAGCAGGTATTGATGGTATTAGTGCAGGACTTCTTTCCTTTATATGCCTACTATGTTCAAAGCCCTGTATTAGGTTCTGAGGGAAACACAAAGCTTTAGTAAGACAGAGTTCCTGTCTCATGGAGTTTACAGTCCCAGAACTAAAGCATTGCCCCAGGATGGGACAGGCAGCCTCTGGCCAGAGTGGCTTCCCTATTAGTAGAGGTTTTAAAGCATTGGTCAGACAACCACTTGTCAAAGATACAACATAGGGGAGTCCTTTCTAGGTATGGCTTGGATTAAATGCTGTCTAAGGTTCTAATCAATCTTGAGATTTGTGTTAGAGCTATGTGCTTAGTTGGGGAAAACTCTTACCCTTGGGCAGACTGGAAGACTCTCCTAGCACCAGGAATATCCAGAGAGAACTGTAGGTCTCCCAGTGGCCTGGTGGGTCAGGATAAAGGCCATTTATTTAGTTAGAGGGTGGCATCGAGTAGGAAATCAAAGAGAAAAGATAAGAATGGAGGGAGAGAGCAGAGGACAACACAGGAGGAAACACAGAGGAAGTGACAACTGGAGGCAGTAGGTCATTCTACAGCCATGACAGCCAAGAACAGGAAGTAGGGAGCTATAGCATATGTGAGAGCCAAACAGTACAAGTGACTCCACGGGGGGATTCTTTTGAGACTCCAAGATGAGGGAATTCCCTCTGCTCAGACTGTAATTGTTAAAGGGGGACAGTCAGTGGGGTATCCTGAGGAACCTGGGCAGCACTATCCTTTATTTGGCTTTAACAGACCTTTCCTTTGGCATATTTTTTTGCCAGAATGATCACAGGTGACAGTTTGTACTCTTCCTCTGAGGTATTTCAAGGGGAAACTTCCTGGTTGTGTGCTTAAGCTAAAAGAAGGGTGATGCCCTCTAAAGTAGTCTATATCCTTCCTGCCACTGGCATTTCTGATACGAGGGCTGCAGTCAGCCTGGCCACTAAAGGAGCTGATATCAGGACTTGGAGGAGAGGGTTTGGGAATGACAGTAAGTTAGCCCAGAGCATTGAGGATAGCGGTGAGAGAGATTAAGAAGGAGATCAGATAGATACCTAAGTTAGATACCTACCTACCTCCCTCCCTTCCTCCCTTCCTCCCTTCCTCCCTTCCTTCCTTCCTTCCTTCCTTCCTTCCTTCCTTCCTTCCTTCCTTCCTTCCTTCCTTCCTTCCTTCCTTCCTTCCTTCCTTCCTTCCTTCCTTCCTTCCTTCCTTCCTTCCTTCCTTCCTTCCTCTTTATTTCTTTTCAGAAACATTTATTAAATGCCTACTGGGTGCAGAGTCACAGTGCTGGGCCTTATAGAGAGAAACAAAGTTTAGCTAAGCTAGCCCCTGCCACAGTGAAACTTACAGTATAGTGGGGGACTAAGACACAAACATGGGTAACTCTGATAATAACGTTTCCTACTAAGGCCGTTCATTAGAGAATTAGAAAATTAAGTTCTACTATAATGTCTGAGAGAGAAGCTGAGCCCCAGGGCAGAGTTCCCAGTTTGACTGGATTAACTCTTTTCTAAATGGATGTGTCTGAGTTGGGGGTTGGGCTGAGGACTCTGGTGTCCGGTATGGAGAGGACTATGCTAGGTAGAGTGAAAGCGGGGCAGTGGCAAGGCACAGAGCAAGGTGCTCGGGATGGATGTCTGTATGGTTAAGTCCCCAAGAGAGTCGCTTAAAGCATCGGGAAAGCAAAGTGCCCATGGTCACATAGCTTGTGTCTGAGGTGGAATATGAATCTAGACTATCATATGTTGAAGTCTGACACTCAACTATACTGTAGAGCCTCAGTGGTATGGAAACTCAGATTCACTTGTGGGAGCAGTGGCTATGCCTCTCCTTTTTTCTGCTGTCACTGCATGCTCACTGCTCTGTGCGTCCTACTGTGGCCAACTTTTTAGAAAATTGTTTGATATTTTGAGTGTTTTCTTTCTCCCTTATTGGATTGTCTGATTTTTTATTTTGTTTTTAAACTAAATTAACAGAAGTTTTGGTGTCTCTGTAATATAACATTATATACTATATATCTATAAGTAATGGATAGAGTGAAAAAGAAAGTTGAGAGAACTGATTCCATTTTAAATAAGAGATGTTTTCAACTTCATTTTTTGTAGTGCTTGTTGTTGTATCTGGGATTATGATAAATGGGCTGAAAAGCAAACAGATATAATAAACTTCTGCATTGATATTTTCCATTCTAAGCAAGATTGACTTAGGTTTTCGCAGCTGTTCAAGATGACAGTCTTAGTTGCTGAGGTCAATTTTCTTTTTCACTGAGGCTCTGTGGTACTAGAGCAATGGTGGTTACTGGCTGTGGGACTCGAGCTTCCGTTTCCTGATTTGTAAAGTCATCCTTGTGGTATCTACTCTACAGGGTTGTCAGGAAGAAGGCATTTTGTAATTCTTTTTTTTTTTTTTTGGAGGAGGGAAGATAGGGCAATTGGGGTTAAGTGACTTGCCCGAGGTCACACAGCTAGTAAGTGTGTCAAGTGTCTGAGGCCAGATTTGAACTCAGGTCCTCCTGACTTCAGGGCTAGCTCTCTACTCGCTGCACCACCTAGCTACCCCTCCACTTTGTAATTCTTATAGTGCTATTTAAATGTGAGCAATTTTCAACTCTTTTCAGTTGTGTCCAACTCTTCATGACCCCATTTGGGGTTTTCTTGGCCTTTCTGGAGTGACTTGTCATTTCCTTCTCCAGCTTATTTTATAGATGAGGAAACTAAGGCAAACTTGCCCAGGGTCACACAGCTATTAAGTGTCTGAAGCCAGATTTGAACTCAGGAAGATGAGGCTTCTTGACTTCAGGCCCAGCACTCTATGCATTGTGCCACCTAGCTGCCCTGTGAGCAATTATTAAAAGTTATATTAAAAGTAAAAGGTCTACAGAAATAGTGTAAGAGATTGCCCAGTTTTGTCTTGTGATTCACTCTTCACCATGACATCATGCTGTCCTTATGCATTCATCGTTTCTTTAACTGATGACTTTACCCACAACATGTACAGGTCTAGATTTGCTCTCATTCTAAAACTACTTCCTATCTACTCAGGAAGCATAGAAGGGGGCCAAGAATGCACTGAGGTATATTCTGCTGACTGGGGCAGCTAGGTGGCACAGTGAATAAAGTGCTGTCCTGGAGTCAAGAAGACTCATCTTCCTGAGTTCAAATCTGGCTTTAGACACTTACTAGTTGTATGACCCTGGGCAAGTCACTTAACCTTGTTTGCCTCAGTTTCCTCATCAGTTAAATGAACTGGAGAAGGAAATGGCAAATCATTCTGGTATCTTTGCCAAGAAAACTCCACATGGGTTCACAAAAAGTTGAACATGACTGAAAAAATGACCGAACAACAACCACAACATTCTGCTGACTAGTTTTGTGCTTCTGGACATCTAATCTGTATATCATTTAATTCCTAGGCATAGTTCTTCCTTCTTCACTTCGTTGTTGACCTTCTTATCCTAAGTAAAGGGAGTGAGGGTATGTGACACTTAAGCCTGGGAGTTCCTGAAGATTCACCTAAGCTGTGATTGACAACATTTGAAACTTGAGTTGAACAAGATACTAGTTGTATGTGGTTGTTTCCTGCATTTGGAGAATTGCAGGGATCGGTGCATCTAGAGTGCAATGGATAAATCTTGCTCTGGGGAATCCACCTCTGTGATCATGGAATCACCCCTGCCAGGACAGATTACAACTTTCGGGACAGTCTGTATTTAGTAAAATCTTGGTACTTGTATCTTTTGTTTATAAAGTTTGGCTCAACATCCAGGTCAATTCTACTAAGGTTAATCCTAAACATTTAATTTTATTGTTAATAATAGCGAACATCTAGCTCTCTGGCCATTTCCCTGATAGCCTGGCCTTGGCTGATACGGGACCCCAATGCCTGCTTGTCTGTCTTCTGGTTCTGGCCTCTTGCCTAACCAGGCATGTTCCACTGTTGCCTATGCCCCAGAATATCTCTGCCAAGCACAATGATCTCCTATAACCAAGGCCAAGCAGTTTACGCTTATATTCCTGCTAATTGGTGTTTCCCCATGAGACCCAAAAGAAGTCTGACAGAGGGCTAAAAAAGCCTGAACCTGATAATATTATTTCAATTGAATAAATATTTTTAAACACTTACTGTATTTGTTAAATTTTATAAGCAATGTTTACTGATGAAGGGATGAGGATTAGAAAGCCACAGGCAAGAGAAGCGCACTTGGAAATCATGCTTACATAGTAAAAAATAGAGAGTTAGTAACTACCCAGTAGATGTTACTTTCATAAGGATAATTCAGAAGCCAAAGTGGATGACCAAAAAATGCTCATAAATTTAGTTTTAATTGGTAATTACCTCTTCACCTTGATTTTTGTTACATTGGTTTCAGCATGCTAAATACAGACAAATGCAGTAGGAGGCAATGACATCACTTGATGTCTACAAATGTCAAGCCAGATCTACAAAGGCTGATTATTACCTTTGGTATATTTTCTATAGGCACTTTGCCTTTAATTGTAATATTTGTCAGCAAATGAATGTCATCAAGTGATGCTTAATAGGTACATAGGCCTAGCAGTTGGGCTATACCCAAGCATGAATAACAGAATAGCATAATTTTGCTTTTTCTATAAAAAATATAACTTTAATTGAAATAACCATATAAACTAACTACTCACTACAAGAAATATATAAACAAAAGATGCAGAATGTAACATCATTTAAAAAATAAAAATAAGTACCTCGCTCAACTTTGATTTCACCTGTTACTGTTCAGTCTTGAATATATCACCCTGAGTCTCTTAAGAAGGTTTTATTTAATATTTTTTAGTTTTCAACATTGCTTTCCACAAGATTTTGAGTTACAAATTTTCACCCCATTTCTACCCTTTCCCACCCCAAGATGGCATATATTCTGATTGCCCCCTTCCCCAGTCTGCCCTCCCTTCTATCACCTCACTTGCCCTATCCCCTTTCCCCTACTTTCTAATAGGGCAAGATTTCTATACCCCATTGCCTGCATATCTTATTTCCCAGTTGCATGTAAAAACAATTTTAAAACATTTGTTTTTAGAACTTTGAATTCCAAATTCTCTCTCTTCTTCCCTTCCCACCCACTCTCCTTGAGAAGGCATGCAATTCAACATAGGCCATCCATGTATCATTATGTAAAACACTTCCAGAATAGTCATGTTGTGAAAGATTAACTATATTTCCCTCCATCCTATCCTGTCCCCCTTCATTCAGTTTTCTCCCTTGACCCTGTCCCTTTTCAAAAGTGTTTACTTTTGACTACCTCCTCCCCCAATCTGCCCTCCCTTCTATCATCTCCCCCCTCTTATCCCTTTCCCCCTACTTTCCTGTAGGGTAAGATACCCAATTGAGTTTGTATGTTATTCCCTCAAGTCAAATCTGATGAGAGCAAGATTCACTCATTCCCTTTCACTTGCCCCCTCTTCCCTTCCAATAGAACTGCTTTTTCTTGCCACTTTTATGTGAGATAATTTATCCCATTCTATCTCTCTCTTTCTCCATCTCTCAATATATTCCCCTCTCACCCCTTAATATTATATTTTTAGATATCATCCCTTCATATTCAACTCACCCTGTGCCCCCTGTCTATATATACATATATTCCCTTCAACTACCCTAATACTGAGAAAGGTCCTGTGAGTTACAAATATCATCTTTCCATGTAGGAATGTAAACAGTTCAACTTTAGTAAGTCCCTTATGATTTCTCTTTCCTGTTTACCTTTTCATGTTTCTCTTGATTCTTATATTGAAGGTCAAATTTTCTGTTCAGCTCTGGTCTTTTCGTCAAGAATGCTTGAAAGTCCTCTATTTCATTGAAAATCCATATTTTGTCCCTGAAGTATTATACTCCGTTTTGCTGGGTAGGTGATTCTTGGTTTTAATCCTAGCTCCTTTGACCTCTGGAATATCATATTCCAAGCCCTTCAATCCCTTAATGTAGAAGGTGCTAGATCTTGTGTTATCCTTGGGTTTCCACAGTACTCGAATTGTTTCTGGCTGCTTGTAATATTTTCTTCTTGACCTGGGAACTCTGGAATTTGGCTACACTATTCCTAGGAGTTTTCTTTTTGGGATCTTTTTTTAAGAGACAATCAGCGGATTCTTTCAATTCCTATTTTACCCTCTGGTTCTAGAATATCAAGGCAGTTTTCCTTGATAATTTCTTGAAAGATGATATCTGTTGTCTTTTTTTGATTATGGCTTTCAGGTAGTCCAATAAGTTTAAAATTATCTCTCCTGGATCTATTCTCCAGGTTGGTGGTTTTTTCAATGAGATATTTCACATTGTCTTTCATTTTTTCATTCCTTTGGTTCTGTTTTATAATATCTTGATTTGTCATAAAGTCATTAGTTTCTACTTGCTCCAATCTAATTTTTAAGGCAGCGTTTTCTTCAGTGGTCTTTTGGACTTCCTTTTCCATTTGGCTAATTCTAGCTTTTAAGGCATTCTTTTCCTCATTGGCTTTTTGGAGCTCTTTTGCCATTTGGGTTAGTCTATTTTTTAAGGTGTTATTTTCTTAAGTATCTTTTTGGGTCTCCTTTAGCAAGCTATTGACTTGTTTTTTTGTGGTTTTCTTGTATCACTCTTATTTCTCTTCCCAATTTTTCATCTACTTCTCTTACTTGATTTTCCAAATTCTTTTTGAACTCTTCCATGGCCTGAGACCAATTCACATTTTTTCTTGGAGGCTTTTGATGTAGGCTCTTTGACTTTGTTGACTTCTTCTGGCTGTATGTTTTGATCTTCTCACCAAAGAAAGAGTCTATAGTCTGAATCTTTTTACACTGCTTCTTCATTTTCCCAGCCAATTACTTGACTTTTGAGTTTTTTGTCACACCCTGAGTCTCTTTTGTTAGAATAAGAAACCTTTTGAGTACCTGGTTGCTTTAAATTCTTAATGGCCTCTGTAGGGAAAATCTTTAAGTAGTTGCTTGCCCTTACTAGGAAGAATTGATGCTATCAGATTTTATGATTAATTATTTTAGATTAGCCACAAGAATTGTTAATAGTGATGTTTAATATCATCTTAAGAACCACTGTGATGATAAAATTTATTATTATCATTGTGTTAAATTTTTTCTAGTGACCTTGATAACAGTCAACTAGCACATTCAATACAAAAAAGACAAGAAAGAGACTTGTATAAGGAAATGTGAATTCACTTGTGTGCATCTCTGTTTTTTATCTTCCGTGTGTTTAAAAATGTTTTATTGGTGTTCTTTAAAAAAAATTGTCACTGCCAACTCACCTACTTCAATCCTCATTAAGAACAAAACTAGAATAGGAAATTTGTAGTTTACTAGTATAAAACATCTCAATTTACAAATAAATTAATTTTAGAACTCAATCTGTTAATCTGTTATTTGGACCACAGAATGAATTTTCTCACAGAAACATGCTGCAGATAGTAGTTTAGATTTTAGCTAATAAAACAACTTACCTAGCCAATTTTCCAATACTACAAAAAGTCTGTGATTTTAGTAGTGTGGGTTGTCCCTGTAGATAGCAACCTTTCTGTGCCTTAGTATATGATTTCATGATTTGTGGTGACTAAAAAATTATTACCTGGCAGCTAAAATCCTGATAACAAACCCCTCCTTACCCAAGTAAGTGACTCTTCTAATTTCATTCTCTTGCTGGGTATATACTTAACTTTTTTTCCCCAGCTGGTTAGTTATTACAAGTCATTTTTTTGGCCACCATTATTGAAAATCCAGGGTCTAGTCCAATAGAATAAGGCTTTACTGAAGGATTTAATCCATAATAGAGCCAACATATTTTAAATGAGGTAAAACAAATAGTAGAAGCTACTATTTTTGAAATACTAGTAATTTAAACAAAAATTTGAAAGGGCCTTGCTGAGAATTTTCAAAGGCTTGAGAGGTTGATGATATTCTTTTCTTGCAGTCACATTTCATTTACTGCTGTTGATTTGATTGAAAATTTATTGACATTTAATTTTTATATCACCTACATTTCCCCATATATCACTACCCCCAAGGAGTCACTACTTATGACAAAGAACAAAAAGGGAAGAAACTAATAGTCCAGTTAAACTTAGCAATGATTCAACCAAATCAGACTTTATATGTAGTATATTACACCGAGAGTCCCCCTCCTGTAGAAGGAAGGGATCATGGGCCCTCAGAGGTCTTTTAGTCCCACCCTCTCCTTTTACAGACGAAGAAACTGAGACCTAGGGAAGTAACGTGACTGGTCCCATATCAGAATGTAGTAAGTGGCAGTTAGGATTTAAATCTAGATCCTCGGACACCTGGAAGGCAACTAGATGGCCTAATGAATAGAACTTTGGACCCGGAGTCAGGAAGGCATCATTTCAAATATGTCCCCTTACTCTTACTATCTCTGTGCTCCTCGGCAAGTCATTTAATGTCTTTCTGTCTCAACTTTCTCAAACGTAAAGTGGAGATCATAATAACACCTATCTTCCAAGATTGTTGTGAGGATCAGATGAGATAGTATTTGTAAAGTGCTTTAGCACAGTGCCTGGCACATGGCAGTAGCTTAATACATGCTTCTTTTTCTTTCTTCTTTACCCTGGAAGAGTACTCTTTCTATTGTTTCAACAGTACACTTTCAATCTTTGGGACTAAAATTAGTCATTGTAATTTGAATGGATGAATAAAGCATTTATTAAGTGCCTACCACATGCAAAGCACTATACTTGGGAATACAAAAAGGGGAGGAAGACAGCCTCTGCTTTCAAAGAATTCACATTCTAATGAGGGCAGACAATACATATGGAAGGTTTCAGCTGTAAATCATATGGAAAAATACCATGGTACTTAGGGTGCAATGGCAAAGTAGATGATAATGCTTCTTGATAAGTTTGTAGAGATGACTGGCTCTTTCTCTGTAGGAGTTGCTATCCCAATTGATGGCTATAAGGACTGAGCTAGAAGCAGGACTGGTCGTCTTGGGGGTGCTGCCACTCCCAGGGCTTTTAGTACTCTGGGGCATCATTCTTTTAGACTTGCTGGTGTGAATTCACTGGGGGCAGCTCTCTCCATTTCTTTATTAATATTTCATTTCGCTTCATTGTTCTTTTTCTGGCCTGTTTTTTATTCTAGTCTTTCTAGTAAGAATATTGTTCTTCATAGAGGAAGCAGAAACAAAATAAGAGTGGAATAGTTCTTTTTTCTCTTTATCATCTATTGTTATTATACCATTATTCATCCAGGTAGCTGTGGTAGAGTGAACAGACAAGTCATTTAAAATCTCAGTTCCCTAACCAGAGGAGTAAAAAACTCCATTGACCAAGTACAGCCCGAACCAAATTAAAATATTATTGAGAAATACCTAACAAAATTTGGCTCAGTGGATAGAGATGCTGGGCCTGAAGTCAGGAAGACCTGAGTTTAAATCTGACTTCAGACACTTAATAGAGGTGCGACCCTGGGCAAGTCACTTAACCCTGTTTGCCTCAGTTCCTCATCTGTAAAATGAATTGGAGAAGGAAATGGCAAATCCCTCTAGTGTCTTTGCCAACAAAACCTCAAATGGAGTCACCAGGAGTCAGATGTGACTGAAAATGGCTGAACAACAACACTCCAAATCTAGGGAGTGCCAGACTTGCCCAACTTTCTTCTCCTTGTTTATCATAAACTCTTAGAGAGAGCAGTCTCTTCCTTCCAAAGTTTCCATTATTTCTGCTTTCACAACTAGTTCTTTTTCACTAGTTAGAGTCAGATATAGAGTAAAAGTTTTCTTGGTTGCTTCTTCAACCTTTAGGAAAATGAAATTATCTTGAAGGTAAAATAAAAAAAAGTTTTAGCTGTTTCTCTTTTAGCAGAGAGAACTCCAGTAGATGTTGGGATAGTTAAACTCTCCCATAACTGTTAAATTGTATCTTCCTGCTTGGTTTGTCATCTGGTTCTCAAACACATCAACTATTTTCTCTTGCTGTTTGGGCACTTCCACCACATCATATGTCTCAACCTCCAATGATTCTCATCTAAATGTTCTCCAGCATACTTTTCTGCTCTAGGCCATGAATTGTCTCTTATGAATACACGTTTTTAATATACAGTGCTACTGCACTGACAAAGGGATGATGGACACAAGCTACCCCAAGACATACATTTTTGGACATTGCCATGGTGTGGATTAATTTTGCTTGACTTTGCTTAATTGTCATAAGGATTTCTGCCCCCCACCCCTTTCTTTGCAGTTATTTGATGAGAAGGTAGTAAGGAGAAGTGAGATAGCAATGGTGATGCAAAGGAGAGGGCCGTTGAAATGTTTTTTTTTTAAAGCACAGAAGAAAACAAAAGATAGTTCAGAGGGAAGCAAAGAAAAGCAGGACAACTTTGAAAGTAAAGAGTAGAATTTATTATATGCTTAAAACATATATGGAGACTCATGGTTTCATATAGAATCTTCTTTTTCATGTTCTATGTGTTTGGAAATGCCTTTTTGGTATTTAAGTTCAAAATAAAAATAAAGTTTAAAGGAAAATATGTACAATGCTACTCTCTTGCATTGTTTATCTAATCTGTTCTTTTTGAATAAGGTATTTTCTTCCTTCACTATATTCCAGCACTGTCAAATCCCATCAATGAGGCGATATCTATGAGGTCAAATTTACTTCCTTGCGTTAAAATCTATAGTTCGCCTTTTTAAAAAAAATTACCCGTGATTTATACATTTGTACATAGATATCTGAGGAACTGGCCTTTATTAGTATCCTTCCTGTATATTTCCTCTAAAATTGACTGTTTTTGTCTACTGATATTTTCCTTTCTTTGTCATATCTGCTGCTGTTTGTGCTATATGGCTTGATAGATACACATAGCAGATTTCCTCCACCTTCAGTTTCAATACCTCTGGATCAGATTTTCAAGTCCTTAGGAAAATTAATTTTTCCCAATCTTTGTTAGATAGGCTCTAGCTATGGCCAAGAGTCCATTTTTCCTTTCTTAAATACCACTTCACCAGCTGTTCAGTTCCCAAATTTGAAGGCAGTACCTCTAATCTGCAACTGTGATGAAAATATTTCTTGTTCCCCTGAGATTTTCAGTTAATAAATCCACTTTCATCTTTCCACTCTCTACTCTACTCTCTCAAGGATAGTCTTATTCATCCCCTACCGGATGCTTTGCTGAAAGACATTCTTGAGTAGCTCCTAGTATTTGGCAGGCAATAAGCATAGGAGAAGAGAGAGAGAAGAGGAGAGAAGATGAGAGGAGAGAAAAAAGAGAGAAGAGGAAGAATGGGGGAAGTCTAGCCATGAAAAAATGACATAGAGTTGGGGAAGAATTAATCAAAGGAAAAAAGAATATTGAAGTTGTAATTCTTATTGAAGTTACAATCCAGGGAAACTAGCAGGTAGTATTGAAAAGGTAGAAGGAAGCGGTGGTTCTCCTTGCCATCTTTCCAGAATTAATTACAAAGAGGGAAGGACCATGGAATCCAGTATGTGAGACTTTTGGCTAACAAATGAGGGAGAACTGCTTTCATTTGCAAAGCAAGAAGTATGTAACTGAGGGCCTCCTAAATACAGAGCATGAGGTAAGTAGTGTGCGGTAGGCTTCACTCCTTTTGGTAACTCCTGATGAGGCTATGGAGGAGAAAGTGAGGCTGATGACTTTGCACAGTCCTTCCTCACTTAAATTGAATTCACTTGCAAGTCAAGACATCACCTTCCTGATGTCATTGGTCCTCCTGGAGAATGAAGGACAAATAACTATCTGTGAGTAGTAGTAGCTGCCCAACTGGGGACCCAACTGGCCAGTTCCAGTTGGGCAATGCTGACCCTCCCTTCCTTCCTTCCTTCCTTCCTTCCTTCCTTCCTTCCTTCCTTCCTTCCTTCCTTCCTTCCTTCCTTCCTTCCTTCCTTCCGTCCTTCCTTCCGTCCTTCCTTCCTTCCTTCCTTCTTCCACATGGGGAAATCATACACTTACATGTAGGCGCTTTTCCCAAAGGAATATACATTTCTAGAAATAGAGCTTTGTTGAACCAGGCTTTGATAAAGCCCATTTGGATTCAAAAGGAGCTACCTGACTGTGCCTTAAACCCAAATCATGCTGGCTCTCACTGATTGGCCAATAACAAGTCCTACCCCAAGCTTCTATTGGTTATTGGGTTTTGATGGCTCAGAGTGAGTATAAAAGGCAACTGTTTCTGTTCTGGTAAAAAAAAAAAAAAGCCCTAAGAGTCTTTGCCTCGGAGACTGCTCCTTTTTTTTTGAGTAGGTAAAAGAGGCCATTTTTTGGCCTGATTTTTTATCTAGCCTTAATCACTGAATGGGCGTTACCTCAGACAAACTGAGACCTTGGAAAGACCTTAGTTTAAAAAGGCCAAGCTCTCCCACTGCATCTGGGGCCATCTCCAATTATCCTGATCTCTGTCTTGACCCTGGACCCAGATGATTCTAGAGGAGACAGTGAGGCTGGTGACTTTGCATAGCTCTGCCTCATTGAAATCCAATCTCTTTGAGATTGGAAAAACAAATAATCTGTGATGAGGCAGCAAAGTACAGTGGAGATCACTGCTCTTGAGGTAACAAGACTTGGGTTTGCATCCTTGTTCTCACACTGATTATTAGATGGGTGACCTGAGACAATTCACTTTACACCTCTGAGCTTCAGTTTCCTCCTTCGTAAAAAGGGGTTAATACTAGTACTAATTACACCACAAAGTTTGTTACAAAGAAAGTGTTTTTTCTAATTTTTGAACTATCATTATTATATCCAATCCAGAATGGTTGAAATGTTTTTGAAAGTATCAGTGACTATTTTTCAACCCATTATTTCACTCTAATAACGGCAATTGAGTTCAGCACTTGTCCAATTGCCCAAGGGCCAGGAAGAAATCAAACAGGAGATTTCCACGAATCTATACAAGCAATTTGTGTGTGTGTGTGTGTGTGTGTGTGTGTGTGTGTGTGTGTGTGTGTGTGGTGGTGGTGGAGGGGGAGGGTGGGGAGAGATGATGGGGATTTTTGCTAGCTGGTGTTTAACCACTTTCCTCAGGCTATGTATACCTGGTGCTACTTAATTAAGGGTATTAGTTAAGAATGGGGAAAAGAGGTACTCATTTGCTGGACATCAACAAAGATATTTCACTGTCACTGTGACACTTAGGCCCACAGTAATTGACTGTGAGTTCACAGAGACTGCAAGCTCGAAAGTGAGTAAATCCCCAAATTCGAAACAAAAGTTCACCCTCTAAAATTGAAGCCAATGAGTCAACATAAAATGGATAAGATTAAACCACCTATAAAAATAGGTGCTATCAAAACAAGGCTATCAAAAGAGCCTACCCCAAAATATTCAATTCAATATTTATTGAGCACCTACCATGTTCTAGGCACCATGGGGAATATCCAGTTCATTACTTTCTAGAATCATAACATATTTATCAGTACCTTAAAAACATAAATGGCATACTTATCAGATTTCTAGATGATACGAAGCTAGGAGGGGGAGGTAACAGCATGGATGGCAGTGAGAATCCAAAAGGATCTTGATAGGTGAGCACATTGGACTGAATCGAATAAGATAAAACTAGATAGAGATGAATACAAAATTTTGCATTTGGATACAAAATATCAGTATAAGATGAGGTAAGTGTAGATAGACAGTAGTTATTCTGAAAAACATCTGGGATTTTTGGTGGCTTGCATGATTTATATGAGCCAGCAGTATGACATAGCAGCTGAAAAAGCTAATGTGAGCCTGGGCTGCACTAAGAGGGAGCACAGCTTCCGGGAATAAGATGTATAGTCCCCTTTGTTAGACTTCATTCGGAATATTGTGTTTTGTTCTTTGTAGCATACTTTAAGAAGGAAATTGATAAGCTCCAGAGTCCAGAAGAGAGAAACCAAGATGGTAAAGAACTTTGTCTAAATCATGTGGAGATCAGTGAAAGAAGGTGGATATCCCCTCCCTCTGTGCTTCTGACTTGACTGACTTCAACATCGTGCTTCTGCTGCAGTCTTACCTTGGAACCAACGGCAGAGCCTATGGTGCCCTCATCTTGGAACATGCATCTTCCATGCCAGCCCACTTCTCCTATGATGAGTTCCTCCCTGGGTCTTCATTTTATATTTTATCATTTAAAAATTTATTTATTTATTTTTAATTTATGGAATAAAACAAGCTTTTCCAAAACATAGTATAATAAAAAGGATGATTGCACATGAGACTGCAGATCTATTATGTGCAACTTACTATTCCTTTTAAATATGTCATAAAATTATCATGTAAATTTATTTTTTTCCTTCTCCTCTACCCCAGATAGGATCAGGCTGGTTAACCTTCATTTTCCTCCAGACTACGCTTCTGATTTCTAGACTCCAACACCATTGCTCTACGTTTCTTGCCTCCCCCAACCCCTTTTCACCTTCATTTTGTGTGTGGTCTTCCCCCTATTAAAATGTGAGGTCCTTGAGGTCAAAGATTGTCTTTCTTTTTGGTTGCATTTGTGTCTGCAGTGTACCCCCTGCCACATAACAAACTCTAAATTAGTCTTTGTTACTTTAGTGCTATGTTTAGCCTGAAAAAGAGAAGGCTGATGAGACATGATAACTATCTTCAAGTATTTGAAAGGTCCATGGAGAAGGTTTTTTCCGTTTGGCCTTAGAGGGCAGAATCAGAAATGGTGGGTGGGAGCTGCAAAGAGGCAAATTTGGGCTTGATGTCAGGAAAAACTTCCTAAAAATGAGCTGTTCGTCAGTGGAATGACCTGCCTCAGGAGGGAATGTGTCCCTCCTTAGTGGTGCTCTTCAAGCAGAAGGTGGATGACTACTTGTCAGGTATGCTTTAATGGGACTGTCTTTCATGGATGGGTCAGACTAGATGTCTGAGGAGGTGTCTTTCAGCTCTTAAATTCTATGATTCTCTTATTTGCAATCGATTCAGAGCTTACAGGGCTTTTAGGGTCTATCTAGTCCAATTCTCTCATTTTATAGATGGGAAACTGGAGTGCAGAGAGGTTAGGCAACTTGACTAAGGCCACACAGATAGTCCTCCATGATCTCATGACCCCATCTTCCCTCTGCCAGCGCAGACAGAAACCACTCTAAGTTTTCTAAGCCCTTTGGATCCTTATCCACCTAAGATCCACATGTTAATATCAGAACTTTCCTCTTATTCCTTTTCTGTTTGTGGGAACTAGTGCAGTGCTTTAGCTTTTCTTCTTGACTCTCATTATTGACTGGTCCACCTACTCTACTGGTAAGATGTGGTCTGGCCCATGCTTTTTGTACCACTTTTGCTTGTTGGTATTTAATACATTGCATCCAACTTACATTCGGCCTTTGGGTCCCCTGGAACTCTCCCAATCAGATCCCCTGATTCTGCAAATCCTGTGGTTCTCCATGATTCACTTGGGAATGCAATTCTAAATAAAATACCTCTACCTTTAAGGAGTTTGCAGTATGATCTAATAGGGAACAAAACAGGTGCACAGCAATGATAGCACCAAGTGGAATAAATATTCACAATAAAGGCATTAAAAAGGGCTCTTGAGGATCTGAAGAGGTAAAGATCACATCTGGTTGGGGGTGTGTACCCTTAGCAGTGTGGCTTAGTCAGGAAGAGGTATAACAAACCCTGCCCACGTTCACACCTAAATATAGTAAAAAGAAGGGATGGAAAACCTTTGCAGCTACTATAAAAAGACTGATGCTCTATGGAGCTTGTCTAGGTCAGCCTCTCTCACTCCCCACTTCCATTGCCCCAATTAGATGTAATGTTCGGCTCTGTCCTATTTATCTGTGCTTATATGGAAATTTGTGCACGTTAAAAAGTAAGTGGATAGAATAGTGGATCTGGAGTCAGGAAGACCTGAGTTCAAATCTAGTACCAGACACTTAGTAGATGTGTGGCTGGGCAAGGCATTTAACCTCAATCTCAGTTTCCTCATCTGTAAAATGGGGATAATAATGGCACCTACTTCCCAGAGTTCTGGTGAGGATAAAATGAAGTCATATTTGTAAAATGTTTCATAAACCTTAAAACATAGAGATGCTAGTCATCATCGTCCTCCTCATCATTATCATTATCATGGCAGTAATGCCTTTAAATCATGGCCAAAGTTGTGATTGATCTTTCACTGGTAAACACAATCTACTAGGAGCTGGCCATAAGGTTAGAGAGAGCCAGTACAACTTATGGGAGGGTGTGCACTTTCCCTGACCTACCCCTACACACTCAAGTACAGAGTTTCATCTAGGTAACTAGTTACCCATGGACTAGCCTGTCTGCCATCATGAATAAAAGCACAATGGGACCACTCATTCTTCATGCATTCCCAGAGTAGCTCCTCTTTTCATTCTGCCTCATAGCCCTCTGGTTTCTAACCTTTAAGATTAACACAGCAGATTCCAGTTATGGTGGTCCTGGGCATCTCTATGATCTTAATAGACTTAATAGACTCAGTTCTGTGTCAGAGAGAGAAAATACCTCTAAGAGTCATGACAGTGACCGTGGAATCACGTACTGAGCAACCATTGGAGGCCAGAGCCAGTGTTCTTTCCATGGGACCATTCTGCATCTCACATCTAAGAAGTGGCACAAAATCCTTTAATATTTTATGGAATTTTTATCCACAATGGATTTCCTATGCTTACATAAAAAGGTGAAAAAGTTCATGTGGAGTTAAAGGGAGTTTGTGGGCTTGTTGTGCCTTAGGAAAAGATGCTGGTTTCATTGCTGAAATATTTCTAGAGGAAATTTCACAATAAAATGAAAACAAAAACAAAATCATCTTGGAGGAGACATAGAGGGGGATTAATGACCTGCAAATATCAGGTTTCTCTGTCTAGCTTTTGTAGCAATTCTGGTTGTTTGAAGTTACTTTGAAGTTTCTAAGAACTAAGACTACAAAGTGAGGATGGAATAATTTGCTTGTCATTAAGAAAATGGTAATTGAGTCAGAATTAGTTGCTTTTGTTGTTTTTTACTTTGTGTGAGGATCTATTTCATGATTTAAAAAAAATTCTACAAAATCTCTGTGAGGTCTGGTGAAATAATTAGGATTCCCAAGTCCATCAAACTTCTATAAATGGGAGTCCTATGATAAGATAAGCACTAAGGGGCAAAAATGCCTAAGCCTGGATTCTGGGCTGATTGTCTTACCTGTTTCCAATTCAATGTGTGATGAAGGGTGTGTAGTCCTAATCTTTTCTTTGGAATGACATCTTCCAGAAGCCTACATTTAAGCTCCTCAATCTTCAGCCATGCCCAGTTTGAAAGAGGGATGGGGATTTTATGCAGAACAAGATGTAGTCTAAGAGATGGTGACAAATAAGCCAGGGGAGAACAACAGGAAAGAAATGATGGGACTACATGTTAATGTCTGGGTACCACATTTTATTACAGTTATTGACTACTTGGAGTATAACCATAGGAGAAAGTCCATGATAGCCAAAGGATTGGAAATTATATTAAATGAGAATTATTTGAAGCAACTAGGGATGTTACCTTGGGAATTCACCTAAGTTGCAGAGACTCAAATATGCACTTTGGAAAATACACCCACTAGAAGGCTGCATGTTCACTTGCATTATGAGGAAACTCCCAGAATGGGAGGTTTTGAAAACAAGGTTAAAGAAGAGTGGGGGTTTGGAAGGATAAAGATGGGAAAAGAATGGTACCTGTGTTTTGATATACTGCCTGGATCTGAATGATGTTGAAAGTTACAACTTGGAGTTTTCAAAATCTGAATTGAAGGTCTTGATGAGGACAAAGAACAGACTTAGGGGTTACAAGGCAGAGGGAAATCTGGAATGACAACAGATTACAGTGAGATAAAGGAATTCCAGAGTTCATGAACATGGAAGTGAGCCTGCATGTGTTGGTAAGCAAAATGGGCTCCTTAGCACTCAGTTCAACAAGTGCCCTTGAAGAGTTTGGCTTTTGTTTGCTTTGAGTAATTCAGCTATTTCATTGAATCTTACTAAGTGCTAAGCCCCAGGCCCAAACCCCTATTAGGTGTAA
>CM053622.1:549523057-549546276 GCA_028646595.1 Phalanger gymnotis
CCGCCCAGCGGAAATCCCTGGAGTCAAGCTCCGCCCAGCAGAAAGCTCCTCACGCCTACATCCGCCCTTTCTCCTTGCTAGCTCTATATAAGCACTGCTGAGAGCTGAATAAAGTCCTTTTTGCCAGCCACACTTTGCAGCCTCCGGCTCCTCCTTTTTCACCCATCCCCTTTCAGGCTGGGTCCTCCTCGAACCCCACATTAACTGGCCCTGCTGGACGGGGCAGGTAATGATTATCAGCAACTTTTACTATCAAGTGATATACTCATCTAGTAATATGTATTTGGTCATCTAAGAATAGGTATAAGAATAAACAATGTTCTAATCCATATTTTACACAAATCATACAGGAATAACTAGATAAAATAGGTTCTTCTAGAAGTTTTCCTATAATAGGCCTCATATTCACTACTTGCTTACTGGTTATGAAGCTTACTTGCATAACTTTGAGAATACCACCATGAATATCTCCATCCTGTTTTGCTCAAATTCCATGAGCAGCATGGGTCGCATAGGAGAAGTCCCTCAATTTGTTTCTGGTACCATCTCCTCTTGCTTAACATAAGGAGGAACCCATGCATCTTATGACCAACTAGTCAGTGGAGATATTCCTTGCTTCACCCAACCTGTTCCCCTGCTGACCTACCATTTCTAGTTGATGCATCATTTTTGGCCCTCAAAGCAAGGTCTATCAACCAGTGGGATTCTGTGTCTTGTGTAGCCCTTCTAGGGTGTTGAGGTATCAAACATTATAAAAAGGTTATATAAGGCCCTGGAGGAAGGGGGCATCTCAGACTGTGAGGAAGGTCTGGTGTCTGCTTCATTAGAGGAGGCCAGGTCCCTTTAATAAAGTGCTATTGGCTCAGAGCTCTGTCTCACTTTCTCTTTTTGTCCTTTGGATGTCATCGTCCCCACAGTGGTAGATGGGGCCATTTTAATTGAGGCAGCAGAGCAACCTCTTTGAAAGGGGTCTGTAAGGAAAAGTATGGCAATATCAGATGGTGAGTGGAGACAGCATGTGACAGTAGTTAGAGAGCCCTCCTGGGAACTAGGGAGATCTGAGTTCAAGTTTTGCTTCTGATAGATTCTGGTTTTGTAACCCTGGGTAAGACTAACTTCTCTATGCCCCAGAAACTCTCTAAGACTATATATTACAGAGCAGGTGCCCATTGACATTGGGGAGAGAGAATTCACTATACCAATGAAATCATGGGTCTAGTTGGAAAAAAAAATCAGACAGTGTATGGACAGCTCTGGACTGAAAGCTGATGGAAGAAGAAAGAGACTATTTCTACTCTGCCTTCAGTTAATGTAACCTTAATGAGGCTGAAAGGAGACCAGAGTGTAAGGGCCATCACTGCCACTCTGGAAACCATCACAATCCTGTCAGCAGGTGACAGGGAGACATTTTGACAGGGGTTCAGGGCCCGAGTGGAATTGGCTGATAAAGCAATGGTTTTTGAAGAGAACTATACCCTTAAGAAATCAAGTTTGAAATAGAAGAGAATATAATAATTGGATAATGGTTTTAATTTTGTTTCTTGCAGTTGGAACTGCTAGGTTTTTCAAATTATCTTTACTTGTGAAATTTCATGACTACATCTGTTGTTATTTATAAATAAACATTTTGGTCAGGTCTGCTTATCTCATCTGTGGGGTCAGCGTGTGTGTGTGTATGTCTTGTTGAGGTTCACACAGTACGTGTCAGAGGTAGGATTTGAATCTAGGTCTCTCTGTATCCAAAGTTAGACCTGTATCCACTATGGCATGTGGCATCTCAGATAAGCACTCTAACTTTTAAAAATAACTTCTATGCTGTCTTCTTTATGTGTCTAGTTCAGGCAGATGCTGAAGTGGACTGGTTGTTTGATCATAACACCTGACTCCTGGTTGTAACTGGTGGCAGTGGACAGGGCTGGGGTCACATTCTTGGTCAGGTTTTAAAGACCTTCATCCATGTCCAGTAATTCTTCCTCCACCGTAGCTGTGGGCCTAAGCTCATGATGGATGAGACCATCTCTTAACTACTGAATCCAATGGCCTTTTCTCACTTCATCTTTCTTAATCTCTTTGCAGCTTTTTACAGTCAACCGCTCCCTCCTCTTAGACATTCTCCTTCCTGGATTTCTGTGACATTGCACTCTCCCAATTCTCTGTTTCTTTTCAGTATCTTTTCTAGAGGGGTCTGTACTGTGTCCTGTTCTGTCCTTTCTCTGTCTGTCTGTCTTTTTTTCCCCCAGGGGTCCAACTCTCATTCCTATGCAGATGACTCCTACTTCTATTAGGCAGCCATGGATGACAGTCCCACATCACCAGCTCCCTATAGGTGTCTCTATCTGGATATCCCATAGGCATCTCAGAATCAACATTTCCAAAACAGAATTCATTCTCTGCTTACCCCTTTCTCAATCCATACCTCTTCCAAATTTCCCTCTTTCTGTTGACACCATTATCCTTCTAGTCATCCAGAGTTGCAATATCAGACCTGTTCTCAATTTTCTGCTCTCCCTTGATCATCCATATTCATACAGATTACCAAGCTTTGTTGATGGGACCTTTACAACATGTCTTGTACTTATTTCCTCTGACCTTAACATAGTTATTTCTCAAATTCGAGGTTTCATTGTCTCTTGCCTAGATTTCTGCAATGATTTTCTGATTGGTCTTCCTGCCTCCAATTCCTCTCATGTGCCATCCACACAGCTACCACATTTATATCTCTAAAGCACAGACTTGCTATGTTGCTTCTTTGTTTGAGAAGATTTAATGGCTCTAGGATATAATATAAGCTATTTTGTTTGACTTTTAAAGCTCTTCACACTCTTGTTCTCTCCTACTTGTCTTTCCAGGAAAAAAACCTCACATTGCTTATCCTTATGAATTTGACATTCCAGGCAAAGTGGCATATTTGTTGTTCCTGGTACACAGCGTTGCCTTCCTTGCCTTTGCATAAACTGTTCCTTAGTCCTTGGAATAGATTCTTTCCTCACCTCTGTTTCCTAGAATCCCTAGCTTCCTCCAAAGTGCAGTTCAGCCACTCCTGGTCTTCCAAGTTGCTGATAGTCTCTGCCTTAACTCCAAGGTCATTTTGTATTTATTTAGTGTATATTTTGTATGTTCTTATCTGTGCACAAGTTATTCCACCCAGTAGAATGTAAGCTTTTTGAGGGAAGGGACTGTTATATTTTTGCCTTTGTGCTTAGCATAGTGCCTGATGCACAAGAGGTTTTCAAATAAATGCTTGTTAAATTGAATTGTGTATATAAGGGTGGCAGGAGAGAGAGCAGAGGATGGGTTATTCTATTCAGTGACTGTTATTAAACTGGGCACTATACACACTTCCCGATGTAAAGGGGACTTTATGAAAGACCCAAGGGTGCCTAACATACTCTTCTGATAATAAAGCTATTCTCATAATATTTACGACACTGAGGAAACCAGGAAGTGCTGTAAATCTCACAAGAAAGTCTGTTTTTGTGAAATTTATAGCCTGCTTTCCACAGTAGATAGGTTCCAATAAGTTTTGGCTGAACATCTAGGTCCTTGGACATTCATTCAGACTGGACTCCATGCCTTTGGAGATTGGTACCCTCACCGTATTTTATTTTCCACAGATTTAAGTTTTTTCCCTTTTGCAATCAGTTCCATGTGCTGACATTTGACAGTGAATATATGACTGCCATAAGGGAGTCGGTGTGGTACTGGGGAAACAGAAGGGATCTGGAATCAGATGATACGGATTCAAATCCTAGCTCTGCTGCTTGCTACTGTGGGCCCTTGGGAAAATCACCTAACCTCTGTGGGCCTCAATTTACATTAACCGCAAAATGAGGGATTTCAATTAGATGTTTTCTCAGGTCTCTTCAGATCTAAATCCAGTGGTCTTCTAAATGGAGTGGCGGTAAGGTTAGAAACTATTTATCTGAGATTTGGTATTCTATTGTTTTTCGGTTGTGTCTGACTCTTCATGACCCCATTTGGGGTTTTCTTGGCAAAGATACTGGAGTAGTTTGTCATTTCCTTCTCCAGTTCATGTTGCAGGTGAGGAAACTGAGGCAAACAGGGTTAAATGACTTTCCCAGGGTCACACAGTTAATAAGTGTCTGAGGCCAGATTTGAACTCAGGAAGATGAGGCTTTCTGACTCCAGGCCCTGTGCTCTATCCACTGTGCCACCTATCTGTCCCTATTTACCCATGATATTCTTCCCCCCAAAAAAAAACCCCAAAAGTGACATTGATAATTCTTTGGTTTTTAAAATACAGGAAACAATTTCAATATTGACTGACTGCTGATTTTTTCCTAATAAAAATTCAAGATTTAGTCATGGTAAGCAGGTATGAGGAACTCACTTATTTAAAACATTGTTCTGTTATGTTTGGATCAAATTTCAATATGATGTTTAGAAAAAAAGACAATGTCCTTTTAATAAACCGAAGTAGTTGCTTCTTCCTTTATTGGGTTAATGAGCAATCTTAAGTTCCTCTACTCGTAACACTGAAATATTTTCCCCTTTTGAGTAGTGGGCAAAATGAAATGTTTACTCTAAGGTAGACATAGTGGGGTGGAGGTGATAACAGAGAGATACGGAAGGAAAAAGGAGGGAGTGACTGTGGGCTGAGAGTGATGGCAACTGTGGAGAAGAAAAGGACATTCACCAGTACAGACTGATGGACGGAAGAGCCATGAGGAACATTTTCCGATAAAAAGAGAGACACTGGGCTATGAGGTCTTATGGAGGCAGAGGGAAAGATGGAGCTAATCTTTTCCCCTGTTTTTGTGTTCTGGTCATAGAAGAAAAAGGAGCCCCAGAGATATTCCTCAGGGGAACATCTGAGTGAAGCTGTGAACCTCATCCCTCTCCTCCCCCCAGAGGCTGAGATGGTTTAAAGGGGATAGAATATACTTTCCCCTCCCCCTTCCATGTGCTGGGGGAGAATGTATAATTGGTTCTTGCTTTAGCTTTCATGTAAATTCTGCAATGATATCTTAGAACTAGAGGGTAAAAAAAGTCATTGAAAGAATCCACTGATCACCTCCTGAAAGAGATCTCAAAATGAAAACTCCAAGGAATATTGTAGCCAAATTCCAGAATTATCAGGTCAAGCTTTGATGTAAATATTGCTTTGTATAAACCAAACTGACTGCAAAGTGACTAAATAGAACTGGAGAGCAAGGGACCCCTAAAACTGAGACACACTTCCTCTTGCCCCCCAACTCCCACAAGGCTACCAGAGAACCCAGGAGAAGGGGTAAAATGTAACACCCTGGCCTAGTCAGGGCTATGGTTATCACTGTTATCCTATCAAAATGGATGTCTCTAAAGTAGGTGATATTTAGATGTACCAGACCTGTGATTTCATTGCTATAGGGAATGAATATTAGGGAGGAAACTCCTACTACCAGTTCATATTTGTACCTTCTCTGTAATTTAGAGCCTCAGAGTAGCTTAGGTGCACTGAGACTTTAAGTGACTGGCTTGAGGCTGCCCAGCTATTAAATGTCAGAGGTAGGACTTGGCTTCGTGTCTTAGAGACCAGCTCTGTATTTGTTATGCCAGTCTGTATAAGTAAGGGATGGATCATAATGTCTTATTTTGTGTGGAAGTTTTTGAGAGTGAAAATGAACTTAATTTCTACCAATTTACTAAAACCTCTACGCAATCTCTTTTTATTATTATAAAGGTATTTGATAGCTGTCTCTCTACACCCACATCCACACCCCTCAAAGCAGCATCAAATGAATTTTATCAATAATATCTATGATCCAACTCAGCATCTTATTCATCTCAATCCACACAACACATTCTGTGAAACATCAAGAGTACTAAAATATAGAGAGCATCAACACATTTCTCTTTGACTGCCTGCCACTTGCTGAGCTGGAAAAAAAACCATTTCACACTGAGAGAATCTCTCCCAGGTGAGAACTGACCTTCACAATGAGAGCGATGACAGATGATACAGTTTTGTCAATTATTTGTTATGTTCATGATCCAGCTATCTCGAAACACTGCAGATTAAATATCTCAATTAATACTTTAATGTCATTTTAATAACTGAGTTATTGTGTGTTAATAAAAGATCAATTAGTAGTTAAACAATCATTGATGCAGGTACAATAATTATGTCAGAAAGACATCAAGTCGTCATTGAAATAACTGGGGTTTGCATAAGCAACACATGAACAATCAGATTCTCCATATATTAAAGTCGGAATGAATGCCAATGAATTTAATTGCTGCTTAACAGGGAAGCTTAATGCCAAATATCTGTTACCTCACACACCTATTCATATTTCTGTAATACATTAAGTTATTCATTGACTTAGCATCTACTGTGTGCTTAAGAGCATGATACGGTCTATGGAGGATAATCTATTTAACTCTGCACAGTTCTTTAGCTTCTATTCCCTTGCCTCTTGTCCTAAAATGTTACTAATTATTTTTCAGTTCTTGGACTGCCCCTACCATCTATCTCCTCTTCTGGAACTTCTGAATTCCACTGGAGAAAATTGTGTTGACTAGGTTTTCTATAAACTCATGTCATCAGAGGAAGAAATATAAACTCTTGATAGCCATATGAAGAAGCTATCTAAATCACTAATAATTAGAGAAATGTAAATTAAATCAACTCTGAGGTTCCACCTCATACCCATTAGATTGGCAAAGTTGACAAAAGAAAAAAAATGACAAATATTGGAGAGTCTGTGGGAAAACAGGAAAATTAGTACACCACTGGTAGAGCTGTAAACTGGTGCAGCCATTCTGAAAAACAACTTGAAACTATGACCCCACAGTGATTAAACTGTACACACATGCCTATACCCTAAAGCGACCAAAAAAGAGGAAAAGGATCAGTATGTACAAAAATATTTATAACACCTCTTTTTGTGGTGGCAAAAGGGTGTCTGTTAATTGGAGAATAGCTGAACAAGTTATGGCATATGAGTATGATGGAATATTATCATGCTGTAAGAAATAACGAAGACAACCATTCCAGTAAAACCTGGGAAGACTTGTATGAACTGATATGGAATCAGATGAGCAGAATTAAGAGAACAATTTATATAATAACAATAATATTATAAAGACACAACTTTGAAAGACTTGGAAACTCTGAGCAATGCAATGAACAACCACAATCCCTGAGAACTTGTAATGGAACTTGTTCCCCATATCCTGATAGAGAGATTACAGACTCAGTATAGATTGAGATGGGCAGCTAGGTGGCACAGTGGATAGAGCTTTGGACCTGAAGTCAGTCATGAAGACTCATCTTCCTGAATTCAAATCTGGCTTCAGACACTTACTAGCTGTATGACTCTGGGGAAGTCATTTAACTTTGTTTGCCTCAGTTTCCTTATCTGTAAAATGAAGTGGAGAAGGAAATGGCAAATCACTCCAGTATCTTTGCTAACAAAACCCCCAAAAGGGGTCATGAAGAGTTGGACATGGCTTAAATGACTAAGTAACAACAACAAACATATTGAGACTTTTTTTGAACATGGTCAAAGCAGGAATTTGTTTCACTTAACTATACATATTTGTAACAGGAGTTTTCTTTTTCTTCCTTTCTCAATGGGAGGGAGCAGGGGAGTTGGGAGAAGCAGGGTGATCTTCATTTGAAAATAAAACAAAATTTAAAAAATTTATCATCTAATTTCAACTGGGGCCTCATTGCCAAAAATCATTTTACTCTTCCCTGATTGACTCGTTATCATACTTTCTATTGAAATCTTCTCTTTTCTATCCAACTACATCCACTTCTCCTCACTGTCTCTCAAAAGAGGACTTTGCCTTATATGTTACTGAGAAATTTCCAATTGGTCAACAAGCTATCTGTCAGGTGCTCCCTTTTCCCACCATTTCTGTACTTCAGAATTCCTTCAACAGCACCCTCTACTCTTTCTTCCTTTACTCTAGGCTTGGAGAAAAAGGTGCTATTCTTTACGGAGGCTACCCCTTTCTCTATACCATTGATCTCATTTCATGCATGTCTCTTAAGGGAGCTTGATCCTTGTTTAGAAAAAGATACTAAGAACTTTTTGTTAACTTTGTTTCCAAGTGTCTCTGCCTCCTGGCTTCCCTGAATTCCTTCAAGCCTCAGCTAAAATTCTACTTTCTTTAAGAAGCTTTTGCCAATCTCTCTTAGTACTTTTCCTCAGTTGTCTCTTGCTTATCTATGTATAACATATAAGGGCAGCTAGATGGTGCTGTAGCTAGAGTACCTGGCTTGGAGTCAGGAAGATCTGTTGTTGTTTGTCGTTTGTTCTTGAAGACCGTGATCACAGGGAGGTGATGCCATGACACGCAAGTGAATCGAAGTGAGGAAGGGCTGTGCAAAGTCACCAGCCTCACTTTCTCCTCCACAGGCATCTGAGTCCAGTGATGAGATATAGATTAGAACGACTGGAGATGACCCTGGATCTGGCCCCAGACTTAGAAGCTGTAGGACTCTGGACAAAGTGCTTAACCTCTGTATTCCTTACTTTCCTCGACTGTAAAGTGGGAATAATAATAAAGTGGGAACCTACCTCCCAGGGTTGTTACAAAACTCAAATGAGCTAATAATCGTAAAGCACTAGGGACACAGTAAGCACTATGTATACATGTTAAAAATGATTATTTTTCCCATTATATTCCAAATTCCTTGAGGGCAGGGATTGTCTTTTGTCCTCTTTTGTATCTCCAATGCTTTACACAGTTCCTGGTATATAATAAGTGCTTAGTAAATGTTTGATTGCTCTTCCTTTTAAACTGCCTCGTGCTTCACCACTTTGTGTTTAATCTCTTTCTCTTTGTGTTGTATGTTTATATGTGGGTTCATTATCTTCCCCACTAGAATACTAGCCATTGGGTATAGGGATTATTTCATTCATTATATTTGTTTCTTTTGATCCTAGCATAGTGCTTGGTACATAGTAAGTGCTTAATAAATGCTTGTGGGTTGATTGCCTGAAGAGATCATAGATCTAGAGCTGTAAGGGACCACAGAGGTCATGGAGTTTAGGTCTCACATTTTACAGATGTGTAAACTGAGGCACAGAGCAGGTAGATGAGTTGTCTAGGGTCATATAGCTAATACGCATCTGTGGTAGGACTTAAAACAACAGTTTCTTCCTGACTCTATGTGCAGCACCTTAGCCACTATGCCACGCTGCAGAACGGGAGACGTGGGGAGAGATGTTGATGGGAACCAGGATGGGAGGAGGGTACAGGGGGAAGTTTATGAGTTTGTTTTTTAAAATGTTGAATTTGAAATACTGGGGTGGGAAAATCTAAAAGGCAGTTGGAAATGCAGAATTGGAGCTTGGGGAAGAGGTCAGGGATAGCGAGATTGCCATTCATGTGGTTATGGTTAAAGCTTTGAGAATGGATGAAATTTCCAAAGTATCATAAGCTCATCAAAGGAATCATGTTATTGTTATTGTTTACTTGTTTCAGTCATGTTTGACCCTTTGGGACCGCATTTTGGGGTTTTCTTGGCAGATACTGGAGTGGTTTGCCACTTCCTTCTCCAGATCATTTTACAGAAGAACTGAAGCAAGGAGGGGTTAAATGACTTGCCCAGAGTCACACAGCTAATAAGTGTTTGAGGCTGGATTTGAACTCAGGAAGATGAGTGAGTCTACCTGATTCCAAGCCCAGTGCTCTATCTATGCATCAAATAGATGCCTTTGAAAGAACCTTAAGAAGTTGAGGACCTAGAGGGCCGCATTTGGCCTCGAGGCCACAGGTTCCTCACCCCTGGCAGAGTGGATAGAATTCTAGAATTGCAACCAGGAAGGCCAGGGTTCCAATTCTGCTTTAGACACTAGCTGTGTAGCCCTCGGCAAATCACTTAATTCCTCTCGCCCTTCATTTCCTCATTTTAAAAAGGAAGGGGTTGGATTTGATGACCTCTAAAGTCCCTTCTGGCTCTAAATCTATGATCCTATTATGCATTGAATTGACTCTCCCATTTCCCAGAAAAGCCCCAAAGTGGAACTTGAATATAAGTGACATCATTGGGTAAAGCAATCCCATCAATAGCTGGCAAGTGGGTTTCATCTGGAGACCTACCACATACCAATGCTGGGTTTAAAAGAAATAAGAAAAGATGATTTGAATAGCAAACACTTAAAAAAATCTCCTTATTCTCTACCTCCAGGTTTAATATCTTTCCACAGAGCAAGCACACAGTCTTCTAAGAGAAATGAAAATATTCCTCCTAAACACGCCTGGCCATAACAAAAGCAGAGTTAAGAAGGTTAGGAGACTTAGTTGTCTCAGCAACATGTCATCAAGTTGAGATGAGCAGGGAAACACAGATAACGTGAGAAAGAAGGGAAAAAATCATAAGCCCACAAAGGGGGAAAAGCGAAGATACTGAAAGGAAAAAAAGCAAAACCCTTTTTCTTGATGTTTCATTAAGGGGACTTTAACTTTTATAGTCTCCAAAAGAAGCTAAAATATAATCTGCCGTTGTGTAATGTGTGTATTTGGTGTGTGTTAAGAAAATGTGTCATCAGCATTTCCTCTGTGTAGTGTGGGATCTAGAAAAATCAGCCAGTGTGTGCATGTAAATTCATATGAGAACAAGATGCTTCCTTCTCCTCAAATATGATTACAACTTTAACTTTTTTTTAAATGGAAACATTTTATTAGGAATCTCAGGAGTATAAATCCCACAAAATGACCAAATGTGCACAGAATGGCATTGTTTGCCTTAGTTGAAATGCTCAAAACATTAAGTTTCAAAAGGTGAAACTTCACTGTCTCTCAGAAACATCCCCTTTTCTTCTTCAACACAGAGACGACCCTAATACCATCCTTGTAATCTCTCACCTGGGCTTTTTAAATAACCTTATAATTGGTCTCCCTGCCCTGAATCTTTCTACACTCCAATTCATCCTCAACTCAGCTGTCAAAGTGCAGGTCTGACCATGTCACCTTCCTCCTGTCCCTTGCTACAATCAACTTCACTGGCTCTCTATTGTTGTTGAATGGTTTCAGTTGCATCCAACTCTTCGTGACCCCATCTGGGGTTTTCTTGGCAAAGATACTGGCGTGATTTGCCATCCCTTCTCCAGCTCTCATTTTACAGTTGAGGAAACTGAGGCAAAGTGGGTTAAGTGATTTGCCCAGGGTCACACAGCTACTAAGGATCTGAAGCTGGATTTGAACTCATGAAGATGAGTCTTCCTGATTCAAGCCTAGCGTTCTATCCACTGCACCACCTAGCTGATCCAGGCTCCCTATCATTTCCAGTAGTGAATATCAGATCCTCTGTTTAGCTTTTAAAGTGCTCATAATATTGTCCCTTCTACTTTTCAGGTCTTTCTTCACCATGATTCCCTCCATATACTCTGAGATCCAGTAACTTGCTGTTCCTCAAACATCTACTGACTCTGCATTTTCACTGGCTACTCTCCATTCCTGGAATGATCTCCTTCCTCAGCTCCATCTCCTAGATTCTCTGACTTCCCTCAAGTTTCTGCTAAAATCCCATCTTCTACAAGAAGCCTTTTCTGATCCTCCTCAATGACAGTATTCTCTTTCCAAGATTATCTCCAATTTACCCTGCCTACATCTTGTTTTGTCATAGTCGTTCTCGTCTCGTCTTCCCCATTACACAGTCAGTTCCTTGATTGCGAGAGATTTTTTTGCCTTCCTTTTTATCCCTAGAACTTATCACAGTGTCGGGCACATTGTGTCCCTTGATATTCCTGATTTTGATCTTTTATTCCTGTGAATGGTATTTCTCTCCCTCAGATATCATTTTGGTAATTTTACTAGCATAGCAATAGAGTAATTTGGATAGTATTGTCATTTTTTCTGTGTCTGCACACAGTAGGACTGGTATCTACCAAGGTTCCCCTTTTGCCCCAAGACATGGTTTAGTATAGCTTTTCACTAAAAGGCAACTCATCAAGGACTTGATTTGCTGGGGCTGGGGCAAGGCTCAAGCTGTGCCTCCTTTGACACAGCTTCCTGGTGGCCTTAGGTTATGTGGATGTGGCTTCCTGCTTACATAGAGACTTAAAAAGTCTCACCCACATCAGCTTTTTGCCCTTCAGACTTACATGCTGCTGGACCACATGTATCACCACACCCTACCCTACTGAACAGACACAGTTCCATATGGAAATGAAATGAAAGGGGCTCTTCTATATAAGTTATGGACTACTGTATCCTTGTTGAATATACTTGGGTCTAAACCTCCTTTCATTATTTGTTTTATGACCTATGAGTGACCATTTAGTCTCTAAACTGAGCCTCAACTAACAGGATGCCAGTGTCAGGACCACTCCTAACAGCATGGCTTGGTCTTGTACATGGAATATTTTAAAAATTATTAGTTCTTCTCTTGTTTGTGAAAAAAGGTTATTTTTATATAAATCTTATGTATATATTTGCAAGTCATTTACCAGATGTTTAATACATTTTGTTATTACCTTAAATTATCTTAAATCTTGCTATTAAATGTTAAATGAAATTGTTTTACTTTTCATAACTCTCTGCCTACCCACATGCCACTTTAACAGATCTGTCTTCCTCTTCCCCACTCTAGCTAAACATCTACCTAACCTCTCTAATTTATTTTACTTATAGTAGCTTGATATTTATGTATTATCTTTAATTTTTTTTTCTGAGAGAAAGAGAAGAGCTGTTTAAGAGATTTCCTCCTTGGTTTTAATGACTCCCAGCTCTAGTTCCTTTAATACAAAAAAACTAAGTTCCTCTCTCCTCTATTCTCTTTCTTTCATACTTTCTTTTGTTTTCTTCTATGAAACTTAGACATAATAGGACAAGGAACAAAAGTATTTTCTTTCTCTTTTAGAATGTAAGCACTGGATTACCATCTAGCCCTTTCTAGATATTCAAACTCATTTGCTTTTCTTAAGTTTCTTTTCTCTGCTTTAATAGTATTTCAAATGCTTTGGCCAATACCGGTATTCTCAAAAAGAATGTTGGAAACTATTAAAATTTCACTTTTTCCTTGTAGGGTTATGATCAACTTTGCAAAGTGTTATTTTTTTTGTGGAAGCTATTTCCATTGCTTTTTTATATCTCATATTTCAATCATTCCTTAATTTGTCATTGCTGATGTATAGTCCTTTGCACTTCTGCCTGAAATTTTTCAGTATGTAATCTGCCTTTTTCAATATACAACAGCTTTCGATATTTTCTATTTTATTTGGGAGCTTAAGAGTTTGACAATCACATTTTTGGGTGAGTTAAACCTGAGATTCTTCTCCGGTGGTGATCTAAAGATTGCGTTGTTCTGTCCTTTGCATTCTCATTACAAACTTTCAGACAATTTTCATTTAAGATTTCCTGAAATATGATGGTTTCGATTTTTTTTTTTGTTTCATCATGTTATTTTGTGAAGCTGACTATTTTGCTGAGCCTTGTTTTCTAGGTTACTTGATTTCTTTAGTAGAGATCTCCTATGGTCTTGGACTTTTTCTATATTTTGAGTTTGCTCTAATTTTTCCTATTGTATCATTGAATTTTTACTCTTATTCCTTCCACTCTATGGAAGCCACTACTGTCCTGCTAGGCACCTGCTTTACCTAAAATTTCTTCCCTCACTTCCCCTGTATCAAATCATTTGCCCAATTTAAAAAGTTTTAGCTCCACAGAAATTTCACATATGTCCCTTTCCTTCCACTCATTGTACCATTGTACCATTATTCCAACTTAAACTCTCATCACCTCTCACCTCTCAGCTCTTTCCCCTCTCTAATTCATCCTCCACATTTCTAGTGAGGTGATAGTCCTAAAACATAGGCCTGCCCATGGCACTGCCCTGCCAAAAAGTTTCATGGTTTCTGTATTACTTCTAGGATCAAATGAAAACTCTTTTATTTGTCATTTAAGCCCATTATGATCTATCTAGTTCCAAATTATCTTTTCAGGCTCATTACAAATTACTCACCTTCAAATGCTCTAGAGTCTAGCTGAAATGACCTATTTGGTTTTCCTCAGAAAAATATTCTGTTTCTTATCTTGATGTCTTTTTACTCAAGGACTTAAATGAATTTCCTTCTCATTACCACCTATATAGTTCCTACTTTCCTTTAAATTTCAGCTCAAACCTCACCTTCTACACGTGTTATCTTTCCTGACTTTTAATTACTTTGCAGATACTTTTCACTGTGTGCAGCTCTCTCTCTCTCTCTCTCTCTCTCTCTCTCTCTCTCTCTCTCTCTCTCTCTGTCTCTCTCTCTCTCTCCCCGACATACACACACACACACACACACACACACACACACACTCCTAATAGAATGTAAGCTGCTTAAGTAGAGGGACTATTTTGTTCGTGTCTTTATATAGGGAATGTCTAGTAAATAACAGGCATTTAATAAATGTTTATTGATATACTGATCGAATTTAAGGTGTCTACATCATTACTAAAGTTTTCTGTTTAAGGCATTCCTTTTGCATTTGTTATTAAGAGCTTTAATTTCCTCTCCTCATATTTTTCCTGTTCTTTTATTACACCTTCCTACCATTATCAGGTATTTTTATGAATATTTCTTTCTTGTTTATGAGATTCTAATTATATTTATTACAGAATTATTGTCTTGGCATCTTATCATGAAGTTCTCTTTGCTTACTCAATTTGTTCACTGTATTTGGAATTTCTCTTTATTTGTTCAATTCCTCAGTCTTGCTTTATTTTCCTCCTGTGAACACTTCCATGTGGGAATTTCTTATTTCCTCCCTCTTCGAGTTGTAAGATTTTGTTTATTTGTTTATTTGGTATCTTTCTAGCTCGCTCTCTCTCTCTCTCTCTCTCTCTCTCTCTCTCTCTCTCATAGAAATCCTTCAAGCCAACATGACATCCCCATGGACATCCTCCCAACCACCCTAGCCTGAGCCCCATCTATGCAGCAACCTTATTGGGTCCCAGAGGGTATCACTCAATAGAACCAATGCGGAAGCTCCTTGAAATACCCCCAACTATTCTAGACCTAGCCTACTTAGGTCCCACTAGGGACTCTGTTTACCAATAATGCACCTTAAAGACAATATTATCATTCCTGTTGCTGAACCCCAATTACTACCAGGCTTTTCATCCATCATGCAGCTGAGTTCTCCTATATATATATATTGTTTCTCCTCATTAAAATATGAACTCTTTGAGATTGGGGACAGTCTCATTTTCTACTTGCATTCTCAGCACTTAACACAGTATTTGCCACATAGTAAGCACTTAAATGCTTTTTACAGTCCAACTCAAATCACTAAGAAGAAGCTAGACTTAAACACAAATTCTTAATATCATGCTGGAATACTTTCCCCATTGTCCTTATGTTACAGGGAAGGAAACTGAGGCATAGAGGGGTTATACAATTTACTCATGTTATTACAACTAGAAATGGTAGACCCAGCATTCAAGCCTAGATAATCTGTCTCCAAATCCAGTGGTTTTGCCCCAATATCCCATAATGTACTTAAGGAACTTCTTTTGGAGGTCATTCTAATAGAAGAGAGGCTCATTAACATTGATTCCAGTTACAGGGAAGCACTGAAAATGAGAAGGCAGCTCTTGCTTGTAAAACCAAACCCTTGGGAACAAGATGACATGAATGAGGGTAGTTTTTGTCTTGCTCAATTGTGATATTCCTGAGAACAAAATGTAGTTTTATCTGGTGAATGGGAAACAAGTTAAACTTCTGTGGCTAGATTTAAAATTGAGTGATAGAAACAAAAGTAGTATGATGTAATTGGGAACAAAAGTCAGAAATTAGCTATAATTTTGCTGACATGTCATCTACTTCCAACCTTATTTTCAGGTGTTGAGGGAGCCATCATGGAGACAAGCCTGGATGCAGCTGTCCTCTATTTCTCAAAGCAAAAAAATAAAATAAATTTCATCTCTCTATGCATTAGCTTCCTCATCTGTAAAAGTGAGGAACGTGTACTAAGTTGTCTCTAGGGTTTTCTCTTTGTCTGTTACTATGATTCTAAGAGTTGCAGAAGTTTCAGACCTATCCAGAATAACAATTTTAAAGCATCAATTCAATCAGGGATCTGATAGCCTTCTGGGGTAATTAATTCTTTCCCATTAAGGAAAATGCCCATGGGAGTGGAAGCTTTAAATATATCCAAAGAATAGTGCAAAGAAAAGGATGCCAAGTGGCAAAAAGGTGGACCTGGCTTGACTGGGGCACTAAGTATTTTGCCAAATTGAAGATCTGAACTGGCAGGGCCCTTGCCTATCAGAGGACATTCTCTAGCTGACAAGTAGAGAGATACAGAAATTGGAAATGCTTAAAGCCAAGTAGACACACCCTAATACAAGTCCACAGGAGGCCTAGATCCTCTGACTTGTAATTACCCACCAACTGAGACTGCCTGTGATTATGTACCTGGAGGAACTAAGAGTACTATTTTTTTCCTGTTAATTCTAAAATGCCTCATATCATATCAATTTATGGATTTGAGGAAATAAAGTCTATGAAATGGACATTGGGGAACCTTGTGTACTGTGGGGTAGAGGAAGAAAAAAGTTTAAACATTTATTTTCTTTTTCTTCCTATCAGAGACTCTCTAATTGAACAAAGGCCAACTTGAAAGACTTGGTGGTCCAGAAGATTTAAGGATAAGGATGTAAGGAACCAAAGGGAAGCCTTTTTTTTTTTTTAAAAAAAAAAATAGCTGCAGGGACTCTAAAGCTTAAAGTGACCCATCAAGGAAGATACATAAAGGGAGTGGAAAATGGAGGTGAGGACAGTGACAAAGGTATCTCATTCAGAGGCATCCTTTTTAGGCTTCAGTTTCCTCTCATATATAGCCCCAGCTTCAATAATCTTTCCCACAAAGACTATGCATGATATTACTGCATCTTTAAGAAAAAATGGAATCTTGAGAGAGTAGCAGCTTAACTGTCATTTGGGAACTATTAAGTGTAATAATTGGGAAAGGACTATTTGAAAACAGAAAGGACTAATGGAACTTCTTTCCTGAGAAACTGAGGGAGTTAACTGTCATCCTGAGGGAGTTAACTGTCATCTCTGCTAAAAACCTTAAAAGACATTTTCTGAAAAGACTGAGTTTAGCTCATTGCTAAGGAAAAGATATCCTACAGAGAATTCAGCAGAAGGCAGGAGTTGCAATTCATGGCTAGAGGTGATTCTGGCCATGACCTTTTTTACTGCTAATGTTATTGAAATATTTAAATATATTTACACTGTTAATAAATTATATACATTATACAGGCAGCAATGTTGATATTTGCCAAGTTAAACTCCTCTACATGCACAAATGATCCCTTCCCATTCTATCTCCTCCAGTCTTTATCATCCCCACTCTCTCTCTTATCTTCATTCTCTCCTTACATACTGGCTGCTTCCCTACTACCTATAAACATGCCCATTTTTCCTCTATCCTCAAAATTGATTCACCTACCCCTGCTATCCATCATCTTATATCTCTTCTCCCTTTTGTGGCTAAACTCATTGAGAAAGCTGGCTACAATCGAAGCTGCTACTTCCTTTCCTTCCACTCTTTTCTGGACTCTGCAAAGTCTGAGGCTTCTGGTCTCATCATTCAACTGAAACTGCTCTCTCCAAAGTTGCCAATGATTTCTTAATTGCCAAATTTAATACTATTTGATCTCTTTGCAGCCTTTAGCACTGTCAATCAACCCTTTCTCCTTGATTCTTCTTGTTCATTTTCATGACACTGCTCTCTCCTGGTTCTCCTCCTACCTCCCTGACTGCTTCTCTATCATCTTGGCTGTGTCTTCATCAAGGTCATACCCTAAATTAACTATCAATATCCTCCAAGCCTCTGTCCTAGGATTTCCTCTCTTCTTCCTCTGTACTTTTTCATTTAGTGATCTCATCAGCTCCGATGGATTCAATGATCATTTCTATGCAGATGATTTTCAGATTTATTTATCTACTCCTAAATTCTCTACTAATCTCCAGTATCCCTTCACCAACTGCCTGCTGGACATCTAGAATTGGATGTCTTACAGCTATCTTAAATTTAACATGTCCAAAACTGAACTCTTTTGTCTTCCAAACCCTCCCCTCTTCCTAATTTCTCTGTTATTGTAGAGGCTACTGCCATCCTCCCAGTCACCCAGGCTCACAACTTTGGTTCTTCTCTGATTTCTCCCTCTTACTTCCCCTAGCCAATTTATTTTCAGATTCTCTTGTTTCTACTTTCACAACATCTTTCACATACACCTCCTCCTTTCCTCTGATACTGCTACCATCCTCCCTCAGGCTGTCATCATCTCACACTTGGACTATTGCAGTACCCTTCTGGTCTCCCTGCCTCAAGTCCCTGTCTACTCTAATCCATTCTCCACCGAACCGTCAAATTGATCTTAAGAAAGTACAAGTCTGACTATGTCACTCCCTTGTTCAATAAACTCATGGAGCTCCTTATTACCTCCAGGATCAAATGTAAAAATCCTCTGTTTGGCTTTTAAAGCCTTCCATAACATGGAGCTGTAGTCATACAGAACAAGTGGTAAGAACTAGCTCATGGAGCCCTTTTCCAGGTTCCTCTGAAGTTGTAGAAGTTGTATTGTTTCTTTCCAGCATGGTATGTTAGAAAAAAGGGAATTAAAAGCTGAGGAGGAAAAAAGTAGAATTTAAAAACATACCTCCAACTCATTTTTATGATCCTTTGGGTTTGTTTTTGAGTTTTTTACAATCCCCTCCTTTTCACCTTGAAACCCACATATCCTGCTGAGATGACTCCCTATATCCTCCCCAGTACTGGAGTCCATTGGCAACACTGATGCTTGTCAAGGACACCTGCTGCTTACCTAAATGTGTGATGGTTTAATCCTCTAATTACAATCTACTTCAGCAGCAATGAGATTGCCAAACCACCAGCCAGGATCACAAGAGATAAAATCCTAATTCCTACAGGTAAATCCTATTATAACCCAGTGCGAAAAATACAATAGACGTAAGAAGTTCTTTTTTGGAACTACACACATACCCTTACTTTCAGAAGATGAGTCCTTCACATTTCTGATGAGCCACAAAATTGATTCAGCCTACTTCTCTCAACACTGCAGAACCAAGATCATAGAGTCAGAGAATGAGAATGGACCTCAGAAAACCTCTAGTCTAATTCATCCATGAAAAAGAATCCTCTTTTATTACATCCCCTGACATGTGGTCTTCTAGTTTCCATTGGCAACGTGGTGAAAAGGAACCAACTCCATCATGAGGTAGACCATTCCATATTTGGGTAACTGACTCTTGGGATATTTTTCCCTCCACTGAGCATAATCTCTGCAGCTTCTATCAATTACTCCTAGTTATGTTCTCAGTGGCCAAGAAGAACAAGTCTAAGTCATTTTACAAATGAAAGCCTTTCAAATATTTTGAAATAGCTATCACAATCCCCATAGATCTTTTTTTCTCTTGAGTAGACGTCACTGGTTCATTCAACACATCATTTGATGGCACAATGTCCAGTTATTTCATCATCTTCATTGCTTTTTTCCAGATGCACTCCAAAATGCCACTTGTCTGCTTAATATGTGAATCTAACTGAACAATATATTCTAGATATAGTCATATCAGGGCAGAGTACTGTGGAATTATTTGCCTCTCTCCTTTTGGAAGCTCTGCCTCTTAATGCAGCTTATGATAGCATTAGCTTTTTAGACTGCTATATAACAGTGTTAACTCACATTTAGCTTATAGACAACTAAAATCCCCAGATGTTTTTTCATTATAAATTGTTATTCAAACTTCTTCTATAAATTCACTTTTTTGTCCCCAGTATTGAACTTATATCACCTAGGATCCTTTCAACATGGTCCCCTTGTACATCTACGTACAAGGCATGCTTCGGGTTAACATCTATTTTGAAGAGCACAACTCGTGATTCTTCACTCATTATTTTCCTTTTACCTGAACAATGACTGGATGCATTAATTCAAAGTAGAAGCGTTTAATTAAATATCATATCAAAGTAAGTAATAAGGAAAGATTCTCTTGTACACACAGGAGAAAACTTATCCCAAATAGTCTCATGCTAACAGCAGGAAAAGTAACACGCGCGTGGCTTGTGCAACTAAGCCTTCTTGAGTTGTGTCCCATTTGGAAAACTCTTCTGCCTCTGAAGCTTCCACATGCTGCTTCCCTTCAGAGCTGCCAATTTCACCTGTTGACCTGCTTATGCAAAAACATTATCTCCTGACTTAATAACAATCTCCCTCAAAGTCCAACCGGTTATTCATGTTCTGTGGGTGGAGGAAGTCATGGAAAGCAGGAATTTGCCATCCAATGTGATATACAGCAGGAACTCTGTGTGCACTAAGACCCCTACAATAACTCTGAGGTCCTGGCCAATACGGCAGTAATGAGAGCACTACTTGAGTCGGCATCTCAGACACTATGATGTAACTGCTCCTATGAATGTAAGGAATAGATGAGTTAGAATAGATTTTTAATCTGACCACATTTGAAACCATTGTGATGAACAGCTTGACCCAGTGGATGATGGAACAAGCAGCATTCCTTTGTGTTCTGGTACCACAATAAAGAAGACACATCAGAGCAAATTCTGTTCTTTTTCTTGTTCAGTTGTTTCAGTTGTGTCTGACTCTTCCTAACTCCATTTGAGGTTTTCTTGGCAGAGATACTGGAGTGGTTTTCTATCTCCTTCTCCAGCTCATTTTACAGATGAGGAAACAGAGGCAAATAAGGTTAAGTTACTTGCCCAGGATCACATAGCTAGCAAATGTCTGACACTGGATTTGAACTCAAGTCTTCCTGACTTACTGACACAAAGCCAGGTGGTAGGTACCACTTAGCTGCCCCTATTAGAACAAATAAATACAAATATCTTACAAATTGGAAATGCTTTGCTACAGATGGCATGAGTGTACATGAAATGGACTAAAGGTATGAATAAACTTTCATTATTTTTTCATATTTTATCATAACACAAATGGAAATGGATCTCACCAGTTACAGACAAGGATTTTGTACTATTTTCTATCAATGATACGCTGAGTTCCATGTTATATAATAATGTATTGCTGGCTAGTTCAAGGCAAGTATAGGCAATAACTTCATTCTTGGGTTACATGAAATAAATAAGAAGGGAAATTGAGGCATCACTAAAATCTAACAAGGGAAAAGCTGAAGACCATGAAGTCATTGGAAAATCTTCATTTAAGGCATAGCCCTGAAATTTTACTCGTTAAAATGAATGATTAAAACAGTACTAAAATCTCAAATTATTTTGAAAAGGACATGGACATATTTAAACTGAATTCCATTATGATTTTAACAGCATGAATCCAACTTGCAGACCGATTATATGAATATAGAGCAATTTATAAAAGCTGTTATCTACCATAACTATGATGAATGAATGTGTTCTCCTATAGTATCTGGCAAAAAGTATAAAAATATTTCAAGATCTGCACTCGGTATTATATGTGGCCACGGTGCCAATGGAGAACCATAGGAGGAAAGGTGAAGCCGTCAAGGAATACCTCTAAGGACAGGCATCAAATGCCACCACAGTAACTCACAGGTTATTGCCACCAGAAATTACAGACAGGTTAGCCACAAGGAGCCAAGTTAGTGATCCACATACATTATGCAAAGAAATGATAGAAACTGCAACACTTCATTGAATACTGTAAAAAAAAAATACCGGCTAAATACCTAGCAGGACATGTCCTGGTAGCTAGAATTGTACATCAGAAACTCACTAACTTTAATGAACATCAATATGTCTCTATAATACGAATATAAACCACAAAACATTCCAGAAAACTGAGCCAACAATCTGTATTTGAACCAAAGCTTTACATCACAGACCAAACTGTTGCCCACAACTGCCTAGATATAACAAAGAATCTCCAAATCACATGTAATGAAAAGCTTTCAAAGTACAGAGACCTAGAAGAGAAGATTAAGATCACGGAGAGACAAGATGAGGTGCATGTCATGCTTATTATTCTGTCTGGTACTGCAATTGTACTGAGCATTCTTTCAGGGAGCCTACAGAAGATCAGCTTTTATTCCAATACCTTTATTCTTTTATAAAAATAGATTTTGGGGTAGAGCCAATATGGGCACTGGAAAGCAGGGACTGACATGAGCTCCCCGCCAAGTCCCTCCAAAAACCTATAAAAAATGGCTCTGAACCAATTCTAGAGCTGCAGGACACACAAAATAGCAGAGGGAATCAGGTCTCCAGCCCAGGACAGCCTGGATGGTCTCTGGGTAAGGTCTTTTGCGCACAGAGCTGGGAGTGGAGCAGAGCCCAGTGTGGGTGGCGCGGACCAACTAGACCAGGAACTGGGTGGAGCATGCCCTAGCGCCCTGAATCAGTGAGCTGTGGCAGTTGCCAGACTTCTCAACCCACAGACACCAAGGATGGCAGAGAGGAACTGCGGAGCCCACAAGGTGGTGGAGGGAAGCAGGGCTGTAGCCCAGGACAGCCTGGATGGTCTCTGGGTAAGGTCTATCCCACAAGGAGCTGGGAGTGGAGCAGGGCAGAGCGGAGCAGAGCCCAGCGTGGGCGGCACAGACCAACCAGACCAGGAGCCAGGCGGAGTGGACCCTAGCGCCCTGAATCAGTGAGATGTGGCAGTTACTAGACTTCGCAACCCACAAACACCAAAGACAACAGAGAAGGTTAGCAGGAAAAGCTGCTGGGGACAGAGTGTAAAAAGGAGTTTGCGGTTGGGCCACCACCCCAGGGGCAGCGGAGGTGGGGCAGCTACAGAACTACAGCTGCAGTTGCTTCTGGCCCCAGGCCCACCTGGTGGGAGGAATTAAGCGGCTGATCAGAGCAGGAATGAAGAGCCTGCTGAAGATCTAAGTCCAGTCTGGGTTGGGGGTTTTTGGGGAAGGAGGAGTGCTGGTGTGGCAGTGCATCCGCCCAACCTTGGAACATAGAACTCTTTACAAGCAGTCATACCCCTATGAAAAACTCAAGGATCAAGTAAGTTGGCTGGGAACATGGCTAGGCAGTGAAAATGCACCCAGATTCAGTCTCAGACTTTGGAATCTTTCTTTGGTGACAAAGAAGACCAAAACATGCAGCCAGAAGAAGTCAACAAAGTCAAAGAGCCTACAACAAAAGCCTCCAAGAAAAACATGACCTGGTCTTAGGCCATGGAAGAGCTCAAAAAAGATTTGGAAAAGCAAGTTAGAGAAGTAGAGGAAAAATTGGGAAGAGAAATGAGAAGGATGTGAGAAAACCATGAAAAAGAAGTC
>CM053622.1:549546776-549563161 GCA_028646595.1 Phalanger gymnotis
GGGGGGGGAGGGTAGAAATGGGGAGAAAAGTTGTAATTCAAACTCTTGTGAAAATCAATGCTGAAAACTAAATATATTAAATAAAAAAAGAAAAAAATAGATTTTAATTGTTTTCAATTATCAAGCATTTTTCTTTCTGTCTCTGCTCGCAAACTACAAAAAATGAGGAAGAAAGGAGCACACAACCTGTGTATCACGTAGGCATGGTCAAGCAAAACAAATTCCTCATGTTGGCCTTGTCCACAAATGCATTTCTCATTATGCATGTTAGTCTATAATCTCTTTGCCATGAGGTGGACAGTATTCTTAATTGGTTGATAATTTCTTTGATCATTTATTTTATGTTCCTGTGCAAAAATCTATAGGCTATTAAATATAAATAAAAAATGGCAGGAGAGTGATTTGGCCTAGGACCACTTCTATCTGAAATCCATTGAAAAAAGTAAGAATAATATTATTATTGTGGAAAAAAATAATAATAGAAACAACACCATAACAGTAGCAACACATTTAAGATGTTTGAAGTACTTTACCTGCACTATCTCATTTGTATCAGGGCAATGAAAATTCCTGGGATCTTCACTTAGCAACACAGGAGGAATGAGATGGAACAGAAACCTTTGTCCTACATGCTTGCAAGCTCCAGCCAATTTAATGAACCTATTGGATTTCTTATTTATGGACTTGGTACATTACAATACTTTGGTTCCTGACTTCTTCCACCCTATTAGTTATTGTTCCCATCTCTGTGTCAGTTTCACATTTGCTAAACACGTTATCTATGCCTTCATACTTTGATCCTGTGATGGAGCCCGTCTCTCATGTTGATTTTCCGTAAGGCCTCAGACAAGTTACTTAGTATCCATGGGCCTCAGTTTCATCATTGACAAAAAGAAGAGATTGTACAAGAAGGCCTTTGAGGTCCCTGCCAGCTTGAAATGTATGATCTTATGTGATTTAACTGACGAGGAAACTCCCTCCATTGGTGCAGATTGCAGGTCAGCCATTCTTGTCATTGTGTTCATCTTTTGTCCATGTTTTTCCACAAATATTCCATCAAGGATCTACCCAATGTGCTACAAGCTTCTCTCTGGAGTGTTTACACATCCTGGATGCTAACAGAGCATGCAGGCTGCCCATCCAAGCCATTCATATAAATATTAAACAGAACAAGGTCTAAGGGAGATTCCTGTGTCATGCTACACCAGTGATGTCCTTCCAATAATGCCCACCTCACACGGTTCTAATCCACTCAACTATATTATTTTCTAGATTCATGTCCATAAAGATAGCAAGAGAAATATTGTCAAATGCTTCGACAACAGAATTCTAGCTATGCTATGTATATACCCTGATTTCAGATAGTTTGGTAAACTTGTCCAAAAGGGAAATGAAACTAATTTTCCATGACCTATTCTCAAAATTACTGACTTTTAATGATTTTTTTTCTAACTGCTCCTGAGCCATTCCTTTCATGATAAGTTCTAGAACCTCTCCAAGAATTGAAGTCTGGTTCTCTGACTTCTAGTGTCAAGGATTATAGTGTCTTTTCTTACTGAAAAAAAAATTAGAAGAACTCTTCCTGGTCTCCAGGACTAGCACCTTTCTAATTCTCCAGCATTAAAAAAGATCATTCACTACCTTCAGGGATCTCCTCTCTGCCAATTCTTTCTGTTCCTTGGTATGTATGTAATTCATCTGGTGCTCTTTTACCTTCTTCTTACTTCGACTGGATTTCAATTTCTGATTGACCTATTCCTTGCCTCCTCATTTTTCCAATTTGAAGACTATATTAAAGATATTTCACATGAAAAATCATATCAGACCATTTGGTATGATGTGCCATTTGAAGTCCTGTTGTCAAACATTATTTTTGCTGAGCCATAACTGCATTAGACAATGATGAAAATGGAACTGATTTTTTTTCATAGAGCCCTTTAAATAGGTCAGATCAACCAAATTGTACATCTGCAAGTAATCTTCATCCATTTAGACTTGATGAAATGACTTCAATATCTGTCGTTATTGTTCAGTCATGTCTGACTCTTTGTGACCCAATTTAGGGTTTTCTTGGCAAACATACTGGAGTTTCCTTCTCCAGCTCAATTCGCTAATGACGAAACTGAGGCAAACAGGGTTAATTGGTTTGCCCAGGGTCATACAGCTAGTGTCTGAGGCTGGACTGGAACCCAGAAAGATGAATCTTCTTGATTTCCAGTCCAGTGCTCTGCCTATGGTGTGACCTAGCTGCCCCCTTTGATATCTAAGAAGATGTAATTCTCACAACTCCCTTTTCACCAAGCACGTCGCTGACTCTATCCCACCATTTACAAATATTATGCTTCCATGATCTAAACAATTTCCTTAACGTTCGTTCAATTCGATAAATGTTGATGTTATTGTTGTTTCGAGTGGCTGCTCAGTGTTCAGCACCATATTAGGTGGCAGGGGTATAAGAGACAGGTAGGAACATACTTCCTGGCCTTAAAGAGCTTATAGTTTAGTTAAATATACAGGATATGGAGACCATATATAGTCACGTAGGGTAATACATGATAAAGACAATAATGAGCAATGAGGATTTTTTAAGGGTTATAATTCAAAGCTTGGATTAGAATAGGAAGAAATCAGTGTAGCTTGGATAGTTGCATCATGGGGGAGGCAAACTCTGAGCTATGCTCTGAAGAAGGCTAAAATTCAGATAGATAATAAATGGAGTTGTAATCAATCACCTTCATAAGTAAAGGTTGAGCAAAGAGTGGCTAGACAACTGTTCATGTGAAAGAGATCTGGGGGGTTTCGGTGGGCAGTTAGATTAAAATGGGTTGACAGTGTGACAAAGCAGTTAAAATAGACAAATGGTAGCACTGAATGAGGCATAATGTCCAGAAATACAGAAAGGGATGGTTATCCTCTGCTCTAGCCAGAAAGCATCTGGATAACCTACTATATTCAGTGTGAGCTCCTTGTAATGGAAAGGACATCAGTAAATTGGAGAGCATTCAGGAAAAGGAGACTGAGATGGTAGGAGGACTGGAAATCATGTCATGGCCTTTTATGGAAGCAACTGGGGATGTTTAGGTTGGAGAAGAGAAAATTTAGGAAGGATGGTCTGAGAATTGTTTTAAAACATTTTTAAGGGGTATCATTTAGAAGAAGGTTTAGATTTGTTCTGCTTGCTCCTCCCCTCTTCCCCCTTTCCCTAGTCCCCAGAGAGTAAAAGTAGGAGCGAAGGGTTGATATCATAGGTAGTCCCTTTTCTGCTATATATAAGGAAAAAGATTGCTGACAATTAGGAATATTTGATAGTTAAATGGTTGGCCTTGGCAGCTATTGGCTGCTCCTTTACTAGAGGTCTTCAACCAGAGGGTTGATAATTACTTTTCTGGGTTGTGTAGAAGGGACCCAGGGTCAAGTATGGCTCATTATATGGCCTGTGACTGCTTTCAGTTCTGAAATTTTGTGATTTTCTAGCTCTGTCAGGAACTTGTTTTGTACGCTCTCTTATTCATACCCCTAAATTCCTCTATGGCACCCCTTATCCTTCTGCTCCCTTATTCATGCCTTGAGATGTGAGTTCAAGTGTGTAACATTGGGTAAATCACTAACCTTTCTGGTTTTCTCATCTACAAAATAGTGAGACTACTCATCACAGATGATCTCTAAGGTTCCATGATGCATCTATTTAATAATATATGTATCACGGTGAGCTATAATTTCTGGACCTTTCTACCATATGATATAGTGATGATTTATCTTATCAGGCCAGAGGATTACAACAAAAATATCCTTACAAGCCATCTTGTCTTCTCTTATACCAAATTAATTCCCTTTCTTCAATCTCTCACCTATAGACTTCTTTTCCCTTTGAGAAGAGTTTATCTGAAGTGTGGCTGGTGGGGGAGAAAATCCTTGTTGAGAGCTAATTATTCTTACTAACTAGTTGCTGCACTCGGTTGTTTTTCCACTACTAAAGGGGCCTTGGTGCAGCGAGCACTGTCTAAATTTTGGTGCTTCTTGGCAAAGTCCTCCTTGCCTTGATCTAGTAATAGCTCTGGAGCTGGCAGTTCTGCATTGTCTTGGTCTTAAACATAACATTACTTTCTTTGCTTCTTGGGGTTCACTAAATGCCTTTGGTTACATGTCTTTATAGTTAATTGTGCTTTTTGTATATACCATCTCTACCCCTGCTTTTTTTTTATTAATTGCTGACTTCCAAACCATCTAATAAGCATCTTGTTTATAACTTTCTTATACACTTATGGTCCATTTTTACCACAATGATTTTTTGTACATCTCGCATCATCCTCACTATATCTTTGACAGCAAGTATTGTCTTTATAGTGGAAAGAATGCTGGTCTTGCTTTCAGGAGAAAGCTAGGTTCAAACCCTAGCTCCAACACTTACTAGCTCTTAGCTTGGACAGGTAATTTAATTTCTTTCAGCCCACATTTACTCCTCTGTAACATGGGGACAGACAGTTAAGTGATGTAGTGGATAAAGTGCTGGGGCTGGAGTCAGGAGACTCATCTTCCTGAGTTCAAATCTGGTTTCAAACATGTACTAGCTCTGTGACCCTGGGCAAGTCACTTTACCTTGTTTGTCTCAGTTTCCTCTTCTGTAAAATGAGCTGGAGAAGGAAATGGCAAGCTGCTCCAGTGTCTTTGCCAAGAAAATCCAAAATGGGGTCATGGTGAGTTGGACATGACTGGAATGACTAAATAACAACAAAAATGAGGATAACTTCCCTCTCAGTGTCTGCCTCCAGAGCTATTGTGAAATTCAAATGAGATAATGAATGTAAACTGCTTTGTCAATTTCAAAACATGTTAATCTTAGGGGAAGAAAAAACAAACCTAGCAAAATATTATTGTGCTTCTGTACTTGAATGTAGTCACCAACATCAAGGGAACCATCATGGATTTCTTAAGACTGGCCAGAAAATTAGAACTGTAATTTGTATTATGCTGGCTCAAAGTGCTTCTATGGCTTTTGAGTGAAAACATACAAAAATACAAATAGAACAACCTTGTTCCATCTCTTGGTAAATAAAAGGACATAAATATCATTAAATGTCAACTAGTCTTGAAGACACATATAATTTCGAGATTACTTGAGATATATGTAACTTTTTTTGGTCATCTTGCAAATTGTGCATTATTCCAACCCATATTAACCATAGAACCTATTTCTTTCCCTTGCTTTCTAGACAATATGCACTCATCTCACTGATTAGGGTGTCACATCTCACTGATAAATCCTCCTATAAAATACCTGTAGGGTATTCCTATGTGATAAAAGAATATTTGACTCAATCATGACATATTTGCCTGATCACCTAGATGTTTTATCTTCCCAGAGGCAAAGACCTGAGAATTTGGAAATTTCTACACTAGGGATTGAAGTTTGTCTGCTTTTTATTTGAACATGTTGTTATCATGAGGGGAGGGTTGTGGAGTTGGAAAGGTTCCTCTCTTTTCAGTAACAAATGTATATTCATGAAAACCTGAAGCAAGGAGGCTAACTAATTGGAGAAGCAGAGACAATCCACTGATTGATTTCCATGAATTCCTAGGAGGTATGTGCTAACACATAAGACTGGATTAAATATACTTTTTACAGTCTAGAGATAAACTCTGAAGAAGTGTGGCTCTTAACTTAAATCAGGCCAAATCTTAGGAAGAGTTCTGGTATTTTAAACAATTTTTTTGAAAACCTGAAAGAGCATAAGGTGAAGAATGAGAGGATGAGTGATGGAGTTTGTGCCCATCTTAACCATCTAGGTCATTTCTTGTGGTCATTTGTAAGAAGAGTGTAAAGGGAAAGGAATGAAATTATTTCAGGGATAATGGGTGAGGAAATCTATTAACCATATACTCTTAAGGGTCTCAAAGGAAGTAAGCAAATTGCTTTAAAAATGGGCACCGATGATAACTATAGTAAAAGATTCTATTTTAATTCCAACTGGAAATTATTTGCCTTGGTAGCTATATTTGACCACTGAATCCTGCATCAAGACTTTGCTGATCTAATTAACAACACAAAATCCTACAAGAATGTAAGCTCTTCAAAGGCAGGAAATACTTCATTTTTGCATTGGTGTTCTCAGAACCTAAAATAGTCCTTTGAACATATTAGGTGCTTAAAAATCTTTTCTTTCAATGTAAATGAATTGGAATTCCATCAAGTTCAGTAAATTTCCCAAATGATGCACATAAACTCTCACCAGTTATGAGGAGCAGACACAAAAGAGAAGATACAAGAGAAGAAGGACACATACAGAAGAGTAAGGGAAGGGGAAATTATAGAAGAAAGAAAGAAAAAGAGAAATAGAGAGTAGAGTGAGGGGAGAAAGAACAGAGAAATAAAGGCGGAGAGACAAGAGAGAGAAAAGAGAAAGGACATGAGACAGGAGGAGAAAGAAGGCAGAGAAGGAGAGAAAAGGGAGAAAGAGGGAAGAGAAGGAGAGAGGGAGGGATAGAAAGAGAGAGAAGAGCACACATACTTATCAAGAGGCTTGGACCATAGCCGATTTGAAATATTACTAACCTTGCATTTTCAAATTTGATGCACAACAACCAAGATGCTAATACTTTCCTTAGTTTAGAAAAAAAATCCTTTCACCCATCTCTTCTAGCCGAAGATTAGGAGAGAGGCTTTAAGAAGATTTAAAAAAAAAATCAACTTCTGAGCAGCGGAAAAAATGGTTTGTGATTCAGGGGCTTCGGGCAATTCATCATGGAAATTGGGTTTCTTAGCAGACATCGTGTGAATCCTTTCGTCCCTGTCAACTTTTTAATACATTACATTGAGAATGTAAATCGTGTTGGTGAGGGGGAGAGAAGAAAAAAAAGGAGAGAGAGAAAAGAGAAAGCTTCCTCATTTTGGATTTAGAAGGGAGGAAGCGTGAGGCCTGTAATTCATATTAACTAAATAATAAAAAAAATCTATATAAATATATAGATATGCATGTATATCTGGGAGAAGAGCGAGGAGAAGTGAGTGAGACAGAGTAAAATTGAAATCGTTTTATCCTTTTGAAGGGTGAGTATTTGATGGGTGCTCCTTACGGATTTATTTTTACTTCCTTTAGTTTTTTCATTTTTATTCCTTTCGATCTATGGACCAATTTGTTCCCATCCAAGAGAAGAGGCCAAAGCTTGATGCAAAGGGTCTTATAGCTGTAGGCAACACAAAACCACAACACATGGCACAAAGGGTTTCTGAACCAAAATGTCTGAGAGTAGGATTGGGGCTTTTGTTATTTCACTGTCACTATTAGGATTGTGCTGTTTCCTTGGCAGCCATTCTTCTCACTGGGTCTATACAAAGCAAATATTTTCATGCTGTGCTGTGTTATTTGCTTCCAAATGTTTTTTGCCTCCTCTGAACTGATTGTTTACATCCAAGAAAAGGGGGTAAAAGTAAGGCAGGTTGAGCATCTGACCCACTGAGAGCCAATCAGGAGGCTTTTGTTTAGGGGTCCGCACTAGGAGGGACTTATTCACAGGTCTAGCCTGTGCTTTATTACTCGCTAAAATTTTTACTGAAATTCCACTGAACAATCCAACTTCTTATGTTTTCCTGGGGTGATTTTGCATCCCCTAGTTCTCTTGAATCTGAAGAAGACCTAGGCCAGTGGCATGACTAGACAGTTGTGAGGGTCACTGCTGTCCCTACACCAGGTGAATCTCTTGAATTGGTGCAAAGAGAACTTAGTTGTAGTTGTGGGAATCTACTCTCTAAGCCTATGCTTTCTCTCTTTGTGTGCGTCAATGGAACCTAGTACAATGTTCTTTCCTCAGGAGGTACCAACAGATTGATTGACTAGAAGTCTGGTTATTTATATTTAGTCATTATTGGATTAGATATGGCAGATGGTTGTGTTAAGAGCCAAATTTGGAGTCAGAAGACATGGCTCTGTTACTCACTAGCTGTATGTACCTGGAAAATCATGTTTCATAGTATTTAGAACTAGGAGGAACCATAAAGATCACATAGGCCAGTTGCCTCAATTTTTATGAGGAAACTCAGACTCAGGGATATTAAGTCACTGTTCCAAAGTGAAATGGTTAGATTAGTAGATTTGGACTCCATGTTCAGTGCTTTTCCCACTGCTTTCATATTGTCTTCTTCTATGCCTCAATTTTCGCGTCTTTAAGATAAGAGTGATGAATAATACCCATGCTTCCCTACGTGATTATGGCAAGGATTGAGTATGACAATGAGTGGAAACTCACTTTGTAAACTGCAAAATGCTACATAAATATTAGTTATTATCATTACATCGAGTTTCAGCTTTTCAGATTTGGACAGGGAAGCAGGGACAATGAGAAGGACTCTTATGAAATGCAGAAATCCTTTCCTGCAGCCATAATACTCATCCTCTTAAGTAAAGCTCCTTCCACCTAGAGAAAAAGAATGTAATATAGACAGAATAGAACTGGGTTATGGTATCAGGAGACTTGATTCTAGTTCTGTTTCTGCCACTAACTCCTTGAGTAGCCAGAAGTGTCACTTGTCTTCTCTCCCTTCCTCTCCTCTGTTGTCTTATTCTCACCTGAGGGTGCTCTGCCCAAAGGAAGGTACATTTCCATAGCTGAAAGCTGCCTCATTAACTTGAGGTTTACTGGCTAGATTTCTTTCTCAAAGACCAAGCCTTAAACCCAATTCACTCTGGAGCTCATTGATTGGGCAATAGATTCCTGCCCTCCTAGCACAGAGTGAATGTAAGTAGTAACTGTTTCTCTTTGGCCAGGAACCCTGAGGGTCTTCACCTCCCAGTTTGATTTTTTTTGATTACATCAAAGAAAACAAAGATTAGAAGAACAGATGGAGCCAAGTATATATATGGAGGAATTCTGTATTGGATGTAAAATAGTTTTTAATATATTGAAGATTCTATTCTCAAGATATCTGAAAGTGGAAAAGATACCAAACATTTGGAAAATATCATGTACATTGTTACTACTGAGAAAAGAGAATGAGAAAATATTAATAACTTCTGAATCAAGTGACCACTTTCCCATTTCTTTAAATTCTTTTTTATTCTTTGAGAATTATCTATACGCTCATCAAGAGAATCCTTGGTAAAGGTTTGAGAAGGGAGCAGACAACCTTTCACAAGTGATAATCTGTAGGGGACTACATTTATTCAGTCATATGTTTGAAAGATGAAGAGAATACAAGGTCCCTCTGTGTTTTTGGCTTGTTGAGTATGAAACAGAAGCAGCAGCAACAACAACAACATTTGATTGGACAGAGCAAAATTCCATTTTGAAAAATTTCCTCCAATAAGATGCTTCCCATACATAATTTTTAAAAAATCATACAAATTATTCAAAAGATATAACAATAGAGAAAACTTTAGTGATTATTTGGCCATTAATATTGAGAAAGGAATAAAATGGGGATATGTAAACTCTGCAAAAAGTGTTTAAGATTCTCATGGCAAATGAGTGAAATGGAAGAGGGATTCTATATAGATAATAAAGATCTCCAAATACTCCTGTTTGGGTATGATGTTGCATCAACCCTTGGAAAATTACAGAGCCTTTTAAAGATTCACAATCGCACAAAGAGCTTGACCTAATGATCCATACTGGAAAAGCCAAATAGTCGAAGAATACCAATGATGCAGATCATGCTATACAGTTAAATTGGCAATGTGCCTAACTGCTCTATCAATATAAATGTATATTTATGAATATACGTATATTTCTTATAACATGTATATATTTGTATATATATGTACATGTATACATCTTCCCATCATCTATTAATTTATCTCTAGCTATCATCTGTCCATGTATGTATGTATGTATTTTTAGGACAGACACTGCACATGGAAAATGAGCTGGAAAAGGAGAGGGATAGCAGGTTCAGTCACCTCTGGGAAATGGCACAGACTTTTAATGATTCTAAGCTCCCCCTTTCAACAAAAGGCCTTCATTTTCACAATAGTATCTTTAATGCTGTATGGTAACAAGTTATATGGTCTCCTAAGACTGAAAGTTTCAAGTACCTAGAGGATGAAAGAGAAGTGTATGTATGTGTGTGTGTTTTATTGTTTAGTTGATTAGCTGAGTCTCATTCTTTGGGACTCCGTTTGTAGTTTTATTGGAAAAGATACTGGAGTGATTTGTCATTTCCTTCTAACCGATGAGAAAACTGAGGCAAACAAGGTTAAGTGATTTGCCCAGGATCACATGGTCACTAAGTGGCTGAGGCTGCGTTGGAACTCAGGTCTTTTCCTGACACGAAAGCCAGCACTCTATCCACTGTGCCACCTAGCTGCCCATGCTACCCTATGAGAAACGTGTGAGAGAAATGTCCTGAAGGGTGATGCCCAGTGGTATATGACTGGAAAAGAAGGTGGGCTGGCCACGTGGGAAGAGGATGGGATAATGAAGGGACAATCTTTGTGCTCAAGTATCAAGAGATTTGAGGAAAGGTTTCCAACCCTGTCATTGAGCCCTTGTATTGCATTTGTGGGAAGACATGGACAAAAGGTCTATAGGTTGAGAAAACCTGGACAGGTTCTGGTCTGTGCGGATGGAGGGAATTCTCACATTGATGAGGTCCTAGGCCTGTTAAAATGCCAATTGATTGAGGTGCTCTGTCTGTACTGGACAGCAGCATCCTTCCAACGGATAAAAGAGCTAAGAGTCATTAGAGTTTTTTTTTTTAACTTGCAAGGTTAAGCTTATGAAACAACGTTAACACTATAGAATGAGATACTATTGGTAAAACCCTTGTCACAGTGCCAGGCTTATAGTAGGTGCTTAATAAATGCTTGCTTTCTTCCCTTCCTACCATAGATCATTTCTTTTCTGAGAGAAATTCTTCTACATGTCCTGTATTTATTACTTATTCTAAGTGGCTTTACTCTCAAATTTATCACCTCCCTCTCTAACAGGTTCAACCTCATCCTGTCTAAAGCTTTCTTCTCTTCTTCCTCCTGTTTTTAAGCATTATGCATTCACTTCCCCTCATTTGATTCTCATGTTCCCTCTATTTTTACCTTTCACAAACTTCTAGATTTCTCCAAGGTCAGTAAATGTTCTCCTTCTAAATAAATCCAGCAGTCTTTACTTTGTTATCCACATAATTAGCTAAAGTGGCATGGTGGATAGAGCCCTGAACTTGGAGTCAAAACAGACCTGAGTTCAAATTTGGCCTCAGATTTACTAGGTGTGTGGCCCTATGTCATTTTACCTCTCTGCCTCAGTTTCCTCAGCAGTTAACTGGAAATAATGATAGCACCTACCTCTCAGGGTTGTCGTGAAGATAAAATAAGAGCGTTATGGAGCATTAGCTATTATAGAAATGCTAGCTATTATTATACAAGGAAAGTGAAGGTTTCCCAGGCTCGTATGTCCCATAAAAGTTTGAGGTGGGATTTGAATCATGATCTTCCTGACTCTAGTTCTAATTGCTCTGCCGAGCTAAGCTTACAGGTCAAGTTTTCCTGGGTATATCTCCCTTGTGTTTATTATTGGTGCTGTTCCTTTGTCCTGTGAGTCTTTCCTTTTATATACCTGGATATTCCACTGTGGTGTAAAATATTCGGACATAAACTGTACCACTAGGTGATGACATGTGGCAAGTTTGTGTCCCAAAGCAAGCAAAGACTTTGTTACCAAGTCACATTTTTTGGACTCCCTTCCCCACCACCATTCTGCTCTTTCTCAAACACATTTCTCCCAAGAGATTTTGCTTTAAAAGGTGTAGAAGCTTAGGAGTAAATATAATAGTAGAAGGTCAGGGGCCTCACAGTATTCATAGCCTATAGCATACAATCACGTATAAGACATACCAATCTTACTTCATTCTCTAAGCACTTTATGCCTGTGAGGTTTATCTTAACTAAATACAACGAAGTGGTGCAGTGGATAAAGTGCTGATTCTGGAGTCAGGAAGACTTGAGTTCAAATCCAGCCTTAAACACTTACTTGCTAACTCTGTGACTCTGAGCAAGTCAACCTCATTGACCTCAGTTTCCTCATCTGTAAAACGATCTGGAGAAGGAAACAGCAAACCACTCCAGTATCTTTGTCAAGAAAGCACCCAATGGGGTCACAAAGAGTCAAGAACAACAATAACGAAATGGAAATTAGCATCTACCTTCTAGGGTTGATATGGCCATCAAATTCATATGAGCATCAAATGAGATAATATTTGTTAAGGGCTTAGCCCTTTGCCAAGTACATAGCAGGCCCTTAATAAATGCTAGTTCCCTTTCCTAAATGCCTTTTGAAAGTAATGAACCAAGTTCTGTACCACCCATAGCACAAAACATTTACTCTTGCCACATTACAAAGTTTCAAGAATTGTCATCAATGTGGGTTCTCCTAATGTTACAGATTCTCCCTCTAATGGTATAGATTTCAATCCCTTAATACCTCAGCTTGACAGTCTTCATGAGTGGTAGCAGTTGCCCTTTTGTGATAACCCTCATTAAACTTCGGCTGTTCCCTGGATACTAGACATCAGTCCGTCACTGGGAGTCTTCTCAGAATTTTTTCAGCTTCCAGCACTTACCCTCTGCTGTTATTGCCTTTCATGGGCTACCATCACACCAGAATGAGGAATAAGCTAAAACTTCAGGCAAGATTCAAAATATTTACTATATTAGAACTTTTCAAAGTGATCACATACCAATGAATTCTCCTAAAATGACTTGAGGGAGCTGATTAAAACAAAACAAAACTCTGCATTTTTCAAAAGAAGAAACTGAGGCACTAGTTAAATACAGGCCCTTTAAACTGTCCAGAAAATTGGTGGCAGTTGTAGGGTTTGAGCTCAGATATTCTGCTCTGGGGCCTGAATTTAATCCTTTTAGCCACACTGCTACTCCAATTAATCCTTCTGTTTGCCCTTTAGCTTTCTTATCACTGTATTGTGTTCTAGGCACTCCCACTTCTGCTCCATAATGAGGTGGCTATAAGTGTATCAGACCTTGCAGACTTCTTTTCCCCTGATTGTGTAGAATGCCCCATCACCTCTGGATTTTGCTGTATTGGGTCCACTGAGCTCTTTCCCCTGAAAGTATTTTGAGTAAGCAGAGATGGCAGAGGGGAGGAGGAGAGAACAGTTGGCAAAGAAATGGGCTTAATCAGTCATTATCATCTTCCTCACCACCGCTACCATCATTTTCATCCTCCAATTAATTAATAAAGAGCTTAGGAAAGCACAAAATGTTGTGATCATAAGCATTTTATAAATTATGAGTAGGATTCAGTTATGAATGTGACACAGTCCTAATCCCTTGGTAGTATCCATTCCAAAGAAGCCTAGAAGCTACTCAGTCCTTTGGGAACATGGAAGATCTACACATCTAGAGAGTGAGGAAAGAGAGGGCAATGATAAAAGAAATAGCCCATTTTATTTTTAATATATAGTCCTTTCCTCTTATACTTTTTCCTTTTTTTGGAGGGGGAAATCTTATTAATTTTTTTTTAACATCATAGTCAATTCCTGAAATTGTTCTCTCCCCCAGTCAAAACCTCCTTTATAGAATAAAAATAGAAAACAGTGATAGAAATTAACCAATAGCAACTACATCTGACAGCATATGCAATATTTTGCATCTTTATTCCCTTTCTCTGTAGTGAGAGGAAGGAAATGGTTTTCATCATCTGTTCTCCAGGGCTGAGATTGGTCATTATAATTAGACAGAGTTCAGCTGGCTTTCATTGTTATTTTTATTTATATTATTATATTATATATTATATAATATATATAATATATTATATTATATTATTATGATGATTGTGGTTCTGTTTTTTTTTTCCACTCTCCATTCATTCACATATTCCCATCTGTCTGAATTCTTCACATTCTTTGTTTCTTCCGATGAAATATTCCACTACATGTATATATTACAATTTGTTTTTTCTTTTCTTTTCTATTTTTTTAATACCTTTTGTTTTTATATCCCAATCATTTCTGGATATTCTCTTCTCCATCTTATCCCTCTCTACCTTCAAGCCTTCCCTTGCAAGAAAGAAAAACAAGCTAAGAGAAACCAACCAGTACAGTGACCCTTTGAGAACATGTTGAATCTCCCTTCATCACAGTCCTGATCCACTTCTTCCTCTCCCCACCCCACCAGATATGCAATGAAAGAAAGGTGGCAAATTCATAGTATCTTCTCTGGGACCAAGATTTCTCAAGATTACATAGCCTTTGGATCCATTTTATTAATTTTTTAAATTTACATAATTGTAGTCATCATGTATGTCATTTTCCTGATTTTGCTTACTTCACTCTGCATCTTATGTTTCTCTGAATTCTTCATATTTATCATTTCTTATGGTGCCATGTTATCTATTACATTCTTATACTCTGATTTGTTCAGTCTTACCCCGATGAATGGGCACTCATTTTGTTTCCAATTCTTTGCTACTACAAAAAATTCTATAAATATTTTGGATATATGTATACATGTACCACCAGCTGCCTGGGATAGAGCTCTGGCCTTGGGGTCAGGAAGACCTCAGTTGACATTTGACCTCAGATAATTACTAGCTGTGTGACCCTGAGCCAGTCACTCAGCTGCTGTTTGCTTTAGTTTCCTCAGTTGCCCAATGGGGATAATAACAGCACCTACCTCCCATGGTTGCTATGAGAATCAAATGAAATAATATTTGTAAAGGGTTTAGCATAGTACCTTGAACATAGTAAAAGCTTAACAACTGCTTCTTTCTCTCCTCTTTTCCCAAGTCAGACAGGTAGCAAGGAGTAGTCGGGAATCAAACTCAGATCCTCTGACTCAAAATGCCCACTCCTGCTGTACAGCAGCATGCTGCTTTGTGCACTGACTGATCAAAGGGAAATCTCTGCAGTTAAAAAGTGCTGCAACAAATCGTGAACAAAGAGTAATGTAAACATGGCACTCTGGGGTACAGGAAGAAGGAGGCATAGTTTAGTGAAAACATTTTAGAAGTCAGGTGGTTGAGAAAAATTCAGCTTTAGGCATATGAATTCTGAGCTTGGGGTTAGCCCCTTTTCCTTACAATTGGTACATCAAGGCCTGTCTTCTCTGACTTGATGCCCCAGATCTTCTCTCTACTCCTTAGGCTTGGCACAGTTACATGTTCCTTCCCCATGCAATTTCATCTCCCCACCTCCCAAGGAGTCAGTGATCTAATCTGGGAAGGTAATCTATGCTATTACTATAATAACATACTTACTGGTTATATAGAACAATATATCATATACTATATATATGCTATATGTAGCATAGCATATATAATAATATACTATAATAATATGCTTACTGGTTGTTTGACCCTAGGCAAGTCACTTAACCCTGTTTGCCTCAGTTTCCTCATCTGCAAAATGAACTGGTGTAGCAACAATTTGACTAGCAGCTACGGTGGCTGTATAAAACCAACACACAGAGGGATGCTAACACAGGTTGTTTTGATTTGCTTTACTAAGGAAAGCAATGTTGAGGGGTTAACAATCTTACTTTAATCCAACCTACAAATATCATTCACTCAGTTCAGGAGGAAAAGCCAGCAACCTGAGCTTCAAAGCAAATACAAACAAACACAATTACAAACACACACAATATAAACAGACCAAATTGCAATTCATAGTTACCAGGAAAGCATCAACATCTGTGTTTACAAGCCAGGCATTCTTAAAATGGCTGCCCAGAGTCCCATGCCACTCTTCCAGTGACTGAGAACCCCAGAAAAAATGCTAACCTTTGAGTTTTTATATCCTGTTCAAGGCCCTGAGGGTTCAGAACCTACTTAGCAAAAAGGTATGGGGCCTAGAGCTTAACATCTAGTTAGCAAAAGAGTGTGAGCTTGGGGCTTTGCACCTAGTAAGGCTTAATCAAAGGCATTGATTACTTTAGCATTTCTAAAAGAGAAAACAGTAAAAAAAAAAAAGTCCCATCTTAATTACCAATTCAACTGGAGAAGAAAATGGCAAACCATTCCAGTATCTTTGCCAAGAAAACTCCAAATGGAGTCATGAAGACCAACTAAACACAACTGAACCAATGTACACAACTGAAACAACTAAACAACAATGTCATTATTTTAGTAATATCTAATAATTTTTTTTAATGATATATCCTTTTTTTTCCATTTTTTTTTTATTTTTAGATTGCAACATACAGTTCTACATAATTTTGGGTTCCAGATTTTCTTCCCTCCCTCCCCGCCCCTCCCCAAGAAGGCATGGCGTCCCATATAACTTCCAGGTATAACTAGGCATTGAATTAATTTATAAATTTTCTCATGTCTCATGAGAAAGGCGAAACAGAACCAAAAAAAAAACCACAACCCAACAACAAATACAATAGAGAGAAGAAAAAAAAAAGTGGAGAGGAAAAATGGCGAGAATGAAGTGTGCCTCGATT
>CM053622.1:549563661-549580313 GCA_028646595.1 Phalanger gymnotis
TCTTGGAGTGGGGGGGGGAGGAAATGGGGAGAAAATTCGTAATTCAAATGCCTGTGAAAATCAATGCTGAAAACCAAACATGTCAAAAATAAATTTAAAAAAAATACATCCTTTTATGATTTATTGTCAATAAATGTTTGATTTGTACACCTATTTTATATAAGTATATGCCTGTGGTAATATAAAAATTTCTCAGGCAAAAAGGAGTTGTGAGTGGAAAAAGTTTAAGAAGTCCTGATCTACACTATCTACCTCCTACCAGAGAGGTTATAGACTCAAAATGCAGTGAGATATATTTTTGAGTATCGATAATGTGGGAATTTGTTTTGCTTGAATATGTATATTTGTTACAAGGGTTTCATTTTGTTTTTTTCCTTAATGGGGGGTGGGGCAGGAGGGAGGAAAATAAAAAGTTTGCCAATTGAAGAATAAAGAAAATGGTGATGAATTGGATAAAAATAAGGACATTTGTAAGAAGAGTGAGTTTGGGTAAAAAGATATACAGTTTGAAGTGTCCAGTAGGTGGTTTGTGATATGGACTGAGACTCAGGAGACTAGATCTTGAGATATTTCTGTGTCATTTTCATAAAACTTCATTAAACTCATGATTGCTAATGAGATCACCTAAAGAGAGAGAGACAGAGACAGAGAAGGAGAGGCAGAGGGGGAGGAGGGAAGGAGAGAGAGAGAGAACCTAGAAAGAGAATAGAAGGGGCTCTAGTATAGAACTTTGGGGGCACACCCAAAGTTAGGGCTGATGATAATGAGCTATAGTTACACATGATGAGCCAGAAAAGGAGACTAAGAGGTAGTCAGATCAGTAACAAGAGAGCCAGGAAAGAGCAGTATCATGAAAACCCAGACAGCAGAGAGTATCCGGGAACGAAGCGTGGTTAACATAATCAAATATAGAAGAAGGATCAAAAAAGGTCTAGGAAAAAAAATATTAGATTTGGAAATAAAGAGATTCTTGGGTAACTTGAAGGGAAAACTTTCAGTTGAGTACTGTGGTCAAGAGTCAGATTGCAAAGGATTGAAGAGTGAGAGAAGACATATAGGCAATGAGCATAGACAGATTTTTCTAGGTGTTTGGTTGAAGAAGGAAAGAGGTTAAAATACAAGATCTTGAAGAACTGTTGTTGCTGTTTTTGTTGTTCTGTCATATCTGACTCTTCATGACCTTGGGGTTTTCTTGGCAAGGATATTGGGATGGTTTGACATTTCCTTCTCCAGCTCATTTCATCTAGCTGTCCAAGGAGAAAAAGAAAATGAAACTAGAGTGGAGACAATTGCCTGAAAACACACTGAGGGATGGAGATAATGGAGGGCTGCATGAGGGTAAAGAATGGGTCTAGGAGTGAGGCATGAGGATAATTGGAATGATAGGAGTTTATGGTCAGATCAAGGAATGTCAGAATTTTCAACCAAGAAAAACTTGTGGGTAATGGTGAGATCTGAAGTTTGTGGAGCTGGGGTGGAATACATGAGTTGGCCATGGGATATGAAGAAAACTTGAGATATTAGAAGGGAGGGAAAAATCCAGGAGCCAGTAGACAACAGATGCCACTAAATAAATGGGATGGAAACTTTGATAGCATGAACTTCAAAGGATGGGAGATTATAGAATTATTGCAGCAAAGGAAGAGTCTGAAAGTGGCATTTAGGAACAAACACTCCAAATTTCTCTCCAGAGCCAGTGTGTCAGGGGCTGTGAGAGTGAAGGTACAACCAGTGCTAGAGAAGATGACCAGGAATGCAGAGTAATTTGAGGGAAGCCCGGTCTCAGGGAGGGTACATAGATGTAAGAAATATGAGAAGAAGCATACCAGAAAGCAGGGAAGTTTGTTTACTATGGAAAAGGAATTCCAGAGGGCACAGTGGAAGAGGTGGACTAGATTGGAATGGGACATGGGTGAGGTAGAGTTGAGAAGGGTAATGTTAAGGGAATGGATGTTAGGGGCTATCAAAATGTTTCTAGTTAGTCAGTGATTAAGTAATACAGGAAAAGTGGAGAACAAAATGGTTTGCTAGCCTTAGTAGTGGGTGGCAGATGAATAATAATGCCCATAGTATTTAAGGGAATTTTTTCCTATGCAAAGGCCTGGTTGTCAAGGCATCAGTCACCCTGCCTGCTCCTCTGGGTTGGGTGCAGAAGGATGAGGTTGGTAGGTAGTGTCACAGCCAGCTCTCTCTGGACAGAAGAAGATACTGGGCAAGGCCTAGGGCACCCCTGTAGACCTAACAAGTGCTCTCGCTCAGCCAAGTCTGTGATCAGTGTGTCCTTCAACTCAAGAAACTAAATGAAATTTAGGGCTTGCACTGACCACACTGAACTTTGCGAATCAACAATCAGTCGGGAATTTTTTCGTTCTTTTAATTTTATAGACTTTAAGAAGTAAAGAAAGCCTTTTGTGATAAAGGTTTCATTGACTAGTAAAAATTTGTCTTAATTGAGCAATAATTCCTAAGTTGGTAAATGAAAAAAAGACTGATTGAGATGACCTCTGAGGTTCCTTTGATCTCTGAGAAAATAGCATTCAATGACCATGAATGAGGAAAAATATATCAAAGTTTGTCTTTCTTAATTGGACAAGGAATTAACAGAAAGAGAAAAAATTGGTTGAGGCTGTAATCAACTGGTTAAATTGGTTAGGGCATTATGTTTTTTCCCATTTTTTTTTTACCAAGATGTTTGCTTTCATGTGGGCACAATCCTTCCCTGAGAAACAAACAGACAGAAAGGACTTGGTGTAATGGCAGAACAGTGGGATAAGTACATTGAGAGTTCTTAGGAGAAAAGATGCTTAAGAAATCCAATATGTTCTTGCCATTATTATTAAAAGTCATTTTTGCTATAACAAAGAGAAGATATTTTCTTAAGTAACTATTAAGATGAGAATTTGACTGTTCAGCAATATCATTCAGCACGTATTGAGTACCCACTGTGTAGTGAACTCTACACTGGGCTTTTTAGAGAGATACCAAAGAAATAAGGTGGCATGGTCTCTGGCACAACCCTCTATCAACTTTAGCTCTGAGATCCTGCCTTCTGTGAACCAGCCTGTTTGCCAGATTATGTGTTGGTGCATAGCTTTAAAATGATAGCTCATTACATCTCCACCTGAGATTTTTTGTTCTTGCTCTTCTTTCCTTTGGATTGGAGACCCAAAGGATCTTGTAAGGCCAAGACAACTGTCAGTCGAGAACAATACCTCCAACATGAAAAAGTTTTAGAAGTTTAATAGGTCATTCAGCAGAGAGGAGAGCCAGAAAAAAGGTATGGCCCCCTCCCTTGAGTCTCTGTAAGTTTACACTATTAAGTTCAACCAGGGAACAACCTGAGAGGCCTGAAAGATAGCTTCCCAAAGGCAGTTCCAGATTATGTTTGAGATGTACATCAGGAAAAAACATATAAACAATCAAGAAAATTTGGTTGAAACCAAAACTCAAACTATTGGGCAGACCTCAAGCACAAGCTTTTTGGGTGAACCCAAAACACAAGCTATTTGGGTGGACTTGAAACAAGATCTGGTGAGATGGTCATCATGACCCACACCTCACATTCTAGGATATTGATCAGATTAAAGAGAATTTTTAGCACTAAATTAGATAGAGGTTTGGAAGAGAGATATTGCCCCTGATAAGCAGGAGGGTAAAGTTCAAAGACTACATGCCTACTAAGAATCTGCCTGGGGGCAGCTAGGTGGTGCAGTGAATAGAATGCCAGGCTTGGAGTCAGGAAGACCTGATTTCAAGTCCAGCTTCAGACATATACTAGCTGTGTGTACCTGGGCAAATCACTTAACTCTGTTTGCTTCAGGTTCCTCATGCGGAAAATGAGCTGGAGAAGGAAATGGTATCTTTGCCAAGAAAAACCCAAATGGTGTCATGAAGAGTCGGACACAACTGAAATGACTGAACACAAGAAGAATCTGTCTAAGAATCTATGAACCAAACTGACCTACTTTCTAAGAGTTTGGCCCCTGGAAGCTTAGACTCTCCTGAAGAAAAAGGCACATACAACCAAAACTCTAAGAAATTATATATTTCTTCTCATGGACAGAAAGCAATTGAAGATTTCTTCCCATTCTTATAATTAGATGTGTGAAGAACCTGACACCATCACTTAAAAGCTGGAGCTTGAGCCTCTGGTCTCTAACCTAAAACAGGAAATGTCAGAGCCCTTTTTTCTTATTTTGAGAAAGAGTTAGCAATTCAACTGAGAACACCACCTGAAGCCAAAAGCAAAGAGAAGCTCTGCAACCATGGTGCCTGGTGGAAATGCCCAGAACTGACCCAAGGCAATACTTAGCAGAGACTGCAAGCCATGTGCAGTCAGAAACACATCTAGTAACAGGAAAGGAGTAGTCTTGCAGTGCCAGAAGTTTGTGTCCCCTCTCTACATGCATCCATGTCACATGTTTTCCTTATGTGTGTGTGCTCCTCCATGAATATTCGCTAGACGTGCTCTTTAGCCACTGGTTGTTTGTCCAAATGGATATATGTGGAAGGGCTCACCCCACAGTTATTTGGGAAATATTTTATTGCTACTTTTTCATTTTCATTTATTTGTTTGTTTTATTGATTCTTTTTGTTTATACCTCACATTTAAATATATTCCCCTTTGTCTCTGCTTCCCAGAAAGCTTTCCCTTGCAACAAAGATTAAAAAAGAAAAAAGAAAAAAAACAGTTCAACAAAACTGACCAAAATAGTAATTGTGTCTAACAGCATATGCAATATTCTGCATTCATAGGCTCTAACCTTTGTGGTGAAGAGAGGGAGGTGCATTTTCTCAACTTTTCTCTGGGGCCAAGCGTGGCATTTATAATCATGTAGCATTCAGTTTATTATTATTTGCATTTATGTTATTGTAGTCATTGAGTATATTATTTGCCTGGTTATGCTTGTTTCATTCTTCATCAGTTCATAGCAAAGGTGGAAGACCTGTGGCCTCAAGGCTACATGTGGCCCTTTAAGTCCTGAACTGCAGTCCTTTGACTGAATCCAAACTTCACAGAACAAATCCCCTAATAAAAGGATTGTTCTGTAAAACTTGGAGTCAGTCAAAAGGCTGAACCCAAGGACCTAGAAGGCCACATATGGTCTCGAGTCCTCTGGCTCCCCACCTCTCAAAGTTTGTTGTTGTTTTTTTTTTTCTGAATACCTCATATTCCTCATTTATTATGGCACAGTAACATTCCATTATATTCATGTACCACAATTTGTTTAGTCTTTCTCCAATCCATAGGCACTACATTATTTCCAGTTCTCTCATTTACTGTTAATTTCCTTATTGCGTTATTCTGTTAAATACCTTCACTTTGAAATAATTGTTTCTTCCTGCTGACTAGTAAAGGTAATAAATGTACAACATGAGGGCTTGTGATATATATATATATATGTATATGTATATATATATATATATATCTGCATTGATATACACTAGAACCTCTTTTTATGAGTAACCTAGTTTACTTGTAACCTGGTTTACATATGCTTCGCTAGAGGAAAAAAATTTTGAAAAATTTATCTTGCAAGAGAAACAAAAATTTGTAGTACAAACATCATGTTTGGACTTGAACAGCTCATGAAGGAATGACGCTCAACTAGGGCAATGTTTTTTTTAGCGGGGGGTTACTTTCATATGTCAAACAAAGGACCAACTGATGGATCTGCATGAGGAGCAACAGAGAGAGGTTGTAGAGGATATCTCATCTGAAGAGGAGGTTGAGAGATCAGAGGAATCCCTCATATCAAGTGAGATTAGAGAGGTTTATCAGATGTGAAAAAAAAAGTGCAAAATTTTGCTGAAAAACATCACCCAAATAAGGCTGCAGCAATGAGAGCCACAAATATTTTTAACGATAATGCAAGTGACATTCTGAAAAAAACAATCAAAAACAAGTGTCATTAGATAGATTCCTAGCCATGAATGTAAAGGGAAAAAAAGTGAGTCAAAACATGAAAGTGATTCTAAATAACAAAAATTAAGTGAAGGCAGTAATGTTAGTCTTACTTTTAGTGAAAATAGGGTAAGAGAGAACACTCCAGACTTTGATCCCTGATATTCTCATAGAAGGAGATTCTCCTTCCAAGCAGTAACCCTTCTTCCTCCTCCTCCCTCTCACCTCTCTCACACCAGCCACGATTCTTCTCAAAGGTAAAGTGCAGGTTAATTTGTTTTATTTTCGATTTATACTGTGTACTAATCATTGCTCTTGTATTTCAGGTGCATTAGGGACAAAAAACTTACATAAAATTATAAATAATTATTTTATATTAATATCTTGGGGGATGTGGTACCAATCATCTGACTTTGCATTATTTCCTATGGGAAAATTTGCTTTGCAATACAAACAAATTGCATGACAAACAGAATCTCAGAACGAATTAAATTCATAAACCAAGGTTCTACTGTACTTTGTTTTGATAAAACCATTTCACAATAACTGCCCCCATAGTACTTTCTTTTTTTAAAATTTTTTAAAATTTACTCCCTAGTACTTTCTTTTTCCATTTAATATTATTTTTATTTTTTTCAATTACATGTAAAGATAGTTTTCAACATTCATTTTTATAAGATATAGTTACAATTTTTTTTCTCTCTCCTCCCCAAGACAGCAATCAATCCAATATAGGCTATACATGTACAATCATATTAAACATATTTCCACATTAATCATTTTGTAAAAGAAGAATCAGAACAAAAGAGAAAAACCACAAGAAAGGAAAAAAAAAGAGAGAAAATAGCATGCTTCAATCTGCATTCAGACTCCATGGTTCTTTCTCTGCATGTGGATAGCATTGTCTTAAATCATTGTATTACTAAGAAGAGCTAAGTCTATCAAACTTCATCATTGCACAATGTTGCTGTTACTGTGTACAATGTTCTCCTGATTCTGCTCACTTCACTCAATATCACCTCATAGTACTCTCAAAAAAAAAAGTGAAATCATTTGATATCAACCACTGTGGCTAAAAAAGCCTGAAGTAATTTCACACTTATATTCACTGATTCCTCACAGAGATGAACAAAGTCTAACATTAGTCACTTGGAACCAGCAATGGACATTATATTTTATCCAAATCCCATTGCCTTTTAGTGCTGTCTTGATTTATTATTGTTGTCATTGCGTACATTATTCTCCTGGGTTCTGCTTTATTTACCCCATATCGGTTCATAAAAATCATCCCCTAGATTTCTTATACTCCTCATTTCTTAATGCATTATCACATATCATTACACTTATATATAATCATTTGTTCAGTGATTCCACCAATCAATATATTTCCAGTTCCAGATATCAAAGTATCTAATTTTGTCTTTTATATTGATTTCAATCCCCTTTCTGATACTGAATTCTCTTAATAACCATAGTTGTGGAAAAGACAATTTTTTATTTTCTTCTATAATTATTATGATATGACAATTTATTTGGGGGGCCAGTATCTACTTGAACTTAATTATGTTATATAGTATAAGATGTTTATCTAAACCTATTTTCCGCCAAACTATCTGATTTTCTCAGCAGTTTTTATCAAGGGAATCTTTTTTTGGGGGGGGGGGGTTCTTTGTTTTAGATAGATACTTTCAACAATATTAAAGAAGGTCTTTACATAATTTTTTTTAGAATTTTTCAATATTAAAAGTGGTTGTAGTTTCTTGAGGCTTATGTGTTTTTTTTAATTTACGCGGTCAATTTTTAATTGATTCCATAATAATGTCTCTGTTTACAAAACCATCTTGATCAAAAAGAATAAATTTGAGATATATTGTTCAGATCTCTTTGTTAAAATCTTATTTTAAATGTTTGTATCAATATGCATTAATGCTATTTATTTTTTTCTTTCTCAACTTTATCTCTTTATCTATCTCTCCATCATTTGTATATCAATATCATATATGTCTTGTAAAAGGAGTTTGTTAGAATGTCTCTATTTACTATTGTTGAGAAAAATTCACTTAGCAGAGAAATTAATGGACCTTCAATAGTTGAGAGACTTCATTTGCAATTGCTATTGTACCAAGATTTTGAGTTTTCTTGTTTGTTTCTGGCAAATCATTTATAATTTTCTTTATTTCTCTTTATAAAATTGGATTAAGATTTCCATTTCTCTTTTTATCTTAACTGGAATATTTTAAATTTTTGTCACTATTTTATTCAAATTCTAAATTTTGCTCTCATATAGCTGTGTATATGTATAAACATGCATATATGTATAAATGATTTTGTGATCATTTTATTTCCCCTTTATTAATTATAAATTTACCTTGTTCTTTTTGTATTTTAGCATATTGTTCTCTCTCAAAATCAAATGAGCTAAGTATTATTGGTTTGTCTTTTTAAAAAGTTCTTTGTTTTTTTTATTTTCAATTTTTATTTTTTCTCTTTTGATATTCAAAATTTCTTCTTTATGTTTGTTAACTTGTTAATTTTCTATTATGTCTAATACATTTTGGTATTTTAATTCTGTGTCAATATCTGAAATATTCTTTTGGCATGAAGAAAATTGCTGTGTTTTATTATCTGATCATTTCTACTATTCTCTTCCACTTATTAGTGGATTTAATCCATTAATATTCAGTGTTACAGTTACTAGTTAATGGTTTCTGCTATAAAAATTTTTCACTTTTTCCCCCTTTGAACTAGTGGTCATTCTTTGCAGTTGTTTTGCTTATTTTAGCTTAATGTCTTCCCTCACAAATACTTGTACCCTTTTCCTATACACAGACCAAGTCCAAATCCCGTGATTCCACTTTTATTGCTCTTCTTTCTCTCTCTTTTTATCCTTCTCCCTCCTAGCTCAGATTAGAGAATTATATAAAAACTTTCCTGTCCTGTCCCTATCCCCATCAAATCATCTATTAGCTTAAATGGCATTGATGTGTTTTCTCTTTCTAACAACTATTTATTTAATTTATACCTTTCCATATTCCTTTTCCTTTCTAGGATACCCTAAAATCTTCTCTCCCATTTATTAATTTTCCAAATATATATGTTTTACTTATTTTTATGACCATTATACAAGGTGGGGCTTACAGAAAACGAAAGCCTCACGAAGTCTTCTGATCAGAATAGTGTATCAATAGCTGTCTTCCCCCCTTCCTCTCTCTTTGCATTATTTGAAGGACCTGGTTCTGAAGAGATCCATCCCTAGAAATATTTATTTCTGAAGGAGGAAGCATAGTAGAGCATAGGGAGCTCTGGACATAGAGAGGGAGGATTTGGCAAAATTCAGGCTCTTTCATTCAATATCATGAGGTCATCCATATCAGCCCTCTGGACATGAGTCCCCCCTTTCTGAAAATCCTTTATGCCAGGATCTCCTAGAAACATAGAGTCATCTACCATTTGAGTGGAACATGGTCCAAAAAAGTAGTGCCCTAAAGAGACCACAATCCCCACACAGAACCTGCTGTGAAGTCCCTGTAGCACACCTCTTCTATGGGAACAGGCTTTGTAGTCACAAGAATAACTCATTTCTGCTAGTGAAATTTGTTTGCTTTTTTTAAGTACATAAACAAGAGGAGAGAGTAGATGGGAAGGGATATTATTTGTAATCTATTTTATGATTATAACCATACTACGACCTCCTAATAATAAATATCCAAATTATAATAATATCACGCAATGGGACCTGTTATCCATGAGGAAAGTGCTTCTCACAAGGTTAGCGCCTGAAAGGTTAAAGAGTGTGTAATAAGCAATACCCCCATCTAGCGGTAAAAGTATGACCTGACATTCTAAGGGATTAATCTTTCAAATATCTCAAAGGCTCTTCTCTCCAAAATGTACGGGCCAACCAAAGTCCCTATGATCAGATTCTTATTAAATAGAATGCTATTTTTAAGTATGAGAATTCCATACCTTCTCTGCAAAGACAAAAATGTTTGACTTGGAGGGAGAAGGAAAAGTGGTATGATAGCTTCTTGACACCGTAATCCCACCTCACTCATTTGTTATTCCTACATCAGAGACAGGTTTGAGTTTACCTTTCCTCTATCTATAAAGAAAGACCTTTCTAAGAAAATAAATAAATAAGCTTACAAAAGGAATGATGAATCTACTTGAGAAAATAAACTTTCCTAAGTTCTTTAACATCATCAATTTACATATAAATTATTGTGATCATTACAATTATCTTCAGACCTACCATACTTGGTTTTTCTTTCAATAATTATCTAGTAAATTCTGGAAGAATATTTTATTTGGCAGCACCTTGTCAGTCTATTTTGAGCTGATGAGTTTTCTTAAAAGGACCAAAACTCCATTCCTTAAAAATGTACTTCCTACAACACTGAAATCCTTCTGACCAATAATTCTAATGGACTTTCTCTTACTTTAAATATTAGTCTCTTAGCCTAAATTAGTGAGCTTTCACTCTAAGGTGCTTCAGTTGGTGGTGATGGCTTGATTTGTTCCTTTTAAAGTAGAATTTTTATCTACTTAAGACCATGATTCCCATGTCTCTGTCTAGACTCGAGAATTCAATAAGGGGGAAAATGTGCAATTCCAAGGCTTTGGAACGTAGAAAACCTTCCTGCAACCAAAGGCCAACCTTAGTGACTCTTGAATCACTTCTTCAAGTTACTCCTTTACTTAGCTTGATGTGCCCTTTCCACACATTTCATATCTATTTTTAATTATATGAATCACCAACCAAGTCAAAACATTAACCAACATCGACAGCATCAAAAAGAGAAGAAAACAGAGGCAGTCACCTACTCCACAAAGGGGTAGAGTCACAACAAGGGTCCTTTATTACATTTCTTTTTATAAATATACATTTTAAGTGCCAAAACACCTAAAAATCCCCCCTCTCCATGGCATGTACTTATTTCACAATAACTCAAGTTGACATCTTTTAACAAGAGTCCAAGTCTTTGGTGAATTGTGACACACACAAACACAAAGGATCTAATTTCTTTTTTATTTTCAAATTTATTGATATATTTAGTTTTCACATTACCTTTATTTCTGAATATAATCTTCCCCCTTTCCACTCAGTTTGTTTATTCTTGTAACAAAAAAATTTAAAAAAGGAAAAAAGTCAGTTCAGCAAAACTAGCCAAATATCACCCAAGAGTGTCAATATATACAATATTCCACACCCTACCTCTTTAAAGAAAGGAGGGGAGTGTGTCTTCCCATCTCTTCCATGTTATAATGATATATTTATATGTATATATATATATGTACATATCCTTATAATTATATAACATTCAGTTTAATTTTTGTGTTCTTTTCACTTACATTGTATATACAATTTTTCTGGCTCTGCTTATTTTACCCTATCTTAATTCACACAAGCCTTCCCGTGCATATTTGAATTCTTCAGATTCATCATTTCCTATGATGCGGTAATATTCCATTATATTTGTAAACATTTCCCCAAGTGGGCGTAGAGCATTTACCTGAAAGACAACCTTGTGACGCTGTATATACATGGGTAGATATGAGTCCTAATTGGCTGAAAGACTTTAAAGCCCATGTCTCTATATACGTATAGGGAGATATGACTTGGAGGCAGGGGAAGGAGAGGAAGAGAGAGAGAGAGAGAGAGAGAGAGAGAGAGAGAGAGAGAGAGAGAAAGCCAAAGGTTTTGTTGTTGTTCAGTGATTTTGAGTTGTGTCTGAATCTTTGTGCCTCTACTTGGGATTTGTCTTGGCAAAGATACAGGCTTGGCTTGCCATTTCCTTCCTCAGTTAATTTAACAGATAAGGAAACTGATGCAAACAGGGTTAAGTGACTTGCCCAGGGTCATACAGCTAGGATGTGTCTAAGGCCAGATTTGAACTCAATAAGATGAGTCTTCCTGACTCCAGGCCTGGCACTCTATCCACTGCTCCACCTGGTTGCCCCTACCCTTAGGTTTGGACTCTGTTAAATGGTAAACAAGAGACCTCCCCAAAGCCACAAGTAATTGGGAAAAGCAAGCCATGCAACATGCTCCTTGATTGCCAGCACCTGAAACCTCAGACACTACTGAGAGCATACTTTGCAAGTGATATTGTTTTCTCCTTAGTTGGGCTGAGATTTTATCTTGCTCCTGAGTTGCAGAACTCCCTTAGTTTTGTCATCTTATCTAATCTGTATAACTCCACCAACTGTGGTTTTACTACATGTTTTGATAACCGTGATTGCTCACTATTTGTGATTGTCTTTTGTGTAATAAATATTTGGTATTGAGAGCTGAGCTACCAGTAAGCTATTTCCTTTCCCATTGGAGTGACCAGGAAAAGTGGCTTTTATCCTATATATATGAAAAACAAAAATCAAACTGCCAACATCTGATGCATAATAGATATAGATATAATTCTAGTTCAATTTTGGAAAGAGAAGAAGGAAAAAGTGAGCACTTGGGCACAGTTCTCATCCCTCTTGCCACAAAACAGCCTTCTCAGAGATAGAATGGGCCATATCCTAGATTATATTTTATCTACTCAAAAAAATCCTTGCAACACAAGCCCAATGGAGTCCCATGGCTTGGCTATTCTTTATTAGACAATGGTTTATATCTTACACTTTCATGTAACACAACTTGTTTAACCATTCCCCAATCAATGGCCATCTACTTTCTTTCCAGTTTTTTGCTACCATAAAAATGCTAGTATGAATATTTTGGTTTGATGGGGCCTTTCTTTCTGTTTTTGACCCCTTTAGGATATTTGCTTGGTAGTGGGGTCTCTGGGTCAAAAGATAGGGATATTTTAATCACTTGCTTAGCATAATTCCAAATTGCTTTCCAGAATGATTGGACCAATTCACAGTTACACTGATAGTGTGTTAATGTGCCTGTTTTGTTTTTCCACAGACAGAGGGACTAATTTTCAAACCTTGTCTAAGGCACACAGATTCCTTGTCCCAACTCTATTAAGTACTAGTAAAAGTTCAACTCTGTGCCAGGTATTAAAATTAGTCACTTTTAGCTGCTGCTCAAAGGAAGGTGGCCTGGCCTATTTTTATTTCAGAGCTCCCCTAAATAAAAATAATTCAAGGTCCAATAGCAGGCTATCCTAGGATTAAAGACTTCTTAGTGGTGATCCAAGGGCATACATCAGCAGAAGCATAATTGGACTATTACAAACCAATGTAGTTGTTCAAATGTCAAATGGGGATGGTGGGACAGGCAGTAAGAAATAAAGGTGTCAATTCCTTCCATTTCCAAGATCTTCCAGCTCAACCAAAAAAGTCAAAATAAAAGGGTGACTCTGCTGAACTTACTCCATTCCCAAAGCAACTAGAGATTTCCCCTTCAGCTGACCTTGGAGCTGGGGGATGGGGTAGAAATAAATGGAGAATTAATTAGATTGGGACAACCAAGATTTTGTACCATGGTGCCAAGATTTAGAGGATGATAACAGCCTAATAGCCTTTGCAGTCTTTTCCACATCAGAGAAACAATTTAGCTTCTCATTAACAAGAACAATTGAAATAGGAAGCTATAAGACAGCACTTCCTTCTTTCCTTCAGAAGCATCTAGATTGCACAGTAGAGTGAACTCTGTGCTTGGAATCAGTAGGACTTGAGTTCAAATCTCATCTCAGACACTTATTAGCTATATGCCCGTGGGCATGTCACCCAATTTCTCTCTCTCTCGGTTTCTTCCACTGCAAAATGGGGATAATAACATAGCACCTACTTCCCAAGGTTTTTATGAATAGTTGTAAAGCACTTAGCACTGGGCCTGGCACATAGCAAATACTTTGAAAGTTCTTCTTTCCTTCCTTTCTCCCTGCCCAAGCCCCACTCTATGTGAACCAGTTCTTGGTCAAGCCTCTCAGCGGTGGCCTTGTGATGACCTAAGATATTCTACCCTTCTACTGAATTTCTTCTTTAAAAGTTTATTTCAGGGGACAGCTAGGTGGTGCAGTGAGTAGAGCACTGGCCCTGGAGTCAGGAGGACCTGAGTTCAAATATGACCTCAGTCACTTCATATATTTACTAGCTGTGTAACCTTGGACAAGTCACTTAACCCCAATTGTCCTGCCTTCCTCCCCTCCAAAAAAAAGTTTATTTCAAATGCCACTCTTCTGCTTACTCCAGGCACATTTTGTGGCACATCCTCCTGTCCCAAAGATTGCTTGCCACGACTCTGAGGATAGAAACATTTTTGTGCTCACCACTGTTATAGTCACAAAAGCAACAGGCAAATTCACACCAGACCCAAGAGTTCTCTACGGCACTGATTTTCAAAAATAATTAAAAACTCAGAAGAAATTTCCATGGTATAATCTAAAGCTTTGCCATCCCCAAAACAATATTCTCAGGAGTGTGTAATATTATTATGTTCCAATGAATACTTAGAGACACGTCACACATGCTTCCTTGGGGATTCTAAGGGTGGGAATTGCCTAGCTTTAAATGTTGAAACTGTCATCTTGGTATTTTTCATTTACCAGTGGAACCCCCAATCCACCTATAAAATATGACGCGCATAATGAATCCAGGTATTTCACCCAATGCAAAAATCTGAAAGCAATTAGCCTTTCTGTTTATTTCACTTGGGAGTTAGACTAAAAGCTAAATGAACATACAAAAAAAGAGCCAGGCATTGGTCCAAATGTCTGAATGATGTGCTAATTAAATTGTATAACAACATAGCTGTCTTTATATGTACACTTTATTATAGGTTGGGGAATCAGTTTTGTCCCTTTAAGTCAGCCTCCAAGATATCAGTTCATTAAGGCAAGAAAGAACCTATGTAGAACAAACAGTTGACCAGAAAGCCCACCTATTCTTGCAAATTGAGCAGATAAAAGATTTTGGAATAGATCTGGAAAGATCTGTTTATTTTTTCTACTATTTCTTTGTTTATAACATGATCTTGGGTCAAGAGCTATAAGGGAGACTATAGCACTCACAAATTTATTCCCCTTTCCACAGACCCAAGACATCTGATGCTCCAACATCAGATCTGACTCTCCTTTGCCCTTCTCCTGTCACAGTACTGGTCACTGATCTTTCTCCCAGTTTTACTCTCCAACTCTCCTCTTCCTCAAATACCAAGCTACCTAAAAAATAAGCACTTAGCACAGTGTCTGGCACATAGTACATATTTAATAAATGATTGTTCTCTTCCCATATCCCTCCCCTGCAAAAGCCAATTGAAAAAAATTTTGTAATATTATTACTTCTGGAAAAGTAAATTTGTGAAAAAGATGAGCTCTTTGAAGGGCCTAAAACATTATCAATATGGTGATGGTTGACTTCTCCCAAGAATATGGTCAAAATAATCCCTTGCTTAGATATTAACTATATATATATATATATATATATATATATATATATATATATATATCACAACTCATTTAATTCAATTCAATTCAACAAAAGAAATAACTAAATGTTTAATTCTGTACTAGAAACTAGGAATAAAAAAATAAGCCTTACCTCAAGGAGTTTCCATTCTACTAGGAAAAAACCTCACACACTCAAATAAGTACAATCAATCATCAATCAACAGGCACTTATTAATTACTTACTATGTTGCAATAGAGAGCTGACCTTAGAGTCAGAAAGAATGGTGTGTAAAAACTGCCTCTGAAAAAGTTGCTTAAACTCTTAAATGCTCTAGGAAAATGCTTAAAGGCAATAACCTTCTCTTTTGTTTATTTGTTTTTATTTTTCTCTTTTATTAATTTGTCCTTCCAATTACTACCCACTTTACATCGACAAAGTTAAAAAAAAAAGAGCAAGGGGCAGAGACAAGATGGCAGCTGGAAAGCAAGGACTTGCCTAGGGCTCTCCCCCAGGACCCTCCAAACACCAATAAAAAAAATGGCTCTGAACAAATTCTAGAACTGCAGAACCCACAGAATAGCAGAGGGAAGCAGGGCTCCAGCCCAGGACAGCCTGGATGGTTGCTGGGTAAAGTCTATTGCACATGGAGCTGGGAGCAGAGCAGGAAAGAGCACAGAGTGGGCTGCTCCTGGACCAACCAGACTGGGAGCCAGGCAGAACAGGCCCTAGCACCCCGAATCAGTGAGCTGTGGCAGTTACCAGACTTCTCAACCCACAAACACCAAAGACAACAGAGAAGGTTAGTGGGAAAAACTGCAGGGGACAGAGTGGAAGGAGTTTATGGTTTGGCCACCACCCCAGGGGCAGCAGAGGTGGGGCAGCTACAGAGCTACAGCTGCAATTGTTTCCCGCCCCAGGCCCATCTGGTGGGAGGAATTAAGTGGTGGATCAAGGCAGAAGTGCAGAGCCTGCTTAGATCTGAGTCCAGTCCAGGTTGGAGGTTCTTGGGGGAGGAGTAGCACTGGTGTGGCAGAGTTTACTGTATAGCTCTGAAAACAATGGCACAGCCCCTCAAGCTTGGGACAAAGTACTCTATACTCTACAAGCAGTCATACCCCTATGAAAAACTCAAGAGTCAAGTGAGTTGGCTGGGAACATGGCCAGGCAGCAAAAATACACTCAGATTCAGTCTCAGACTTTGGAATCTTTCTTTGGTGACAAAGAAGACCAAAACATACAGCCAGAAGAAGTCAACAAAGTCAAAGAGCCTACAACAAAAGCCTCCAAGTAAAACATGAACTGGTCTCAGGCCATGGAAGAGCTCAAAAAGGATTTGGAAAAGCAAGTAAGAGAAGTAGAGGAAAAATTGGGAAGAGAAATGAGAATGATGCAAGAAAACCATGAA
>CM053622.1:549588295-549618295 GCA_028646595.1 Phalanger gymnotis
GGATCTGGCCCCCCCCCCCCCCCACAAAAGCTGCTGGCCAGATTGTGGAAACGTATATCTGTCTCAGTTTTCTCAGTTGTAAAATGAAGATGATAACAGCACTCTATCTTCCAGGGGTTGTTGTGAGCACCAAATGAGATAAAAGACCCATTGCTTTGTGCTTGCTTTCTTTTTCACTTCTGGTTATTCTTTGCTTCTTAACATTAAAATTATAGCCCAAGAGAGAGGGTGTTGGCTAGAAAGCAATGGGACTAATTTTCAGAAGGAGATGCCTTCTGCCTTTAAAATCATCTGAAGATCTCTCCAGCCAAGTGTCAGCTCTCATCACCAAAAGGCTGACCACTGGGTGGGAAACTTTAAGTTTTTTTTTTTTGTGATAGCAACTAACAAAATAGACCAAAAACAGAATAGACATCAATTTTATGTGACCCTTTTTCTGTGTCGCAGGAAGGCAGGAGGATAGCTGAAAATGTTTTTACATTAATTTACATTTTTACATTAATTCACCTGTAGGCACCCTCAATATGTAAGCTCTGCTCAGTGACTACTGAGTTGACATACAACTGGAGGAATCAAACTACACACAAAAGGAAGGCCACCAGGTCTTTATAGTGGATTGATAGGAAAACACAGACAACAGTTGTACAGGATTAGAAAGCATGGAAGGGTTATTATGTTCAGCATCAATGAGAGAAGTAACCAAGCTTTAGATATCACAGGTAATAATAAAAAATAATGAATTTATATAACACAAAATTTGCAAAGCACTCGGCACACATCTTATTTAAGCCTCACAACAATCTTGTGAGTTAAATGCTGCATTCTTACCATTTTGCAGATGAGAAAACTGAGGCTCAGAGGCCATAACAATCAATCAATCAAAACCATTTACTAAGTGCCTACTAGGTGTCAGACACTGTGCTAAACTCTGGGGATGTTAGAACAAAAAACGAAGTAACCGTATTCTTAGGAATATTCAACACACAAGTGTTAGAGGTGCCATTCAGCCTTCCTGATTCCTGGGTCAGCGCTTTTTCCACTATGGCAAAATATTAACAGATGCCGGTAATTTTTATTATTTTATGATTATACTTCAAATCGAGTACCTGAAAACAGAGACCGTTTCTAATATAGAATTCTTCTCTGGTATTCCAGAGAAGAGCTCTGAAATGCCAAACCTTTGAACTGATTCAGCAGACAAGGAAGGCAGCTCTAGCTGATTTAAACAATAATGGTGGTGCAGAGATGGTATGGGGTGGCGGGGGGAACAACAATATAAAGATAATGGGATCATTTCCTGTAGGTGCTGCTTCTCCTTAGTTTTTCTCCTGCCCTTTTTTCTTCCTCTTAACATCTTTCCTTTCCCCCACCTAATCTTTCTCTCTGCCCTTGTATTTTTTTTCCCTCTGTGTTTCTTGCATCATCAACCTCCCTTACCACAAATCAAATCCATTAGGAGCTTCAGGGATATCATTGCCAATTTGAACTTACCAGCAGTTTTTTTTTAATCTGCTGTGTTCCCCATTATATTGTCATTGATTTAATAGTCCACCGTGAATTTTACTGCCTGTCAAACAACAGGACAATTATTTTGAGTTCTATTGAGGGAAGCTCTGACACTCTCCTCTGGATCATTTCACAATTTTTACCTAAGGGACCCCATCACGCAAGGAGTCTTGGCTGTTATTTCAGTGAGTTTTTGTGCCTATGTGTGTGAACGACTGCTTAATTTGCTCTCATTGTAAACAAAAGTGATTGAACTGTTTAAGTCTCTGGTTTTGTCTATCGATTAAAACAGTTCTGGCAGGACTCCTAGCTAGTGATAAGCACTATTACTTTGTGTACTTAAAAATAAATATATCTAGGAAATTTACAATCTGTTATTGAATTTATTTTTGTTAAGGTCAGAAATTCAAACTTTCAGGCTAGCGGTTGCCCGATGAGTCTGAATTGGTGAGCTTTCACTGTACAGTGAAGAACAAATTTAAAACTTTCCTCTGGTCCCATCAAGTTGTGACCACTTTCTTAAGTGAATATACTGACAAAATGTTGGATTACTATTTTTAAGCAGTGTAACTTAAGTCAACATGACAAATGAACACAAAGCTTAGGGTCTGAAATATACTTGGACAAGCTGAAAACATATGTAAGAGCAAGATTTGGGCAAGGATCAATTTTTTAAATAAATATAGAAAATATGTGACCCACAGTGTTGAATCTATCCTTATTCAGGTAGTGCTGCCCTCAGTTATTAAAGATTTTATCATTATCATATTTGGTTATAAAGCACTTTATATACATTCTTTTCTTTGAGGTAGCTAAGGGGTATAGTGGAAAGAGTGCTGGCCTCCAAGTCAGGTACTTAGTCTTTAATACTTCCAAATGATGTAACACTGGGAAAATCATTTAAATTCTCCAAGTCTCAATTTTCTTCATCTGTAAAGAGGGGTTAATAATAATAATACTTATCTCTTAGAGTGGTTGGGAGGGTGAAGTGAGATAATGTATGTAAAGGACCTTGAAACCTTGAAATACTCTATAAATTCTAGTTATTATTGCATTGATGTTCCCAATAGATTTGTTTAGGGTAGATCAGGCAAATATTGATTGTATTTATAGAATGTAAAAAATCAGGCTCTTAATGATCTAGTTACATAGCTAATAGTACCTTCATTAGAATGAATGTATCATTCATTCATTGTTTACTGGATGAATAACTGTATGGATTGCCCCGCTGACATTTCTGTATGCACAGAATTAGTGCCCTGTTGCTCAGGGAAGGTTGCCCATTGCAATGAAACTTAATGAAAATTAGGGAGATAGCTGTTGACAAGTAGTCTGGTCTAATTTAGAAGTGCTGGCATCTGGTATCTAGCGGCTTCAAATCTTGACTCTGCTATTCTTTCCCTCTGTGATCTTGGAGCCAAACTCAGCTTCTCTTGCGCCTCAGTTTCTTTGTTTGTAAAATGAAGATATAAGGCTAACTGGGCTCTAAGCTCCCTTTAAGTTCAAAATCTATGGTCCTATTAATCAATGAAAATAAGAAATTTAGAATTTATTAATGTGAAATGTATTTTAACAATCAATGTAAAATGTAGGAAGACTAGAATGGTGGGGATGGGAATAGGTTATGAAGGGCTTTGAATGTCAAATAGAGGGTTTTATATTTGATACTAGAAGTTGTAGGGGAGCCACTGGAGTTTATTGAGTATGGAGAGAAGCCAACATGGTTGGACCTGCACTTTAGGAAAATCACTTTGGCAACTTAGAGGAGGATGGACTGGAGTGGGGAGACACTCGGGACAGGCAAACCTACCAGCCAGCTATTGCAATATTCCAGGCATGAGGAGAAGAGGGTGTGTGCCAGGGTGTGACAGTATCAGAGGAATGAAGGAGGCATATTCAATATATTTTGCAAATGTGAACAGGCCTTTGCAACAGATTGGATATGGGGTGGGGGGGGGTGAGATATAGTGAGGAATTGAGGATAACATCTAGGTTTCAAGCCTGGAGAACTGGGATGATGGTAGTGCCCTCAACAGTAATAGGGATGCTTGAAAGAGGAGAGAGTTTTTGAGAAGAATAATGAGTTTAGTTTTGGATATGTTAAGTTTGAGATGTCTACAGAACATACAGTTCAGAACATCTAATAGCAATTGGAGACATGAGACAAAGTCAGTGGAGAGATAGGTTAGGGCTGGAAAAATAGATTTGAGAATCATCAGCATAGAGATAATAAATTAATCCATGGGAGCTGATGAAATTACACAGTGAAAAAGTATCTGGAGGGAAGAGAAAAGGGCTCAATGCAGAGCCCTGTGGCACAGCACCTACTATGTGTCAGACACTGTACTATGCACTGAGCATACAAAGAGAGGCAGAGACAGCCTTTGCTCTCAAGACACTCATAGTTTAATGGAGGAAGCAATATGAAAAAAACAATCTAAAACCAGCTATATACAGCATGACTTTAAGATAATCAACGGAGGGAAAGGCCTAGCAGTAAGAGGGATCAGGTAATATTTCTTGTAGAAAATGAGATCCTTTGTGTTACCACTGAACCTGGGCTTGTTTGCAGTATGAATAACTGTATGGATTGCCCTGCTGACATTTCTGTATGCACAGAATTAGTGCCCTGTTGCTCAGGGAAGGCCTCTGGACCCTTGCCCATTGCGATGAAACTTAAGTATGGGCTTGGTATCTAGATTAATATTGCCATTATAATTGAAATATAACAGAGAATGGGGTTTTTGCTAGCAGGACATAACCTTTCTCTCTGAATCTTGGAGCAATCTAGAAGTCTAGAAGCCAGAATTATGAAAGAGTATTTTAAGCAATGGATCACTTATTATTGAGTTGTATTTGTCTTATTATGAGGCTATCAAAACTCATATTTGATTCTCTCCCACATTTTAATCAAACGATTTTGGAGTTAAAAGGGGAGATGGAAAAGTTTGACTAGGTGACCTCTAAGGTCTCATGTTCTAAGACATTTTCCCTAAGGTTTGAACCAGAGCTCTACCCAAGTATATAGCTGGCTGTAAAGGAGAGAGATATCATACTGATAAAAAATCCAGATGAATTTTGTTTGGGAATGAATGAACTAGCATTTACTTCTCTTACTCAGGAAATGGAAGCGAAGGAGTTGCAGTTTGAGAAAATTAATGCTATTTAATGGGAAAAACTTGAATTTCCTATTTCTTTAATACTTCAAAAAATCTAGGGCTTCACAATCAATGCAGATTGTCATCCCTCCATGCCTTAGCTGAAAGTCTTCACTTTTGGCCCTCCCAAAAGTCATCATCTGCTATCCAACATTCTAGAGATCAGACTCTCTGAACTTAGTGAGGCTTGTCCTCAGGTGGCAGACACATATCACCAGGACCATACTCCTAGGCTTTCCAGTTTGGTTGGGATTGCTAGGGTTTGTGCTTAACTGGCCTAATCTTTGGGAACACAGCCTTAATCATCTGCGTCATGCTGAAATATATTGATGCAGGACATTCATGGGGTTTGCATTTCATAACGATTGCTATGGAAAAACCAGAAGACTTTCATAATCATTGCTGACTCTCCCTCAAACTTTTTGAGGGCTGAAAACATTACTCTTAAAAATAAAGGAGTGCTAACATCCCTGTGGGTTTTGGTTTTCTGTAGGGAAACTGTTTGGAGAAATGTAATTAGGTGGCAACAGAATCCATCATTTACATCCCTATAAACCTCAGCGAGCACTCTTTTAGCCTTCGGTAGACATTTAATCAGCATCTCATAACTTTTATTGGGATGAAATGAAATGCCTCTGAGACACAAAATGTAAAGTATTACTGTAAACTCTGGTCATCTGGGCTTTCATTTACATACAGAGATCCATATGCACTGGTGAGTGGGCAGTGAGAATTATTGATATCGATTCTTAAAACAACAACAGCAATAACAATAACAGCAAATCCCCCCAAGCAAAAACAGAAATAGAATTTTTTAAATTCTCAATGATACAAAATCCAATGGCCCATCACACCCATACTCTGTTTGACTTGAAATTCTTTGCCATGGTCACTTTATAATATGGGGCAGTAGTTGAATCTCAGACATTCACTTCGCGCAGTCCATGGCACATAGTAGGTGCTTAATAAATGCTAATTCATTGGTTATTGATAAATGCCTCCACTGCAATAACTGTCATGAACTCGATCCATGTTAAATCTCCTTGTGGGAGTCATCATTCTATGATGGAAAGAATGCAGGAGTTGTAGCCAAACATTTGGGTTCAAATCCTGTTCCTGCCACCTATTACCTATATGGCCATGTGCGAATTACTTATTCTCATTTTCTTCAGCCTCATTTTCTTCATTGGTAAAATGAAAGGATTGGATTAGATGTTCTATATATGTATGTATCATATGACACATAACATAGCTTAATCAAACTTAAGAGGCCCACATTTCTCCAATAAAAAACAAGTCAGAGAGAAAAATACACACTATATCCCATTGCTCCATAGAAAGACAGAATGAAGGTGGTTAAAGCTGTGAAGAAGCTTTCTGCCAATGGTGAGATGGAAATAGAGACAAAGAGAATATACTGTGGAAAATACAATTAATAGAGAAGAGACAAGGGCAAAAAGAAAAGGCAATAGCCACAAGGATGAGGTGATCAGCTCTACATACTTTGGAGACATGGAGAAAGCATTGGATTAGAAATAAGGGAAATCTGTTCCAGAAGGATGGGAAGCTCTGAAGAACTGAATTGTGTGTGTGTGCGTGTGTGTGTGTGTGTGTGCACATGCACATTCACATGCGTGTGTATGTATATACACACAGGTTCTATAGTTCACTCCCCTAACCCCTACTTGCATTGGCATATTGGGTCGCCAGAATGTGGCTGGCTATTTCCCCCTTCGGGGTTCCATGGGTACCCTTGAGAATTAGTTTATAGCTTATGAGACTGACTGGTGTACTTCTCTCCTTGTTCATTAATTGATACTAATTGGCCAGTCAGACTTAGTTAGCTTTTAGAAATACGTATTTACTAAGGAGGAATAATAAGAATAGTTGGCACAAAATAGCCCTTCGACCCCTCTCTCCAACAACAAAAAAAGAGGTAAGCGCATACCCAAGTATCTAGAGTTCAGTGTAAGTGGGTTCAAGTTTAGAATACATATGACAAAAGGACACAGCTCCTAGAAGTTCTTTCTTTTCCTTTCATAGGACCTTCATGAAGTTCCCCTTAGAAATGGCATAGTTTTGTGCTGGGCCCCTTTTAGAGTTCTTAAGCTGCCTTTCTTAGGGAATCTAGTTTATCTTTGGCTCCAGATACAGACTTTAGGCATTAGCTATTCCAGAGACACTGCTAGGGTGCCCAGGGGAAATCCAAAATCTTTTGTGCTTTTGAAATTCACAAGGTAATCTATCCTCTGATCAAGGGAGGGTGAGGAAAGAAAGGCTCTCCTCCCCACTTCCTCCCAAAAGATTGTCTCTCAGATACGTGGCTAGAGCTGCTCTCCTTTAAGCTCGCAAGCCACTCAAATTCTAAGTTCTAAATTGGCTTTGTATTATATGCATGCTCCATAAAGCATGCCCAATTCTCAAAAAAATACTGTCAATTTACTGCCTGGGTAGTGTCATTTCGTTTCATCCAATGACTTTCACTTCTTCCAAATTGATTAAGGACTTTTTGTATGTAGTTCAATGCCTTTGATTGATTCATTCCTTCAATAGAGGTGTTCTCACCTGATTAAGGTAGTTACTAAGTGGGGTGAGATGACTGATCAATTCAATTGACTCTCACTCTTGCAGATGTAATTTCCAATGAAACTGATGAAAAAGAAAAGAAAGAAGGTAGAACAATATGGCCACAATGAATTCAAGTTTTTTAAAAAAATATGTAAATAAGATGAAAGCCAAGTTGCCTAACGGAAACAAATATAGGTGGCATAAACCTAAAACAACGTTTCCAGTTTGAGCTAAAGCTTATAAAATATGTTGAGAACAAAAACAGAAGAAATTTTAAAGCTATTTTGAGCCATAAGGAAAAGGCCCAGACCATAACTTGGGATCAATGGGAAAATAATGGATGACAGGTAGAAAGCAGACCTGCTTACATCCTATTTGTTTTTCTCCTGTCTCTTTTCCTGACTTTCCAGACTTTTTCCACTTCTTTTCCAGAAGTCTTATCACTCTGCTGATGATAACTCTTCTCTCTCAACTTCCTCTTCCAATTGGAAATATCTCCTTACCTGTCCCTTCCCAACCTCCTTTTGGGGATGTACTCAGGGCAGTCCTGCTTACTTCTCTTCTAGTTCCTCCTCTGACTCCCTAAAATTTTCCACCTTGTCCTCTTGTGGGTACCCCTATCCCACTCCTAGCCCCAGCTTTTCATCTCTCTTATGGTATGTCTGCCCTCAACCGAGGGTAGAGGCTTCCTTTTTCTTTGCTTGTATTTGTGTTTCTAGGATTTAGTGCAGGGTACATAGTAAATGCTTGATAAATGCTCTATCTACCATCATCTTATATTTATTTATCAAGGAGACTCATATTCAGAATGAAAAGCATAGAACAAAATTGGTTAAAAGGGAACTGAAATTCAATAAAGAGACCTTAGAGGTCATCTAGTCTGACAACCTCATTGAAATATTTTATACTATCTTAAAAAAAATTTTCACTTCCAAATGTATCCTTCTTCCTCCCCATCTCAGTAAATAATCTCTTGTAACAAATAATGAGAGAGAAAAAAGTCATTCAGAAAAACTAACCAAGTTAGCAACTAAATCTGATGGCATATATAATTATTGCTTCATAATTTTAGTTCTCCACCTCTGCAAAGAAAGGAGGGAGGTGCATCCTCTTAACTTTTCTCTATGGTCAAACTTGGTCATTATAATTGCAGTGTTTGGTTTCATTTTATTGCTCTTTCCATTTACATTGTTGTAATCATTGTGCAGATTTTTTTCTGGTTCTGCTTCATTCTGCATCAATTCATGGAAATCTTCCAGTACTTTTTATTTCTTGCTATCTATTGTTCCTTATGGTCCCATAATAATCCACCACATTTGTGTGCCCCAATATGGTTAGCAAAAAGTTCTATCGTGAATATCTTGGTATGAATGAGGTCTTTCTGTCTTTGACTTCCTTATGTCAGTATTTGCCCTCTCATTTTGCGTATAAGGAAATTTGGGTTCAGAGGTTTCAAGTGGCTTGCTCAAAGTTGCAAAGTAAATTGTAGACCCAAATTGAAATCTATATCATATAGCTAAATTTAGTGTAATTTTCATTGTACTACTGTGAGATATACAGGGTGTCCCAAAAGGCTTGGTGTAGTTTTAAGCTTTAAAGACTGCACTAAAATTTTTGGGAAACCCTTTGGTATACCTAGCTCCTCCCAATAAATTTAAGTCACTAGCCATGATGGACTTCTATTTTATGGGATTCAAAGAACTTGTGAGTGAACTTGATGAATGGCCACCATTAGTGAACTTCAAGAAATCATAGAGGACAGATAGCAAAGGTATTGGGGGTAGGCAAATGCTATTCTTATTTTCAAGATGAATAAGGTGGTAGATTACACAAAATTTAGTGCAATGAACTTGACATTGATTCCTGGAAAATATGTAGAATGAATTATTAAAAGGTAGTTTGTGAATACTTAGAAAAATAACCAGTCTCACTATGATTAATTTAGAGTTGCATTAAGAAAAAGGTTAAGTACAACTAACTCTATTTCCTTTTTTATATGTTATTGTATCAGATTGAGATGGCTGTAAGCATCATATAAATGCCTTTTTCTATTTTGTTTGTTTAGCAAAGCATTTGATAGAGCCTTTTACTATATCCTCAAGAACAACATGAAGAGATGTGGGCTTGATCTTAGAGAATTTAGTTGTTACCTGAGTTGGTCCCAGTTGCAAAGACTGTTGGGAAAGGAGTCACTGTCAGCCTGAATGACACTTATCCTGATGTGCCTGAGGGCTCTGCCTGGCTCCGTTCTGTTAGAAATTTCCATTAATTACTTGGTTGAAGATAGGTTCATCACATTTGTGAATGACAGAAAGATGGAAGGAATGACTAATGGATTGGATGACAGAATGAGCTTAGCAAAACTGAACTGATGAGCTGTTGGATAAAATGAAGTATTCTCAAATATTCAAATGCAACAGAGATCTCATCAATTTGGAAGTTCCCTCCAAAGATGTAGATCACTACCTATCTATGCCTACCCTTTCCTTATGACTCTTGAATGTATTCCTAGGGAAGTCCACCACAAGGGTCAACCCAACGTGTTAGAAGCCTTTCTTTCTTTCTCCTTGTATCTCAAGGGAATAAATGGAAGACTCTGGCTGTTCACTTATCATCCTTTGCTCTTGCTACATGACCTGCTTATCTCTTGCTGTCATATAATTCCTTCTTGCATCCTTCATTCCTGTTCTTCTTTGGAATTAGTTGTTGGTTATTTGATGAAGACTTCTTACACTCCTCTTCCACCCCCTATGTGCCTTTCCATCGCCCTTCACATGTTCCATTTAGTAACAGCGAAAAAGTGTTAGCATTTTTAAAAATGGGCCTTTGCTTTCATGGAAAACCTAATCTGGGATGCCATTCAGAGATGGAGTTTAATGATGATAAATGTAAAGCACTGAGCACAGCCTCAAAACCCAGTGGCATACATTATGCATAGGGGGCATCAAGGATGTGACTAGACAGAGGCTCATGTGAAAAAGACAAGGATTTTTGGTAGGCTGCAAGTTCAACATGAATCAACAATTGGGCTTTGTAGTAAAAAAGCTAATGTCATCGTCAGTTACATTTAAGTATAAGTGAATAAAGGAGGCGATGGTTACAATGCACTTTGACCTGATTAGAACAAATAATGCTTTTAGCTCTTGGAACTACATTTTAGGAGAGCCATTGACAAATTGGAATGTGTCCAAGGGAGGGCAACCAGGATGATGAGGGGACTCAAAACTATTGCAAGTGAAGATCACAGGAAGCAACTCGGGCTTTTTTTTTAATCACGTAGAAGAGAATTTAGGAGGGAGCATGCTGTGGGAATGGGGCATGCTTTCATGCCTCTAAATATATGAAAAGCAACTATATGGAAGGATTGGCTTTTTTCTGATTAGCCACAGAGGGCAGAACAACAACAACAAATTTGTCCTTCTCCAATCCTACCACCCCATTTCTATTCTCTACAAACTTTCAAAGATCATTGATGGTCAAGAATCACATTTACCAGTTTTTCATTATTCAAGTATGTAGTTTATCTGGGCCTAGTGACTTAAATTTATTAAGGCCAGTTAGGTCCTCCCACTATCTCCTTGCTTATTTTGAGTTTCATTCCTTAATTAATCATTTTTGTCTGGTCCTTGTCCTTTCCAGTACAAAAATCATTCTTCTTGGCAGAAAATAGAGAAACAAAATAAGTTTGGTGATTCTGCCTTCTCTTGGCTATTATGCATTGCCTTCATACTTCCCATGTTATGCAGTGGTTCTATCTTTTCACTGACCTTTCTTCTTCCTTTTCCCACCCCATACAGCTAAAAGAACCCCTTCCGTGATGTCATTACCATATTTCATTAGCCTCAGCTTATTCAGAATTTCAGCTTTTCAGGCAATATTCTCCCAGTATTTTCCAGTGCTTTCATATGTATTCTCCATTAATTGTCCGTGTTTCCAACTGCTCTTCATATCTTTAAAAATCTAAATTGGTCAAAGAGTTCTCTGCATGTACAAGTAGGTCTCTTTAGACAATTGCTTCCTTCTTTTATTGGAATTTTTTCTTCTCATTGTATCTTCAGAATCTGGTTCTTGAAATAATCCTATTCCTACTGGACTGATTTAAGATTTCAGTCCCACAGTCTTTTATAAGATTTAGGTTGCCAGCCACACTCTGTCCAGCTTTCATCTAATGCTTTCTCACCATTTCTAAGCAGAATAGTATCTTTTCTTGAAGGTTCCCATCCTTCTCATGTCAGCGATTGGTTTCTCCTTGTTTGTAGAATCAGGTTGAGAATGTCAATTCCCTTTCTTGTTTTTTCCACTATTTGATAGTAGAATTATCATTAAATTAAGACATGATTAGCTGCTTTGCTTTTGGCAGAGAGTTAGCATTCCAGCACATATACAAAAATGGAATATGATTCCATGCCAGACTTATGATCTATTTTTAAGACTTCTCATCTACTAACTCCATTCCCCCCCCCCATTTTTTGGTCCAGGTGTTCTGTTGTATGTTGATGTTGTTTTTGTTGTTGTCGTTTGGTTGTTTAGTTGTGTCTGACTCTGTGTGACCCCATGGACTTTTTTCCATGAGATTTTCTTGCCAAAGATACTGGAGTGGTTGGCCATTTCCTCCTCTGGTGTGTCCCCATTTTTACAGATGAGGAACTGAGGCAAAGAGAGGTTAAGTGATTTGCCCAGGGTGACACAGCTACTAACTGTCTAAGATGGGATTTGAACTCAGATCTTTGTGACTCCTGTCCTGATGCTCTATCCCAGGCCTGCACAACTGGTGGCTTGCCAAAGGATTTTGGGTGGTTGTGCAGGCCTGCTCTATCTGCTGCACCACCTAGATGCCCTAGTGCAGAGGAGGGGACCCTGTGGCTTCAAGGCCACATGTGGCCCTCTAGGTCCTCAAGTGTAGCCCTTTGACTGAATCCAAACAAATTTGTTCTGTGAAGTTTGGATTCAGTCAAAGGGCCACACTTGAGGACCTAGAGGGCCGCATGTGGCCTCAAGGCTGCAAGTTGCTCACCCCTGCATATATACTTGGATGAGGATATCACTTGTTTCTCCTTCCATTATTCTCTACTCCCGAATGTTCTTTACCATCTTTGTCAAATTGATCTTTCTAAACCTAACCAGGTCATCTCACCCCCATTCAATAAATTCCAGTGGACTACTATTATCTCCAGGATCAAATATAAAATCTTCTGTTTGGCATTTCAAGCCCTTCATAATCTGGTACCCTCCTACCATTCCGGTCATTTTATGTACCATGTACTCTGCTATCCAGAGTACATGGCCTCCTTGCAGTACCTTACTGAATTTCTAACTCAAGCATTTCTACTTGCTGTCCCTAGACCTGGAATTCTCTCCCTCCTCATCTCTGCCTACAGGCCACCCTGGCTTCCTTCAAGTCTCACATAAAACCTTGCCTCTTTCAAGAAGCCTTTCCTAATATTCCCTTAATGCTAATATCTTCCCTCTGAGATTTTTTCCAATTTATCCTGTAAATGTTTTGTTCATACATTGTTTGCATGTTGTCTTCACCATTAGACCAAGTTTCTTGAAGGCAGAGACTATTTTTGCCTTTTTTTTGTATTCTCAGGGTTTAGTGTAATGCCTATCACACCAAAAGCTTAACAAATGCTTGATGTTTGATTTTTTAGTTCCCATATTCCTCACAATGAGTATATCTTAGCATACAATGCTACTATGTACCCTACCAAGTCTCCCCCAGCCCATAATCTATCTCTCCTGTTCCTTTCAAATAAAGCATACCTTTCTAGAGCCCTATTCCAATCATTGGTCTTATCCCACCAAGGTTCATTGTCACACATCAGGATAATTTAGATCCTTTGGTTAGGATATCTGATTTACTTTGCATGTTACTTGTCACTTGAGTATGTAGACATGTGAGGCCATGGGCTTTATAGCTGACCTCCTTCTTGGATTTTGAGTCCCATGAAGGTTTCCAAGTATTTTTCTTCCTATATTATAGTTACTCCCACGGTACCTAGTTTGGTGGATCTATGCAGTCAATTTCTTCTTCCCTCCCCCCCCCCCCCCCCGCCTCCACTTCCATTTCACATTTATAATCCTATAAGCAAATTTATTTTGTCATCTTTCCATCTCTGGCCAAGAAAGCCCATCATTCACATATTTTAAACCATGTTCCAGAAATCTAAAATCCATTCTTAGTCACTATTTTAAATGAGTTGTCCATTTTCCAAATTTCCCATTCTCTTCTAATATCCTTGTTCTTGATCAGCAGCAGTGATGAAAACATCACATCACAAAATTAGGTTTGAACCTATGTTTCCACATTATTCCACTTTAGATTCCATCCAGAGGCAGCTAGGACTAGATGAAAGAAAGCTGGACCTTAAGTCCATGTTTAATTTTCAGCTTCTTGCCCAAAACTTAAAAAAGCCAAACAAACCAACAAAACCTCAACAATACTTCTTAGAGTCCTTTTGGCAATGTCATTTGTGGACATGTGAATCACCTAAAATGCATAGTGGTTATCGGGTTTGAGTCTGGGAAGTTTCTCTACCAGGGAAGATAGAAGCCCGCTCCATCATTAATGACAGGTCAGTATCCTAGAATTCAGATTAATTACTAATTTCTTTAGGTAAAGATAAAAGAACCTTTGTAATAAAAAGTGGCAAAGCATTCATTACTAGGCACTGGCAGATTTTAGTGTTTAGTTGTGATTAAAATAGTAGCTTAATGTTAAAAATGAATTTATTGAGTTAATTTTTAAATATTCATGACTTACATACTATGGCCTACCTTAATGTTGTATGACTGCAATATCCTAATCATCATAAAACTAATAATTGGCACTGATTAAGACCACAGTAACTGAAATAGAAATGCCATAGCACACAGCTCTTTCATAGTTATTGACCAGGGACTGTGCTTTCATTACATAGGGAACCCTCAAATGAGGAAACTTCCTGTATTGTTGGAGATTACTACTTTCTCTGCACCTTATATGATGAGAGAGTCACCTAGAGCTCAGTGATTTGCTCAGGGCCATGCGGACAGTAGGAGTGAGAGGCAGCACTTGAACCCAGCTCTTCCTGTCTCAAAGGGGTAGCTTTCTATTTGCTCTTTCACTTTACCTTATTTTTTTAAAAAAACAAGAGGTATTCATACTGATTTCCTAACCTTCTAATGCCAATGTAGTTAGTGACACTCATTGATCTAAGGGGCCCATTTCAACAGAAACTATATGTCACCTACATCATTTATGATACTGGCAGAATTAGACTTAAGGCCTAAAAGAATAAATCACCATTTATGATGCTATAACACCAAGGGACCTTTAACACCAAAGAAACATGAGTGTATAATATTGATGTGACCTTAAGAATTTTAAAATTTGCTAGTTTTTCTCCGATTATGTCAATTTTTAGAAAGTATACCTATCCTTATTACAGGAACTGGGTCTTTATATTGGTAACCAAAGGAGTTGTTTTTAAAGCTGCAAATTGTCTTTGTGTGTATGTGTGGGGGACTCCATTTTTATGAAGACTTCATGTGCAGCCACTTCATTAAAAGAAGAAATGATGGCCCCTCCCATGGTGGATGATTTGCTTTTTGCAGACACTGCCCTAAATAAAAGGGAAGGAGGATTTCTCCCCAAAGAATACTAAGTATTCATTGCTGTTTTTGTAGGTCAAGGAGAAAGCCCCAAGGTAGACTTAAAAAAAAATTACATTCACCAAAGGAAATGGATAAATTGCACCTCCTGCATAGGAAATAGTTATTGCAGCCCTCATATTAGCTAAAGAAACTGAGAGGAGATAATTCACTGTCTTTTACATTAGTTCTGATGATCACAAAAATTAGAGAAAATTATACCATTTGTCATCTATTGCCTTCTCTGCCAACATTCCCTATTTAGGCACCCCATTTTTGTCGGTGATAAACGAATCTGATTCATTTTTGATACTCATATAAAAATCCAAGTTAGTAAATTTTCATCTCAGTTCATGCCACATCTTATCTACAAGAAGGAATAAGGAAGCGTCTAACCAGAAATTGATTTGGCAACTGCTCTCGCAGCATCGCCACCATGATAGTCATTTTCATTTCTCAAAGCTTAACATGTCCAAAGTGGAAATTATACCCACCCTTAAGCCCTTGTTCTCCCCCCCCCCACCCCAAATTCTCTATTTTTATTGAGAGTTCTGTTATCTTCTCAGTCACCCAAGATCGTAACCTGAGTTATCCTCAGAGCTGATCCACATTGACATTTAATCAAGATTCTAGGAGAGGGGTGGGGAACCTGCAGCCTCAAGGCCACATGTGGTCCTCTAGGTGCTCAAGTATGACCCTTTGACTGAATCCAAACTTCACAGAACAAATCCCTTTAATAAAAAGATTTGTTCTATAAAACTTGCACTCAGTCAAAAGGCTGCCACCTAGGAGTTAGAAGGCCAAACTTCACAGAACAAATCTCCTTAATAAAAGGATTTGTTCTATAAAACTTAGACTCAGTCAAAAAACTATACCTGAGGACCCAGAAGGCCACACGTGTGGCCTCAAGGCCTCAGGTTCCCCACCCCTGCTCTAGGGAATAGCAGCACTCTTCACTTCCACCAATCCAGTTTCCAATCCAACTTTTCTGTTTGAATTCAACAAGAACATAGTAAGCACTTAATAAATGCTTTTCATTCATTCATTCTTCAAATTTTGTGATCTATGCATACAAAACATCTTTCACATTCATCCTTTTCTCTCTATTCATAAAGCTACCATAAAGTTCAGGCCCACATCACTTTCTCCTGGACTATTGTGATGTTATTCTAGTTTGTCTCTGCTTCCCAATAATAGCCTCTCCAATGAATCCTCCATGAAGCTACCAATGCAATCTTCGTTGGACAGGGGGGTTTGACTATATCATGGCTCTCAACATTCAGTGGTTCCCTATCATCTTTGGGATAAAATACAAACAGCTCATCCTGGAAATCACTATGAGACTTCTACTTTTCCAGGCTCGTTTCACTCTATTCCCCTTTATAAGCCATCCATTCATTCTAGCCAGAGGCAGCAAGCCCATGTAAAGGACAATGGACTTGAAGCCAATCTGCTCACCTAGGGGTCTTAGAATCCTTATCCTCCTTCAAGGTTCGGCTCGGGTGCCACTTGCTGTGTGAAATTTCTCCCTCCTGGTATTACTGTTCCCTTTATATGCAAATGGCCTTGTATTTACTTATCTACATATATGTTCTCCAGCTTCCAGTAACAAGCATGCAGAGGACATTATATCTCCAGTTCTTAAGTGTTCTTGCTCAGAGGTAACGTTGAAGTGCTTCATTGAAGATTTAAATTGAGTTCAAAAGAAGGAAGAAGCAAAGGTGTGAGAATATTGTACAGGCAGCCACTGAAAGAAACCTGGCATAAAATTAGTTGGGGGAAAGAGGAAGGAAGGAAATAAGCATTTATATAGCTCCTACTACTTGCTAGGCTCTGTGCTAAGCACTTTACAAATATTATCTCATTTGTTCCTCACAACAGTCCTGTGAGGAAGGTGCTATCATATTATTCCCATTTTTACAGTTGAAGAAACTATGACAAAAAGAGGTTAAGTGACTTGTCCTGATTCAGTTAATAGGGGCAGCTAGGAGCAGCAGTGGATGGTATACCAGGCCTAGAGTCAGGAAGACTCATCTTCCTGAGTTCAAATCTGCTCTTAGACATTTAGTAGCTGTGTGATCCTGGGCAGTCACTTAACTCTGCCTCAGTTTCCTCATCTGTAAAATGAGCTGGAGAAGGAAATGATACACCACTCCAGTACCTTTGCCAAGAAAACCCTAAACAGGATCACAAAGAGTCAGACACAACTCAAAACAACAACAAAGACAATCTTTCTCACAATAAATGAGAAAGGGACACTGAAGAAGATTCAGAATTATTAGTCAGGAGAACCTTGCTTCCTCTAAAAGAGGGAAGAAATATTGCTATACTATGTTATCAACAAGATATAACATAACTTTTCTACTGGAAGTAATGGAGATAGCCATATATAGACTTGACATGGCATCTGGACTATTAACTTTTCTTAACTACCCAGAGGTGGTCAGATAACAAAATTCCCATTCTTTGTAGAAGCCTGCTGGAATTCACCTCATCTGACTCTTCACTTATTTGAGTCCCCTCAGCACTTACGTACTTAGTTTGAGCTACATGAATCTCATTTTAAAAAATTGAATGGATGGTGACCAAGGTCATTCTATACATATAACATTTCTTAAAAATTGAAATTTGGCAGTTTACTCTAAGTTTTTTTATTGAAAACATATATTCTATTTGACTTCAGTCGGTAAACATTTGTTTACGACCTATTGCTTGCAAGGCACTAGTTAGGTGGTTAAGGAGACACAAAGATAAATAAGGTACAGACTAATGATTAGAGATGAAATATGTCTGCATTGCTACTTTTTCCTTTTATGAATAAATTAGGATACACAAAAAGCTCAATAAAAATGACATTAAAGACACATAAGCATCACTCAACTCTTTCGTATTATAAAACTGACATTGCTATTCAAATGATCTGTTGTGAAAATTGGATTTTGTTGCATATTAGTTTGCATTTGTTACTGTTTTTAGTTAAATGTTTATTTTACTATTCAGAGCTTACCTAAGCTGAATAGGGAGTAGCTTATGTGTATGACTTGAGGCAATTAGACGGTGAGAGAGGCAGAGAGACAGAGAGTAACACACTCACACACACACACACACACACACACACACACACACACACAGAGAGAGAGAGAGAGAGAGAGAGAGGGAGAGAAGAGAGACTCTCTTGCCCCAAAACATCTCACCAAGGGCTTGAGATCATCCTTCCATTTCTCACTCATTTGAATTAAACATCTTATGGCCATGGTTAAAATGTAAATATTCCTGGGTGGCGGGCCATGCATTAATATGGGCAACCAAAGGTCCCTTAAGAGAAGAAAGAGCACAGATGGGAAAAATATGTGAAATGAGGATCAATTTCTAGAATTCAAATTCAATAAACTAAAAACATCCCATTCACAGTCTAAAAAGCACCATGCCAGGCACAGGATTAGGTACAAGATACATAGATGAGATATAGATGACTCCATCTTGGGGCAGTGGGAAGAAGGCTGGATTTGGATCCAAATGGCATGAGTTCAAGCAATAGCTTTGCTATTTACTCTCTGTGTTGTCTTGGGTGAATCACCTGAACTCTCTGGGCCTCAGCTTCCTCATTTGTAAAATGAGGGCATTGGATTAGATGACCTCTAAGGTCCCTTCTAGCTCTCAGACAATTATCCTTCAAGGAGACACGTTGAGACTATGACACAAACACAAATAAATATCATGCAAAGTAACACATGAGAAGGACATTAAATAGTTACAAGCACAGAACTATATGAGGTCTGATAGGGGAAAGGTCATTTCTTACCAAGGAGATCAGGAAAGGCTTTATTGAGGTAGAATCTAAGTGAAGCTTTAAAGGATTGGTAGAAATTCAATAGGCACAGCAGGAATGAAGAGGGTTCATTCCAGGAAGACAGAAGAGCATGAGAAAATGTATAAATTGGGGCATATGTAGGGAAGACAGCATAAAGTTTGGCTGGAATGTAGATCATGAGGAGGGAAGTATTATGAGATAAGACCAAAAAGGTAAGATGGTACTAAATTATGGGACTTGAATGCCAGGCCAAGGAGTCTTAACTTGAATCATGTTTTTATCAGATAATAAGGACATTCATATATTTGAAGGTATTATGTACCCTTGTCCCCATACTCAAAGACTTTTCTATGGAAAATACTCCAGTTTTTTTCAACTCTTCTTCCTATGATAGTATAATTTCAAATTCCTTTATCATCCTGATCACTTTTCTCTGGAAATTTTCCAACTTTTCAATATACTTCTTGAAATATGGTCTTCAGAACTTGACATAATTCTGCAGTTGTGGTTTGACCATGGCAGAACGCAGTAGGAACAGAGGTGTTCTGGATCCGGCCTGAATAGCCTTTTTAAAGCTGTGAGCATTTATACCTCAGCAAATTGGCAAATGTGACAAATCGGGACTTTATTTTCTTGTTTTGTTGACAGTCTAAAATTAGTAAAGTGTTACTATTACAGATTAAACTGAAAAGTGTGCCATGCATTCATTTTCTTTTCCTGGAGAGCTTTCCCAGTTCTGATCTAAAAGGGGTACTAGATAAAATGATAATCGAAAAATCCAAAGAGAAAGATTTATCAAGTTCTTTAGTCATCATGGGCTGCACAAAAAGGCAACCAGAAGACACGGGCATAGGAAGAAGGGCCCTGTAAGGAAAGCCAAGAGGAGCTTAGGTTAACAGGTTGAAATTCTACAGTAGAACCTCAGCAGGGGATGCCTCAAGGGTGCCGAAACACCTTAGAGTTCTGAACAAGGACACTGAAACCTGTTAGGAGTCTAAATGCAAAAATAACAGAGGAAGAAGAAGCCAGTGGCAAGAGCTCAGAAAATTAAAATCAGATCCAAACAGGGCTTGACCATTTTATTAAAAATTGTAGAATGCAAGGGGTCTGGTCCTGCTATGAGGTCCCAAATCAGGAACTGAATTTGGATATATGAATAAACAGAAGAATACATTAAACACTATGAAAAACATTATTCACCAAGAGATACACAAGCGATAAACCTAGAAGAGAATAATTCTACAACAATTATAAGCAGAGATTCAGAGAAAATTGTCTTGGCCGTCAGGACTGCAAAAATACCTGGAAGGATTGAAGCAAGACATAAAAGGTGCAAATATAAGTAAAATAAAACTACTGGAGGAAAGAAAGAAACATTTATTAATTGCCTACTATGTCCCAGGCATTGTGCTAAGTAAGTACTTTACAAATATAATCTCCTTTGATCCTTACAATAAAGCAGATGCTTTTAATTTTCCCAATTTTGCCTTTTAGAAAACTGAGCCAGATAGAGATTAAGTGACTTGTTCAGCATCATACAGCTTGTATCTGAGGCCAGATTTGAACTCAGGTCTTTCTGACTCCAGGCCCAGTGTTCCCTCCACTGTGCTACTTAGCTGCCTCTTCAGAGAGAAAAAATAGCTTACACAAAATATGAAAAATGTTATCCAAGTAGTAGACATTCTTAAAATCTCAGTATAGCAAGGACAATTCAATAACTTTATGAGGCAATGTGTTGGTAAGCAAAATGGGCTCCTTAGCACTTAGTTCAACCAAGTGCCCTTGAATAGTTGGGCCTTTGTTTCATTTGAGTAATTCAGTGTATTTCATTGAGCCTTACTAGGTGCTAAGCCCCAGGCCCAAACCCCTATTAGGTGTGGAACCTATGTGGGTGTGGATTGGTGACTGGGATGGGGCCCAGGGTGGGGCTGGCTAAGGGGAGGTGCTAACTCCAGAGCCATGCCTGTCTTGAGTCTTACTAAGTGCTAAGCCCCAGGCTCTAACCCCTATTAGGTATTAACCTAATCTATGTGGATGTGAACCTCCCAGGGTCCTAAGGGGAGGGACTAACTCAAGAGCCAATCATAGTAGCCTAAGTTCTGGTCATTCAGATGGTGTTTGATGATGTCTGAAGCCGTATAAGAAGAGAGGACAGAGCCATTTGTGCAGGGTTCTCGCTTCTCCTGGTGTGCTGATGCAGAGACTCTGGGCAGCTGTAGCTAAGGGCCCTCCAGCTTGTAACCGGAATGTGGAGACTTTGTTAAACTCTAGTAACTATGTATTGGGATTTGAATCAGACAAAGTCTGTCTGTTGATGTTTGTACTTTGTTTGTATTTTGTTCCGAAGTTCAGGGTGATGGCTTTTCCCCCCTGAACTAAGTGAATGATATTTGTGTGCTGAATTAAAGTAAGCTTGTCAACCCTTTTAACGTTGCTTTCCTTACTAAAGCAGATCAAAAGAACCTGTGCTTTTGCAGTGTGTTGGCAGCTTTCTGGGTGCTGTTCTGGGTGAATCTTACACCCCCACAGAAGCTGCTAGCTGGGTTGTTGAAACAGGCAACTAGAAAAACAAGAATAAAACCAAATTCTTAGAAATGGGAAAAACCTAAAGTAGTCCCTATGAAACAGCTATCAAAATAACCAACCTGGAAAATAGGTCAAGGAAACATAATTTAAGAGATATTAGACTTTCTGAAAACCATGATCAAAAAGTAAACCTTGGATACTGTATTTCAAAAAATTTTAAATGAAAACTGACAGGATTTATTCTAATTGAAAGGCAAAGTAAAAATAGAATACACCAGTCATTTCCTGAAAAAAAAAACAAAAAAACAAAACTCTATATGTTAAAACTCCCAGGAATGATGTAACTAAAATCCAAGCTTCTAGGTCAAAGGAAGAATACTGTAAATAGCAATAAAGAAATAGCTCAAGGAACAATAGTCAGAATTGTATAAACCTTGGTAACTACTGCAATAAAAAAGAAAAAATCTTGGAATGTAATATTTTAAAAGGCAAAAGATAAAGGTGTACAATCAATAATAACTTATTTTTCAAGGCTTAGTATAATCCTAAAGGAAAGATAATGGATTTATAATGGAATAGAGGATTTTCAAGTATTCATTATGAAGATACTTGAACTAAATAAAAACTTTGAAGTGCAAAAACAAGGGTCAAGAGAAACCTGGAAAGGTAAATGCTTTTGAAGGAAGGAGCTATAAATGCTCTCAAGTGCTTATATTTTAAAAGGAGAAGAAAAGACAAATATCCTTTCAAAAGTCTGACAGTCTCAGGGGGGTTACAGGGAGAATTATATAAGACAACCCTGGAGCATAAGGATAACTTTATTCTGTTTTCATGATCTTAGAGAGAAATGGAAAGGGGAGGAAAAAGAAATGCACTAGGAAAGAATTGAGGAAGAAACGAGTGGGACTTAATACAACTCTTAATTGGGGCACTCAGGTAGGAGACTGACATTACATGTACCTCATTGATATTTGAAATAGGAAAAGAAGAGTTGAACACACAAAACTCATCAGGAGAATAGGGAAAGAGGAGAGAGAATTATAGCTGGGAGGGTAGCATCAAGGAAGAAATAATCAGAAACAAAGCAAACTTCAATGCTATAGGGTTAAGGGAGGATCAAAATGAAAGAAACACATTTTAAGGGTGTGGGCATGTAGAACAAAGAAGGAGCCAAGTAGTAGAAGATTACTTCAATCACAGATTTCTATGTTGGTCACATTCCTTTTCTTTCACCACCTTCTTCTTTGCAAAGAATTAGGTGGGGAAGGGTGAAGATAGAGAAGATCATAAGAGGGTATGATGGAGGGAAGTACACAATTAAGAATTGTACCCACGAATGGGATGGAATCACCCATAAAATGGAATAAGATAGCCAGAAGTAGAATACTACAGTGTGTTGTTTACAGGAAACACACTTGAATCACAAATATTCACAAAGAATTAAAATGAAGATCTAGAAAAGAATTTAGTGTATTTTAGGTAAACTTAAAAAGAAGGGAGTAGCAGTCATGCTGTCAGACAAGCCAACAATAAAAACAGGCATGGTTAAAGCAGATAAACAGGAAAAATATATTATGCTTTAAAAAAAAAAACATAGAAGATGAAATAATATCAATACATTATCTATCTATCTATCTATCATCTATCTATCATCTATCTATCTATCATCTATCTATCATCTATCTATCTATCATCTATCTATCTATCATCTATCTATCTATCTATCTATCTATCTATCTATCTATCTATCTATCTATCATCTATCTATCATCTATCTATCTATCATCTATCTATCATCTATCTATCTATCATCTATCATCTATCTATCATCTATCTATCTGTCATCTATCTATCTGTCATCTATCTATCTGTCATCTATCTCTCTATCTATCATCTATCTATCTGTCATCTATCTATCTATCTATCATCTATCTATCTGTCATCTATCTATCTATCATCTATCTATCTATCTATCTATCTATCTATCTATCTATCTATCTATCTATCTATCTATCTGTCATCTATCTATCATCTATCTGTCATCTATCTATCTATCATCTATCTATCTATCTATCATCTATCTATCTATCTATCATCTATCTATCTGTCATCTATCTATCTGTCATCTATCTATCTGTCATCTATCTATCTATCTCTCTATCTATCATCTATCTATAATCTGTCTATCTATCATCTATCTATCTGTCATCTATCTATCTATCATCTATCTATCTATCTATCTATCTGTCTATCATCTATCTGTCTATCATCTATCTGTCTATCATCTGTCTATCATCTATCTATCATCTATCTGTCTATCTATCTATCTATCTATCTATCTATCTATCTATCTATCTATCATCTATCATCTATCTATCATCTATCATCTATCTGTCATCTATCATCTATCTATCTATCTATCTATCTATCTATCTATCTATCTATCTATCTATCTATCTATCTAATCTGCTGTGGGAACCCCTGTGAGCTCTCCCTGAATCTTTCCATTTGATCTGGCTTTTTTGTAGTCTGCTATCTCTGTTGCCTGATTACCTCCAGATTGCCTCCAGCCATTTCCCACCCTTGATCCTATCAAAACACCATACCCAAGTCTATTACCCTAGCCCTCCATTGTCAGTCATCTCCAGGTAGCCTTCAGCTATTTCCCACCCTTAATCCCCATTCCTGGAGTCTGATCTCACCACAGTCACCTCAGTCCCATCAAAATCCTCCCTAAACCCTTCCTCCCATCACCCCAGACTACTTGGCCACCCTAAATCCTCCCACAACCTTTTTATATATAAGATCCATCTTGCCCCCATGAAGGTGTTCAGATTCAATCTAGCTCAGTTCAGATTGTTTTGCGAAGCTTGTCAATACGAGCATCACAAATGCTCAGGCTCCTTGAGCCTACCCAATGTGGTGAATCTTTAATAAACTTTATTTTACTTTGGCTGTAACAAGGCTTGGGTTGAATTCATTTGGCAGGCCCCAGTGTGTTGGTATTTTGGGGTGCTGAGCACCCTTAAACCTCACCATATCTATCTATTTGTCTATCTATCAACATTGAATGTCATAGGATCTAAGGATTTCAAGGATATTTAATTGAATTACAGGGAGAAATAGATAGGAAAACCATACTATTTGAGAAACAATTAATATTTCCTCTCTATCCTAGACAGATCTAACAAGAAAGATAAACAAGAAAGGAGTTAAGGATTTTAATAGAGTAGTAAACCATTATAAATCTCTGGAAATTACTGAAAGGAAATAGAAAGTAATACACATATTTTCAGCTGTGTATGGCACCTTTACAAAAAATTGACTTTTAAGACATAACTTAATAAACAAACAAAAAGGATAAATATAAAATGTTTAACAGACTATAATATAAAATCCATAAAAGGTCTTTGAAAAAAGGATTCAAACTCAAATGTAAAATAAATACTTTAATAATATAGAATTCTTAGTTCAAAGATCAAATCATAGAAACACTAATTTCTTTAAAGAAAATGACATTGAGACAACATTAAAAGTTGTATGATGGAAACCCCTCTCCCTCTTAGAGGGGAAAACAGTTTAAATTACTAAATGCTTTTATCAACAAAATGGAGAAATAATAAATCAATAAAATGAGCATGTAACTAAAAACTAGGAAAGCAATAAATAAAATATTCAACTAAATATAGGAATATAAATTCTAAAAATTAAAAGAGATGAACTAAAATAAAAGCAAAATACCACTGAATCATTTTTTTTTAAAAAAAGATAAATTGTTAGCTAATTTGATTTTTTGATAAATCCCAAAATGTCAGCTCCAGGAGTAAGTACTCAATATTTGACAAGAGCTTCTGGGAAAGCTGGAAAACATTCTGGCAGAAATTAGGTATTAGGTTTTATACCATATGCCAAGATAAGCTATAAATGGATTCATGACTTAAACATAAAAGGTGACATCACAAATGAATTAGAACTGCAAGTTAGAAATTGTGTTTCAAATCTATGCATAGGAGAAGAGTTCATAAGCAACTAAATTTCCACCTTCTGGCTATCCTCTTAGTAGAACCTTCATTTTCCATGGCATATAATAAATAGTGTCTTAGATGCTAGCAGGGAGACGGGCTAAAATGGAGCCTAACATCTCTTCCACTTACTGATTTGTAAAAAAATTATCTTGGGAATGACGATTTTAACTGTGATAAGCAGATCATTTATGAATAATAATTGATAAAACTATAATTCCCATATGCCTTTTTTTCATTACTCTACAGACTTCCTTCAATTTTAAGGTTTGAAGAGTTTGACTTGTGCCACGTTATAAGGTGACAGAACCAAAACAAAGTTATAGAAAGGAATTGGGTAAAGGCATAACAATGCTCTGGAAATCTCCAAAAGATTCCTACCTCCTTGGATGTTTTATTTGGATCCTGGTGAAGCCACCACATTATCCAAAGATGCATTGATTTTTTTTTTCATAGAAATCTAAAACTCTGCGTGTTAGTTGTCACAGTATTGTAGTTTTACAGACAGAACTAACTCTTTAAAAGCCAAATCCCTCCATTTCATACTTGAGGAAACCAGGCCCAGATTGGTGAAAGAACTTGTCTAGGATTATTCAATTAGTGTCAGAATTAGGATTTGTACCTAGATCCTCTGAATCCAAATCCAATAGCCTTTATCATGCTGACTCAAAGTCAATAGTCAATAAATATTTGTAAAGCACCTACTGTGTGTCAAGCTTGGTGCTAAGGGCTGGGAAGGCAAATAAGAAAAAGAAAGACAATCCTTACCTTTAAGGAGTTTATAAGCCAGAGTGAAAGACCATATACCAGGAAGCTGAAAAGGGAGAGAGGCTGCCAGAAGTTACCTGCCTAAGGGTGTTGGGGTCCCTAGTGGAGCAACTGTTGGGAAATGAAGAGTTAGCTGGAAAGCTCGTTGGAGGCTTTTATAAAAAGCAAGGTTTCAGGAAGAGTTTATTGCAACACCCTCCAGCCCTTTAGTCAGAGGGGAGAGGGGACTGTGGGTACTGGGAAGTTGAGTATCAAAGCTGAATTAATCCCCATGATCAAGAGATTTCAGGTGATGAGCTTTTCCTGGGGGAAGTGTAATGTTTATGGAGTTGAGCCCTAGCAGAGCAGCTGATGTAAAATGAGGAGTGACTTCATGAAGCCTCGAGTTCCACACCTTTGTGAGACCTAGATCTAAACCAAATGTCACATTTGGCTTCTTGATTTGTTTTCTTACATACAAGCAGAGCCAGTGTGGTGCTGGAGTAAGCTTGGACGGCCTCTCCAGAGACTGTTGTTAAATTTCCAGAGTATTTGTGCCCCAGAAATAGCCAAATTCTACAAATCAGTACTCGATTCATTATTTTGTTGTTTGTCTAGACTTAAGAAAGTGATGGAGAAAATGTTAAAAACAAAAATTCAACTTAAAAGTGTTTTGGGTGTACTTCTCTTCTCCCCTCCCCCATAGCTAGATTTGAAGCATGTACCAGTCGTCCCCTGAGTAGACTCCAAACTGGTAGTGGGCATTGTAGGCTGTTGCATAGGGCATGACCTTCAAGGGAATCCAATGAGGTCCCTTTTTCTTCTTTTGATAAATCCACATAATGTGGAGGCTAGAAAACTTTCTCCTCCGTAATGCAGAGGTATTTATTTTGCGTTAGGTTGGGTATGATGTGTTATAAAGAAGGTTCAAATTCTTTAGTGGATAGTCATATGTAGGGTGTAAATATTTTTAACTTTGCTAGGTTATGTGGTTGACTAGTTCTAGCTCTGCCTGTGAGACCCACAGGTAAACAGTTGTTAAAACAATAGCCTCAACAACCAATCAGTTACTCAATGACCAAGCTTTTATTAAATACCAACTGTGTGTCTTATGATATGGCTAGTTGTGAAACAGCGGACAGAACCTTGACCATGGAGCCAAGAAGACCTAGGCTGACTCATGTACTTACTAGGTGGTTAATTAGCAAGCAGCTTAATCTCTCTGCCTCAGCTTCCTCACCTGAAAATAGGGATACTTCATAACTTTGTTGCAAAAATCAAATGAGATAACATTTAGGAGGTACATTGCAAACCTTAAACTGTTATATAGAGGGATTATTACCAACGTTGAAGTGCTGTTTTTCCTTCCTTGCACAAATGCTTGATGCCTTCACAGCCAGTCTGGTTGCCCCCATGATTTGGGGGGTGCCAGCAAAGCCCCCTCACCCTTTCATTGAAGGATTTTCATTTTTTTAAAAAATATCATAATGGAAGTCTGGGGAAACCTATGGATCCTATCTCAGAATAACATTTTTCTAAAAAAATTTCATAATTGAAAAAAATGTTAAATTTCAATTAGAGGTTATTGAAAATAAAGAGGCAATTTATTCCCAACCAAGTTCATAGATGCCCCCCTTCCCTCCCTGCCTCCCCTTCCCTCCTCGGAAAGAAATCTATATCCCAACCCCTTGTGGAGCCTCCTTTAACTACAGGTTAAATATCTGTGCTTAAGATACATATATCCTTCTGCCTGCCGATTGAACTTGAAATTCACTCACTGAAATTAAGCATTGCCCTCTCTAGATTCCTCTTTTCAAATGCAAATAGTACTGGAAGTTATAACATGAAGTTGTTAGCACCTTTCAATGATTCAGTCTATTTGGTCACTTTGCTTGAGGGCACTATGGAGAAAGGAGGAATGAAGGGAAGTAGGGGAGATAGTGTTGAAAAAACGGAGGTAGGGGCCATCTAGGCTAACTTCCCTTATTTTCCGATTTTGCCAGAGAAGGTCTCAGCAGAATATGTACAAAGAATGGAAACTGTGAATCTACTCAATTAGGCATTGTAAGCCATATGGGGAGCCAAATGGCAATAATTGTCTGATGGGGAAGGGTGGAAAAACACTTCCCCAACTCCCTGAAGCAGGGTCTCAAGCACCATGGTCCAGTTGTGAAAGTCTGGAATGTCTCAGCAGCTGGCAGAACAGTCTCATGGGCAGCCACAAGGGGCAGAAACGATCCTTGTTTGTGGAAAGGCATAGCACTAAATATGAGTCTAGGGGAAAATGCTAAGCAAGAGCAATGAGCTCTTCCATTCCTCCTAGTTATCAGCCGGGTGACCCTTTGTAACCCTTGCATTTACAATAGGACCATATCCAGACCTTTGTTTCTGGCATTGGTAACACCTTTGCTTCTCATAAATCACTCCGTCATCATCATCTTTATCATCAAAGCCCATGCTTTTGTAACACTTTAAGGTTTACAACGTGCCTTCCCCAAATAACCCTGTGACACGGGGAGTGCAAATATTTTTATCCTGAGTTGGCAAGATGAGGAAAATGAGCTTCAAAGCCAAGTCACACAATACAAAGCAACAGAGCTAGGATTCAAATAAGAGAACCTCATCATCTAATTTACTTCTTGCCTTAGGTCCAGAGAGGTCCATAGAAAAGTAGGAGCAGAATGAACACTAGTACTTAGGTTCCTGGTCCATTACTTTGCTATTCCTAAGTGCCTCACTGACATTTATATTCACAAACAAATGAATGATGAGCGAATGAATGAGTAGATACATGTTTATCCTCCTAGGGTTAATAACCTTCCCCCTCCTCCAACAAACCAACCAGTCCAACAAACGAGATACTTTATGTGTGTTTGTGCATGTGGGTCTGAATAAAAACAATGACAGTGTTCTTAGTTACCCAGCTTTGATGGTGGTTGGAAAGACCAACAGAATCTTGTGCTCCAGACACAGTGATCTATGTATTGTAAATAAGCCTGAGACCTGCTAAGGTAAGAGATAGTCTGTCAAACTATAGTACTTTGGAATAGGTCTCTGGACAAACATATTCAAAGCTAATTATCGGTGCAATTGAAGACTTTTGGATGCTGTTTCTTGGGGGGGGGGGGCTGTGTGCCTGTGATCCTTAGGTCCATTAACTCAGTATGAAACTTTGCAAAGTCTCCGATGGCTGCAAATCTAAAGTCTTTCCCCAGGCCTCACTCTGAAAACTGTAAAATCAGCAAAAAGCTGACATCATCCATAGAAGCAATTATTAAGGAGGGCTGGCCAACCGTCCCCTCTAAGAGTATGTAGCCCACTTGTCATCACAGAGCAGTCAAGCCAGCCTAGTTGAAGCTGCAGGACACCTTGAAGGAAAGACAGAGAATTCCACAGGCCATACGAGTTGAAACACCTCAACTATGATGTCTCCTCAGGCCCCAGTGGAGACAGCCCAGGACCCTGAATCCAAGAGCCTTGGGAATAGCATCTTAGACCATCGGCCATGCTTACAAGAGATCCACCTTCCCTACTACTACCAATATTAATCACTGACCAACTGCTGATTGACAGATAACCCTGGGAATAGCAATGCCCCTCCCTCCCCCCATTCTACTGTTCTTATTTCCAGTCCAGGTCTTGAAACCAGCATCCCAGAAAGCAACTCCTATGTAAATGTGACCTGGCAACTGCAGGTCCGAGAACTCCTGCCTCTGCAGTAAACTTAGCTACTGAAGACCCAGAAAAGAAAGTTCTTGACACCAAAAGGGATTTTGTCATACTTTGGTGCCACCAAAGACAGCAGTGTCCAGTGGATAATATCAGAAAGAAATATGGGAATCCGTCAGTGGGCATGACAAGAAAAGAGGTATTCTACTGCCAGCTTTGCAGCTGTACTAAAGGTCCATGGGATCCATTTATCTGACTTGCAAACAAAACCTCTTATATGTATGAATATGAGCTCCTTGAAAGCAGGGACTGTCATATTTTCTATTTATATCTCTAGTGCTTTGCATATAGTAAGTGCTTA
>CM053622.1:549623295-549642602 GCA_028646595.1 Phalanger gymnotis
CTTTGAGTCAATGATAAATTATGTCAGTGTAGATTCTGTGTTCTGGGAGAAAAGGTTGTCTAATAAACTACATTTCACTGTGAGTTTTGAGCTTGCTTTGAAATCTGAACTTAAACCTAACACAACCAAATTTTATTATAAAGGATGGACACACTCTGAAGTGTTCCTGAATAAATGCTTGTTGAATTGAAGTCTTTGGTTGGATCAATAAACACCTAAAACTAATTTTAAACACTTAAGCTTCTACACCCTTTCTTCTGCACTCCCTTTCCCCCTGCCCTTGATTTGGGGAGGGAATTTAATTCAGATTTCTCATGTTTGCACTTCAATTAGGCTATTTCATTTTTTTAGAATGATTGAAAATTCAAGAAAATTTGATACTTTCCCACAAGTCCGTCTTAAATCTGTAAGCCATTTTGTTACCTATGAAAGTATTTCCCCTTCCAAAATTTGAATTTGTTGTGCAAAAGCAAGTCAAAATTTTTAGAAGGGGAAGAAATAGGAGACATGATGATGCTTGCCACATTTCCACTGAGAATGTAGGAGCCAGTTTATTAGGACAGCCAAAGTGTTTAGCCAGTGTGTTTCCTGTGAATTAGGTCTCCTTGCCTGTTAACTGATTGGCTGGTGGCTATAAATGGTTGCAAGCAAGTAAAACTCCACAGGAATAGCTTTCAGTAGAAGGAATCAATAGCTTAGACTGTTTTCTATGACAAATCAAATTCAAGAGACTGGAATGTTGAGGCAAGTGACCCCAGTGGTGTTTTGGTTTTGTTTCCATTTTAATCAAAAGAGGGATTCACTTTCAAAATAAGATATTTCCTTCCCACTGAAAATGTAATGTGTTGCTGTCTTTTAGATCGATTCTCAGAAAGTTCTTGATGAAAACATTTGAATCAGTGGCTCTGGGTCTCAGAGTGCAATAGCCATATAGTACAGTCTCGACTATTCTTAGTAAAGGTTGAGGAATAGGGAAAGCACAGAAATAGAAGGAAAACTTAACTAATACAAAAGCCTCATTTCAACCTATATTCCCATTGTCTTCGAGCAAAACTTGTGTTGTAGTGGTCAACAAACAGCATCATTGATTGGAGTTCCCTTCATCTCTTACTTAGTGTCTAGTTGAGATGCTAATAGTGTCTAGCATGATGTAGTAGTCACTCAATAAATATTTGTTGGTTGATTAATTGATTGATTAATGAGCATTGAAGTAGTTCAAAGGCAAGCAAAACAGAAGGACAAGAGAGATTTGAATGGATCTTTATAATGAGTCCCTGACTCCTCAAAGAGTTAAAATTAAGGTAAGAATGGATAGTCAAGTTTATTGTTGCATAGATTTGAAATACTCTGGCCAAATCATTTTCGCTAAAACATAGTAAATATCTATAGCTAAATCAAGATAAACTGTTAAATAAGATGTATGCAAGTCTCATTCTCCAATAGTAACATTTTAAACTACTTATAAAATTAGAAGAGATATATGAAAAAAGACTCTATACCATTAAATATTAATTATCTGTAAGTTCTAGACCATTTTCTTTTGCCTATAGCATTTTAGCAATTGGCCTATGAAATGATGGGCATTTTGGGAGAAACCAATATTATCAATATATTTGGTACTTCCGAATATTCAGATTATGCTTTAATCTCTCTTGAGTTTCAAAGGGGCATTTTTATTATTTCCCGTGAACTCTCTCTCTCTCCCTCTGTTTTTATATATGTTATTATTGTTCATTTGCTTTTCAGTCAGTTTTTCTCAGACTTCATGATCCCACTGGGGTTTTCTTGGCAAAGATACTGGAAAGGTTTGCCATTTCCTTCTCCAGCTCATTTTACAGATGAAGAAGCTGAGGCAAACAGGGTTAAATGACTTGCCCCGGGGTTACACAGCTAGTGAGTGTCTGAGGCTGTATTTGAACTAAGGTCTTTCTTAGACTCCAGGCACAATATTCTATCCACTGTGGCACCTCCCTACTCCTATACATATGCATGTGTGCACATATAATATTCTCACTTATTGGGTTGGAGAAATTAGTAATCATCCTATACCTATACTTACCTATGTATGCATCTACCTTCAAGACCTATTTATAGGCTCATATTTGCATATACAATATTCATGAGCCTACAGAGAGAGAGAGCAATAGATTGTCAGAGCTGGAAGGAATATTAGAGATAATTTAGTTGACTACTGTTATTTTACTTTTAAGAAAGCTGAGACTGAAGGTCGCACAGTGTCAGAGATGGGACTTAAACCCAGAACTCTGAGCTCCTAGGCAAGGTCTACTTCCCCATAATATGTTGCCATTTATAAAAATATCTTTTGGCGTGTATGTGTATTTAGCATGTAAATGCATACCTTTTCTAACAATGATAATAAAAAACCTGAGAATCTTCCTTCCTTAAAAGGAACTTCACAAAAAAGTACTTTTCTTTCTCGAATGAGGTGGTCCAGATGTGTGATTTCATTGATGTAGGGACCTCTACCAATGCCCATTAGCAACTTGTCTGTAATTTACAGTATTAAAGAGTGACTTGGGGATACTGAAAGGTTGCGTTTTGCCAGCTAGTATATGTTGGTGGCAGAATCTGAATCCAGGTATTCATGACTCAGGCTTATTTTGTGTCTACTATATCATGCTGCTTCTCATAAACATATTTGGATATATGTATATATACACACACATATATGTTATGTACATGTCTTATTCTCTCTTCATATATGCCCACAGACCTGACTCTTTTTCTCTCTGCCTTTTTAGATATATGTACACACGTAGATACTGTGTATACCTACTACATATACATACACAAATATACTGCATGCATATACACACTACATACATGTATATGTGTGTGTATCACAAGTAGTAGATTGAAAGCTAGCCTTAAAGTCAGAAAGACCTGTGTTCAAGTCCCACCTTTAATATCTACTGGCTGTATGACCCAGAAGAAGTAAAACACTTATTCAGACCCCAAAGGACCAAATCCCAAAACCAGTGAGTCCAATCCATCATAGCAGCAAAGAAGTTAGCACACAATATCACAGCAGGGAGCCTTGCCATACCATTAGCCTCCCCACCTGCTGGGGCCTTCCCACGAACACTCACAAATCCTAGCTTACCCCTTGCCTGTGTCCTTCTCCTCCCCCGGCTCTAACTGCTCTGAGTATTTCCTGCTCCATCCTTCCAGCAAGTTCCCCCCACCACATTGGACTTAGGCTTCCTGTGATGTAAGCAGGTCACATGGGCCTGTTAATGGGTGGGAAAGATCTTCAAATTTACATTACCATTACAAGTGTTAGAGCTAGAAGGGACCTTAAAAATAACTATGTGCAACCTTTGTTTTAAGCATGAGGAAACTCAAGTGCAGAGAAATAAAATGTCATCCCCAAGGTCACAGGGTGAATTAGAGGAAATTCTAACTGGGCTAGAATTCAAGGTTTTGTGACTTGACTCCCAGTCAAAGGCTTTTTACACTATAACACCCTTTATGTATGATCTATGTACATAAACACATATTTATTATGTGCAGTGGCCATATGTAGGGGTAGCTAGATGGCTGGCTGGGTAGATAGAGTTCTGGGCCTAGAATCAAGATCCAAGTTCTAATCTGACCTCAGACACTAGTTCTGTGTGCGCGCGCGTGTGTGTGTGTGTGTGTGTGTGTGTGTGTGTGTGTGTGTGTGTGTGTGTAGCAGCAAACTACAGTCCCAGGGACAAATATGTTTGCTGACTATTTTTGTGTAGGTCAGGAACTCTGATTTAAAAAACTTTAGAAATATGTTAAAACTTTATTTTAAAGTATAAAAAACAAACAACACATTCTTAGCTGAGGCTTACAATAAATTCTGTGGAAATGTATAGGGGTACCCAGGTATGCATGTAAATCAAGTAGTTTGCTTTCCAACTAACTGATAGACACAAACATAAATGAATTGGCATTATTACTGTATTTATAGCCAATTGATTATAATCAATCCTTGATTATGATTTATGTCATATACATAGTTTATAGTTTACAACTTATTGAGACTCTTGGCTTTTCCTTCTTTCTCCTGTCATGTATCTTTTGGACCTTTCACTTCTCCCTATTCCTAGGAGATGTCAAGATCCAGAAGGAATCTGTCAAATTCTGGTGACTCCACTAAAATATCCATGTTGATTTGTTATTCCTGTGGATGACTGAAAGTTGGTTATCTCTTTTTGGTTTATTTTTAGGACATTTAGTATCTCATCTAATTCTTCTGCTATATGTAAATATGTGATTGACAGAAGTATCTTTGATTGACAGTCTTGAAAAAGAATAGGATAGTAGGATTTAGACCTGAAAGGGACTTTAGAGATGATCTAATCAAATCATAGAATGTCAGAGAACACGAATTCTTAACCCGCATTCCACAAACTGGTTTTAAGAAAATATTCCAATAATTCTATTTCAATAAAATTGGTTTCCTTTGTAATTCTATGTATTTTATTTTATGCATTTAGAAACATTGTTCCGAGAAGGGATCCATAGGCTTCAGCAGATTGTCTGAGGAGTCTATGACACAAAAAAGTTAATAATATCTAACACTCACAGTGTGCTTGGAACACTTTACAGTTGTTTCACTTGATCCTCACAACCATCCTGAGAGGTTGCTGTTTGTTCAGCTGTGTTGGACTCTTTGTAACTCCATGTGGGGTTTTCTCCGCAAGGATTCTGAAGTGGTTTGTCATTTCCTACTTCACCTCATTCACCCCTTCACTCACCTTCACCTTCTTCACCTCAGAGGAAACTGAGGCAACAGTGTTAAGCACCTTGCCCAGGTCACACAGCTGGCAAATATCTGAACCAGATTTGAGCTCAGGTCTTCCTGACTCCAGGCCCACATCTCTAGCCACCTAAGAATCCCTGTCAGAGAGGGGAAGGAAAGAAGCTTTGGAGATCATCTATTCCAAACCCTTCATTTTTACGTTAGGGACCTTCAGGCCCACAGAGGTGAATTTTGCCCAGGGTCACACAGCTAGAGAGTACAATCTTAGCTTTCTAGTTTCCTGGTAAGCAGCTGGCCTGTTTAGCTTAAGCTGCACAATGCTACATGCAGTCTCTCCCAAATCAATCTCCCGCCTATGAGAAGGAGGAGACTTCATTCTTCATTTTCCCTCCTCAAAACTGGACAGGGCCCCACCAGGCTCCTCCTGTTATTGACAGTAGAATGAACAAAGGTCTGTGTTGGGTGTGAAGGATGGAGAGAAATTAGGAAGAAAGTTTTTTGTGGGTTTTGATCTTTCCTCTACGAATTGTATGTGCTTTTAAAAAGCTGCCTGGTTGAAAAATCCGAGCCTGCCTGGCTGAAAATCTACAATTTAAAGGTCTTGGGGGAAAAGTTGGTATTTGGGAAACTCACAACTCCTTACTTTGCTAAGTGTCTTTCTAAGCCACCTCTTGTCAAAGGAAGGGAACAAATAAAGAGAGAGAAGGGGGAGGTGTGGAGGGGAGGAAGGAGCTCAGAAAGAGAAAGGCCTTTGCCTGGCTTGAGCCTTTGTGCAGCGCATTCAAACTCATTTGTACCCTTTGTAGTCTTAATTATTTGTGAGAGCGGGATAACAGGAGTACCGAGCTCACCCATTATTTCCTGCATAAAAAAAGGCACACAGAAGCCGCTGATCATTTTTGAATTAGCAAACATGATACTAAAAAAAAAAAAGCATAAAAAAATTCATTAATACCATCAGGGATTAGGAGGCTGATTAAAGTGTAGCTGTTAGCGTATGCAAATGAGCGATAGGCATTTATCGGAGCCAGTGCAAGCTGTCTCAGAGCTGTAAAGCCCATGTATGTTTTTCAGCTGATTAAAATAGTTTTAAGTTCTAGAGAATTTTTTTTTGGTAGGGAATAAAAAAAAAGCTACTATCGTCTATACTTTCCCTTTTGGCAAAATTTCTCAAAGTGCACTCCAACCATTTCCACTTGACTGCATTTTCTCTTTTCTCCTCTCTTGGAGAGCAATGAGAATTCAGGATGAAAATGAAAAAGCAAAGTGAGCTCCTTTTTTATGTTGCTTAAGGTTTCTTCCCAACTTCCAGGGCAGCCCAAGCCAGTTGATCCGAAGTCAGGCCGTATTGCTGTCAGAACTCAAAATCTCCCTTTGGCACCAACTCTGAGAACTGGAGAAGATAGAGAGAGGGGATGTTCAATTCCACCAGGGAGGCTTTAAAAGCAGGAGAGGACCATGAGGAAGTTTGCCCATCATCCTCTGAGAGATTCAGGGATGCTCAGCTTGTAGCCTGGCACAATGAAAAGACTTTCTTTCAGGAAAGGATGGTGATGTCTACGGGTACCTAGAGTGGGGAGAAAATTCACAGGTTTAAGACCACACAGTCCTAAGATTATTCACTCCAGAGCCTTTGCTTTTGTGAAGCAGAGGATGATTTCAATGCTATTGTCCTGGGAAAAGGGGTATAAGGAAATGTACCCACTCCTTCCCTTTTTACTAGTCCCAGGTCTTCATCTTGGGCCTGCCCCTTACTGACTGGGAAAACAAAACAAATACAAACATAAAACTAAACAAATTACAAAAACAATTACTTCTAAACCTGATAGGATCATAGGATTTAGATCTGGAAGGGAATTTAGAAATATCTATGGCAAAGACTCTTAGATGTTAGGGACTTCATGATCTTGGATCTGAAAAAAAAGCTTTTATTTTCATTAATTCTTAACTAAAATTTAGCATTTCTTTAAATTTTAAATATAATAAACACTTCACTGTAGTATTAGGCTTTACCAAACTCCCAAAAGCGGCCTCTCTCTTTCTTTCTTCTTTTCTTTCTTTTCTTTCTTTCTTTCTTTCTTTCTTTCTTTCTTTCTTTCTTTCTTTCTTTCTTTCTTTCTTTCTCTTTCTCTCTCTCTCTCTCTCTCTCTCTCTCTCTCTCTCTCTCTCTCTCTCTCACACACACACACACACACACACACACACACACACACACACACACACATACACACACTGATATGGACTCCTGAATTCTAGACTGACCTTTTCATTTTACGGCTAAAAAAACTAAAATCCAGGAATGTGAAAGTGAGAGTATGTCACACAATTATTACATAGCAGAGGTATGACTGGTAGGCTCATCTTCTGTCTATAAATTCAGCGCTTCTTCTATTGTATCATCATACATTTTCCTCATTTGCCAAAAGAGGGGAGTTGACTGAAAGTTTTTTGTTGTTGCAAATTTGAGAATAAGTCAGTTCATATTTTATAATTTGAATAAATTGAATATAATTTGAATAAATCAGTTTATATTTTAAAAGACGGCTCCTTCACAGTCCCAGAATCTTATTTCTAAGGTTCTGGTCTATGTCTAAAATGATAGAAAGTCTATAACAAGTAAAGGTACTTGTTTGTCTTTATCCCTATCATGCCCCTATCATGGAGAGAGAGATTAACTGAGAGTACTTGACAATCATAGCAGACCTGTCCTTGAGGAAAAAGAGCATCCTATGTAGAGACAAATTCAAGTTCTGTTTTTAAGTTTTCTATTAGCAAGTGACTCTTCTTGGCATGCTTCGAAAACTACAAAATGTTTCTTGCCCATTCAGTGAAGAACATTCACTGATAGATACACACAGACCTTAAATTATGACATCATAGAATCATAGACTTAGAGCTGAAAGTAATATTAGAGATCGTATAGTCCTCCTTTTCAGATACGTAGATACAGAGATGCTGAGAGATTAATTGACTTCTCAGACCACACAGGTAGCAAGTAGCAGAAATGGGATTTGAACTCACACACACCCTCTTGTCTCCGAAGTTAGCACTACCATACCACATTGGTTCACATTACAGCTAACAGGTTGTTAGCCATTTATTATACATGAATGCCAATTCAGTGTTTAAGGGTCTATTTACTCAGTTATAGAAATATGCTCTGTACTTAAGCTTGGCAAAACAAGGTCTCTACCTTGAAGCAATTTTGTTATTGCAAAATTGGTTATTTGTGCTTGAAATAGTGTTGTCTTTTCAGGCTCAGACTCATTTCTCAGTCTGATGGTAGTGTTCTTCTATGGTAGAGTTGAACAAGCAGGTCAAGCAACCTGCAATCTTCCTGTAATCCTGCAGTGCCCACTCTGGCTAATTGGGGAATGGGGAAATAGCCCTAAACTGAAGCTTGAGAAGACCCTAAAGTTTGAAAAAAAATTCACGATGACATCTATCTCCAAGTTGGGGGAATGTCAGAGATACTCCATAAATATTTTGTTATTGGTAGAACATGCTGAATGAAAAGTAATGCACCATGAGAAGACTGGAATTTAGTCTGTCATTGTATAGTAGAAACAACACTAGCTTGGTTTTTGTTTGTTTGTTTTGATATAGATGGAGTAATAAACTATTCCTTCACTTCAACCGAGCTAAGAAGCAGGACTATTTGGATTTCTCTGTCTTCTCTTTGTCTGTCATGACCAAGGAATGTGTACAGGTATCTGCAGCAGTGAACCCTGAACTTCACATTCTTGCTTTTCTTGATCTTGGAAGATATGGCATCATGTCACTTGGTTGTGAGCAGGAAATCTTTGATATCCTTGATTTTGCAGGGCACGGCAATGGAGGGGGCAAAGAAATGTGTGACTAGATTTAATCCTGTTCTGCCACTTATTACCTGTATGAACTTGGGCAGGTCATAGCATCTTTGGTTTTTAATTTCTTCATCTATAAAATGACAGGCTTGGACTGGAATACACCTGAAGCTTTCTGCAGCTCAAAAATGTTATACTAAATGTTTGATTCAGCCTTATAATACTATTTTGGGGCAAGGGATAGTGGGAACCAAGAATAAAGTGGCTCATGTGAGCAGGTCAAGAAAGTTCTCATAGTGCCAGTGTATTGGTTGGAACTCTCTAGGACGGTATCTTTTGATGATTTCTCATAGCTAGTGTATATTATATGAAGCATGGGTGGGATAGCTTATGTGAAGCAATGCCAGATGGGAAGGGCAAGAAAGATGTGAAGCATTGGTCATTGATTTTTTTCCTTTGCTTTTGAAAAATATATGTAAGAAATTGGGCAAATTTAGAAAAACCTCATGAATTCAATCTAGCTGGGAGTGGGGCTAGTGGGGCACATGATGAAGGCTGATTTAAATGAATGAAAAGAATCAATTACCAAATACATTTTTTGAATGACACTTTGTAAATTTTAAGTACTTACTTAAATGCCAATTAGAATCAGTGGAATATGCTTCCCACACAATGAAATCATGTCTGTATTTTTTTTTATCTAAAACAGGACCTACTTAAGTAGATCCCTTAAATTAAGTGCTTACAAACTCAACTAAGAGGTCCCAGTTTGTACCTGCATTAATGAAGGGCTACAATGAGCAATCAACTTAATCTCTAAACTATCAAAGTTTGTTTAGATATTTTACTGTAATTCTTTACAAATTTAAATTTAATTTAAATGTAAAAGTAATTTAAATTAAAAATTAAAAAATACAAAAATCCTTTAAAGTATATTAATTACTTCTTATATTGTTAATTTTTCAGAGAAAGTATAAAGGTAAACATATCCAATCAGTTCAACTTTCATGTACATTTATTAAGCACAGGGAAGTGTATTGGCAATCAAAATGGGTTTGAGTGACATGTTTGTGACATCAGAGGCTTTTAAACCACGTGAGTTTAAGTCACATTTTGTGATGATTTTAGGTCACAGCAGTAGTGACAAGTGACTCTGAGCCAGCTGTTGTTGAGCTCCCCAGCCAAACTCGGGTGTTGGTAACTATGAATTGTATTTGGTCTGTTTGTAATTTGATTGTATTTGCTCTGAAGTTCAGGGTGCTGCCTTTTTCCCCTGAACTAAGTGAATGATATTTGTATGCTGGATTAAGGTAAGATTGTTAAGCCCTTGACATTGCTTTCCTTAGTAAAGCAGATCAAAAGGACCTGGGCTTTTGAAGCGTTCTGTGTGCTGGTTGTTGTTGGTTATACACCCCCACAGCAGCTGCTAGCCGGATTGTTGAAACAGGAAGATATTCTGCTAGGTGCAGGTTGATGAGGTTAAGTTTAGAATTTTAAAAAAGAAATAATAAAACTCAGACCTACCATGGACATAACTTAGTTTTTCTTTTCTTTTCTTTGTTTGTTTTTTTTACATGTAAGAATAAAAAAATGAATTCTGTAAAAGCCTAACCAATTAGGGACTTGGTTCTTATTTGATGCTCTATTACAATAATAAAGGTTTATTAAGTATCTACTGTGTGCAGAGAAGTGGGAGAGATTAAAACAAAATTTAAACGAAACATGTTTACTGCCGTCAAGAAGAGTATAATCTGGTGGGTGTCACAAGACAACAACGCAGGCAAAACATCACATAATAAGAACATTAGAGAGTCAGAAAAACTAGATTTTTCTAGATATGACATTTAGCTTCTATTAATAGATCTTGGCACAGATATTCACAACAGAATTAATCCAATTGAAGAATGTTATATAATACTGGAATATTAGAGACTGTATGCTTCAGATGGAATATGGTCTTTGTTCATTTGTAGAGGGACTGAAATCTTAACTAGAAGCCACAATGGTGTTCTGATTGGTCACTTCTCCAACATGTACAGAATGAAATATTTCATCAATCAAAGAAAAAAAGCTTTTGAGTATCTGTTGTGTTCAGGGCCCTTAGAGAAGCACTGTTGTCTACAGAGGGAGAAAAAGTCTAAGAAAATGGTTGCCATCTTAAAGAACTTAGAATCTAGTTGGGGAAACAAGACATAAAAGTGAAATAACTTTCATAAATTCTTATGGGACAGCTCTTCTTTCTGATGGTTCTTATTAAAAAACTTCATGCTTGATGGGTCTCCAGCTAAGGGTGTGATTGAATCTTGACAGTTAAGGGACACAGGTAGCTGTACAGGATAAATGTTAACTCTCAATTACCCATTCCGCTTCAAGGGGCTAATGTGTTATTCCAAATGGCGGATAAACCAAGCATACCTATACCTATTCCTATACTAATACCTATACGTATACCTATACCTATTCCTATACTAATACCTATATGTATACCTATACCTATGCATATATGTATATATATATTTATATATACACACTCACATATACTACTTATCTTTAAATATATTTTATTAGTGGCAAAAGGAAGGTAAACAAGTATTTATTAAGCACATACTCTTTACTAGGCACTATGGTAGGTGTTTGACAAATATTTCATTTGATCCTAACAACCTTGATAGGTAGGTGCTATTATTACCTCCATTTTACAGTTGAAGAAACTGAGGCAGAGATTAAGTGACTTGCCCAAGGTCACACAGCTAGTAAGTGCCTGAGGTCTAATTTGAACACAGGACTTCCTGACTCCTGGCTCAGTGTTCCATTCAAATGGTGCCACCTAGCTGCCTCTAAAATTTGCTTTATATATAGTAACAAGTATTTGTTGAGCTGAGTTGATTTGGATTCTGGGACTTATTTTCCTAAGTCTTGATAAGAGGAACATCTTTCCATAACTCAGATGCACATTATCTGATAGACCAAACTCTTCTCAAACTTTGTCAGTCTTTTAGTCAGTTGAACTACTTTAGTGGAACAAAAGGCCTCTTTTACCACAGGGAAATTCATTTATTTAATAACTTATATGATTTATGTATATATCTATGTTTTTGTGTCTATGGAAAGAGTGACAAAAAGATGACTTAAACACAGATTCTGTATTCAAAAATCCTAGAGTAGGGCAGGAGATAGAAGGCATGAACACACATACATAGATACACATGAACAAAGCAAAATTCTGTTAAGTAATAAAGAAATCAGGAAGACTTCTTTCAAGTTCAAGTCCTGCCTTTGCTGCTGGATGTATGACCCTGGGCAAATCACATATCCTCTCCACTTCCCATGCAACACTCTAAGACTTTAAGTATCAGAACATTAGTTTGTTAATCTTCATTAATAGAAGGTGTTCCCCCCAGCATGAAACCATAGCTCTTGTAAAGAAAATAGTATTACAGTGTAGTGTTTAAATAAATATTACGCATACATTATTAATTCATTGCATAAAACAGAATATGGGTAGTGTTATATTATGAACATGAATTTCTAGAAGAAACTATCCTGCAGATTGCCTGGAGGACATGGATGGGGTGTTATTGCTATGCACACTTCCTCTTGAAAAATTCTCAACTTGATTATATTGTCTCTTCAGCCATCAATCCAAGATGGTTTTGATGATGGTATTGGTTGTTTGGGGCCAATCAGTTGGTACCATTTGTTCCTCTTTCCTGAATAACTATTTTGGAATGACTCAAATGTCAAAATCATGCCTATATTTTTAGGATTATAAGATCTTGTATTTAGAGCTAGGAGGGATTTGTGAGATCAGGAAACAACTCACAGCTTAATTCTGAATGCTAAATTACAAGAAATACAAATCTTTTTATTATTATCAGAGTTTATAATTTCTACTCATTAGCATCATTAACAGGTTACTTAATTGCTTTTCCTGGTGATGAAGACTGGTAAATGATTCATTGTGGTTGGTATATGCAGCTATAATACTAATCTTAGACATATGGTGGTGGGCACCCCTCTCAAATTAGTCGTTTTTCATTCATAATCATCCATTGTCCTTTTGTCAATATTCATTCAATTCAAGACTACTTCTAACAGGTTAATTTTACCTTGATCTTGGCTCGTCAGAATAAAAAAAAAACCTGTAGAAAATACTTTATTAATCCGTATGCTATCAGTTCTCTTTTTTATGCCATTGATTAGATTTTTTCAGTTACTACTCACATACTTTTTATTTTAATGCATTCGTTTTCCCTAGTGTGAGTTGCCTTGCTAGCCTGAACCTCCATGAGAACAACAGAATTTGTATGTGACTGAAACAGTTAGTGGTCCTGATCCAAAATGGCCGATTTGTGGGAGGCAGGGGTTGATACTTGGATGCAGATTGGCCACAATGAATCAGATTGACTGAATCTTTCAGTCAGGTACAATTCTGCTGCAATCACAGAGACCCAGCCATAAACTGGCACTGGTTTATGTTCCTGATGACACTATTATCATTTTTAAAACTCATCATTTATTCATTAAAAATTCACCCCAAGGCTTTTAGGGATGGTGTCAGAAACATAAATACAAGCATTAAAGTAAATCACACACACTTATCAGAGTGGGACTTCAAGGTCAACTGGTCCAACCCCCTGCTTCAGTTGAAAAGACATTCGAATGCTTTATCAGTGTTCCATCAGTGTGTCTGAATTCTCCTTTAGATGAAGGTCTTCTTTAAAGAGTCTGTTAAATGATTCTTTAATCCAATTAGTCTGGCAAAATGTCTTCTATAGTCTGACCAAGTTTTTTCACTAAGCAGTCAATGCTTTATTGATTATTATTATTGTATATTATTACATTTTGTTGCTATGATGTCTTCTGTCTTCTCAGATGCCAACTGAACACATTAACTGATTTCTAGGTCTCCTCTTGTATCATGCCTTTTAGCTGTTTGACCATTTATTTTGCCTGGCTCTCTATCCACTCCTAGACATCCACCCGTGCTTCTCCTTGAGTGGAGGGCTCTACCTAGACATAGAGCTGCTGCTGATGGACAGACTTATGAAACTGCAGAACTGCAAGGCACAATTATTCCCAAACAGGAATGTCCTAAAGCTGACTTTGGTTAACGAACATCCAAGGGCTAATCATGATTTTCTATGTGCTTTTGAAGGGAAGCTTCCTCCCCCATTCAAAGTAATTGGTAGGAAGATGAAGAATAGGCATCATCATTGTAGAATTGGGTTGTTACAGAAAATAAGCAAAAAACTCTGAAGAGCCATCCCTCCTCCCTGCAAGAGTGAAGTAGAGTACTATGGTTGTGGAAGGCTTCACACTGTCACATCTTTGGCTTGACTATTTACTACTTATTTCGCTTTGACTATTTACTTTGTTATAAGAGAGGGTTACATCAGGGAGATAGTGTTATTGGAAAGTGGTAATAGTGTCAAAAAACCCTCAAACAACCCAAAATATCATTAAAAAAATTAAAGTAAGAACTTGCGGAAAGACACAGGAAACCTGAGTTCTTATTTGGGTTCTTTGACCAGCTCTGTGTCTTTATGTTACTTCATTTCTAGGGGACTCCATGTTCTCATTTCATAATAATAGCTAGCATTTACATAGTCCCTTAAGGTTTGCAAAGATTTTACATTTATTATCTCATTTAATCTTCATAGCAGCCTGGAGAAGTGCTATAATTATCCTCATTTTATTACAATTGAGGAAACTAAGGCAGACATGCTAAGTGACTTGCCCAGGGTCACATAGTTAGTAAATGCTTGAGGCTGGATTTGAACTCCGGTCTTTCTGACACCAGGTCCATTCTATCCATTGAGCCACCTAGTATCCTCTTTACTAAATGAGAGGGATGGATTAGATGTCTTAGAAGATCAATTCCAGTTCCAATATTGTATAATTCTATGATATCTGACTATCCTCTGTAGGGAATATTGACTAGTCAGCATATTTACAACAGAAACAGAAAAAAAGTTACAAGATCAGTTTGATCTTTAACAGTTTGAGATCTTTGAACAACTTAAAAGTTTGATAGGAATACCTGACTGCACATTGACAGGAATTTCCTGACTCATATTTCTGAACTTCCCAGGAAAAATATTCTTGTATTAGCAGAGGCAGTTAGACAGTCAACTTCAGAATATGATGAGATATACTGATCTTTATCCCACTTTCTTTCTATCCTTGCTGCTGTTATCTTCTAAATTTGTAAAAAAAAAAAAAAGAAATCCTCAACCTAATAGGTAGGAATCAGGAGGGATAGGAAACAAGAGATAGGCACAGATATAAAAACAAAGATCAGGAGTAGAGTGTGTTTGGGAAGGTGTATGTCTATATATGTATGTATGTATGTATATGTATATGTTCATATCTATAGCTATAGAGAAACATATCCAAACTTCATTGTAACCTTCATAGGTGAGGTGAGGGGAAGGAAAATAAAAAGAACAAAGTAAAAAAAGTATACAGCAGAGAACAAAAGAAAACTCACAAAGAAGCAAAGATGGACAATTCTCAACACAACATGTATTATTTATCGTATAAGCTTTCTTGAAATGAAAATCTATTGTTATGTATTTTGGATCCTCTCTTATGTTCTGCTATGCACATGACGTTCTTTTTTTCATTCTTACTTTGTATTTAAATTTCAATATTAAAATTTATGATATGTTTTGTTCCTTTTATCTATTCTGTATTTGTGTTCTAGCCCTTGAGCCTAAAATAAAATTTAAAAAAGTTTTATAGGATGATCTTAGCTAAGATGTCTTGGGAAAAGTTTTATGTGGAAAAATAATATTTGTTTACAGAGCTCATGAAATATATTTCATGTTATCAAAAAAAATCATAGTTACCTAATTACTGATAATAAAAGGACCAAACTAAAACAATTAAGGTTTCATTTCATCTTCAGCACACTGGCAAAGATGATAAAACAAATAGTCAATGTCATAGTTGTATATTAACGAACTATTGGTAGAACTCTGAATTGATTTAAATGTTCTGGAAAACAATTTTAAATTGCTTTTGGTAATGTGGCTGAACTGCTCATACTTGTGTTATGGTAATTAGGTGGGGAACTTTTTACTGTTTTCTCCTTTAGAATGCTGAGGTAATCAAGTACCTTTGATGAGTTTTGCTTTTCAAATGTAATGGAAAGCAAAGTGGAGTTTTTGTTGTCTTTGTTTTGGAGTGCTTCTCAGCACTAAGAAATCTTTGATTGAATCAGGAGTCTCTGATGACCTGCTTACGTCAAGGGAAAGCCTAGTTCTGCCCTCTGAACCTGAGCAAGCTTTTAAGTCACAAGAAGGCCTAAGTCACATGAGTTTGAGTCAGATGGTTGTGATGCTCTTTGACCTTGACAAAGTGTATATAAACTCAGAGGTTAGCATTTTGCCTTTGGGGGCACATTCCTTGAAAGAGTGTTGGTGATGAGACTCTGGGTAGCCAGTGAAGCAGACCCCTCCACCCCCCCCCCATCTTTGAAAACCCAAATGTTGGTGCTTCTCTCTCTGGTAACTGTTGGTGTATTGTTTGGACAGACAACTAGAAGCCTGTCTGCTGATTCATGTTTATTTGCTCTTTTCATATAATGTATGCCTGTAATTTCTGTTTGTTTTCTCTCTGAAGTTCAGGGTGCTAGCTTTTCCTCCTGAACTATGTGAATGATATATGTATGTTTAGTTAAAGTAAGATTGTTAACCCCTTAAAGTTGCTTTCCTTAGAAAGGCAGATCAAAGGACCTGTGCTAGCAGCCCTTCTGTGTGCTTTTGTTGTTGGTCTTTTACCTCCACAACAGCTGCTAGCAACATTGTTATTACAACTTGTTGACCCAATTACACCACCACTGGGCATATACTGAGAAAGGCTTAAAAAAAGATGCAAAGGTGTTTTGCATACAAAAAATATTTGTAGCAACATTTCTTTTGTAGTAGAACAAAGCTAGAAATGAAGAAAGGGCCCATCAACTAGGGAATGGCTAGACAAATTGTCCAAAGAAAGCAATGCAATATTATTGTCTTGTAAAAATGATAAATCTCAAGAATTCAGAAAAACAAAAAAAACTTGGGAACTGAGACAAAGTGAAGTAAGAAGAAAGAAGGGAGGAATGAACAAAATAACACAAAAGAAAATATTGCTAAAAGTTATTAGAACCAAAATCTATGCAATGATTTTTTTATTTTTATTTTCGTTTTTATTATTTAATTTATTTTTAGTTTTCAACATTCAGTTAGACGAGAGTTTGAGCTCCAAATTTTCTTCCCAATTCTCCCTCCCCCCACCCCAAGAAGGCATGCATTCTGATTACCCCTTCCCCCAATCTGCCCTTCATTCTATCACCTCCTCTCCTTCCCCTTCTGTTATCTCCTTCCCTTCTATTTTCCTATAGGGCAAGATAGATTTCTATATCCCATTGCCTATATATCTTATTTCCAGTTGCATGTAAAAATTTTTAACATTCATTTTTAAAACTTTGAGTTCCACATTCTTTCCCTCCCTCCTCCACTCATCCTCATTGAGAAGGCAATTTGATGTAGGTTATACCTGTGTAGTCATGCAAAACACTTCCATAACAGTCATGTTGTGAAAGACTAACTATATTTTCCTCCCTCCTATCCTGCCCCCTCCGTTTATTGTATTCTCTCCTTTGACTCTGTCCTTCCTCAAAAATGTTTGCTTCTGATTATACCTTCCTCCCATTTGCCTTCCCTTTCATTATCCCCTCCTCTCTTATCCCCTTCCCCCAACTTTGCTGTGGAGAAAGATAGATTTTCATACCCAATTGAGTGTGTATGTTATTCCCTCCTTAAGCCAAATCTGGTGAGAGTAAGGTTCACTCATTCTCTCTCACATCTCCCCTCTTCTCCTCCATTGTAAAGGCTTTTCTTTGCCTCTCTGATGTGAGATAATTTACCCCATTCTACCTCTACCTTTTTTCTTCTCCCAGTACATTCCTCTCTCACCCCTTAATTTTATTTTTTAGATATTATCCTTTCATATTCAACTCACCCTATGCTATCTATCTATCTATCTATCTATCTATCTATCTATCTATCTATCTATCTATCTATCTATCTATCTATCTGTCTATCCATATATATATATGTATATATATGTACGTATATATATACACATATATATATGCATGTGTGTGTGTGTGCATGTGTGTGTGTGTATACACACCCTCCAACTACCCTAAGACTGAGAAAGGTCTCCTGAGTTACAAATATCATCTTTCCATGTAGGAATATAAACAGTTCAACTTTAATAAGTCTCTTATTATTTCTCCTTCCTGTTTACCTTTTCATGCTTCTCTTAATTCTTGTATTTGGAAGTCAAATTTTCTATTTAGCTCTGGTTTTTTCATCAAGAATGTTTGAAAGTCCTCTATTTCATTGAATGTCGATTTTCACCCTGAAGTATTATACTCAGCTTTTCTGGGCAGATGATTCTTGGTTTTAATCTTAGCTCCTTTGACCTCTGGAATATCATATTCCAAGCTCTTAGATCTCTTAACGTAGAAGCAGCTAAATCTTGTGTTATCCTGATTGTGTTTCCACAATACTTTCAATATTTCTTTCTGGCTGCTTGCAATATTTTCTCCTTGACCTTGGAAATGTGGAATTTGGCTACAATATTCTGAGGACTTTTCTTTTTGTGATCTCTTTCAGGAGGGGACCAGTGGATTCTTTCAATTTCCATTTTCCCCTCTGGTTCTAGAGCATCAAGGTAATTTCCTTTGATTATTTCTTGAAAGATCATGTCTAGCCTCTTTTTTATTATGGCTTTCAGGTAGTCCAATAATTTTTTTTTTGTTATCTATGCTTCACTGTACTTTTATTTATTTTGTTAAATATTTTCCAGTTACATTTTCACCTGGTTCTGGTATACTAGAGTTCTTCAAGAGGACAGGTAAGCATATGGATGAAGGCGAACCAGTTAATGTAATCACCCACTGCATTTAAGCCTTCCAACAAATGTCTACCCCAAAAATTAATCGCCAAGAGACTGGAGGAACTGGGCAGTTGTGAATAGGGAATTGATTCAGAAAAAGTAAACAAAAGGTAAGGATAAACAAATACTTCTTACAATGGTGAAGTATAAACAATAAACAACATGCTTCCTAAGATATTAGGGCAAAGACTGGCATTATTTACCATTTTTATAAGTTAACATTTCTGTGAGGGGAGGAAGGAACACACAGTGAAATCCCCAATTCTGCAGATGGCATGAAACTCTTCTGGGTAAAGGAAAATCAAGCAGATGGGGATAAAATGAGGGAAGATCTTTCAAAGCTGGTAGAGCAGGCAGGAAAGAGGCAGACAGGTTTCCATGTGTACAAGTGCAAAGTAAGGCACTTACAGGAAAAGAATACAAAATACAGGGTGAACTGGTTCAAATCATCGGTTGTCATCCAAGAGCCTATAACATGATTCAGAGCTGGAAATGACCTCAGACGTCATCCAGTTCAACTGCCTCACTTTACAGATAAGGAAACTAAGGGCCACAGAAGGGCCAAGGTCACGAACTAACCAACCAAAGGACATTTATTAAGCACCCACCATGTACTAGGTGCTGGGAATACAAAGACAAAAATGAATTAAGACCATGCCTTCAAGGAGTTTATATTCTAAAAAGGAAGGCGAGATATATTCCTCTAAGTATATACAAAATAAATGCAAGGTCAATTTTTTTTTTACTTTTGAACATCTATTTTTTTTAAAACCTTGAGTTCCAAATTCTCT
>CM053622.1:549643102-549663289 GCA_028646595.1 Phalanger gymnotis
GGTCTTTTTGACCTCCTTTTCCATTTGGCTAATTCTGCCTTTCAAGGCACTCTTCTCCTCATTGGCTTTTTGGAGCTCTTTTGCCATTTGAGTTAGTCTATTTTTTTAAGGTGTTGTTTTCTTCAGTATATTTTTCAGTATTTTTTTGGGGGTCTCCTTTAGCGAGTCATTGACTTGCTTTTCATGAGTTTCTTGCATCACTCTCATTTCTCTTCCCAATTTTTCCTCTACTTCCCTAACTTGCTTTTCCAAATCCTTTTTGAGCTCTTCCATTGCCTGAGACCAGTTCATGTTTTTCTTGGAGGCTTTTGTTGTATGCTCTTTGACTTTGTTGGCTTCTTCTGGCTGTATGTTTTGGTCTTCTTTGTCACCAAAGAAAGATTCCAAAGTCTGAGACTGAATCTGGGTGTGTTTTCGCTCCCTGGCCATGTTCCCAGCCAGCTTACTTGACCCTTGACTTTTTCACCAGGGTATGACTGCTTGTAGAGTAAAGAGTACTATGTTCCAAGCTTGGGGAGATGCACTGTTGATTTCAGAGCTATTATAGCCAGCTCTGCCACACCAGCACTCCTCCTTCCCCAAGAATCCCCAGCCTGGACTGGACTTAGATCTTTAGCAGGCTCTGCACTCCTGCTCTGATCCACTACTTAATTCCTCCCACCGGGTTGGCCTGGGGCTGGAAGCAACTGCAGCTGTAGTTCTGTATCTGCCCCACCTCTGCTGCCTCTGGGGCCATCACTGAACCAGAACTCTGTCCCCCTGTCCCCAGCAGCTTTTCTCACTAACCTGCTCTGTTGTCTTTGGTGTTTGTGCATTGAGAAGTCTGGTAACTGCTGCAGCTCACTGATTCAGGGTGCTAGGGCATGCTCCGCCCGGCTCCTGGTCTGGTTGGTCCCTGTGGCCCACGCTGGGCTCTGCTCCGCTCCACTCCGCTCCCAGCTCCATGCGGGATAGACCTTACCCAGAGACCATCCAGGCTGTCCTGGGCTAGAACCCTGCTTCCCTCTGCTATTTTGTGGGTTCTGCAGTTCTTTTCTGTTGTCTTTGGTGTTTGTGGGTTGAGAAGTCTGGCAACTGCCGCAGGTCACTGATTCAGGGTGCTAGGGCCCGCTCCGCCCAGCTCCTGGTCTATTTGGTCCACACGGCCCATGTTGGGCTCTGCTCTGCTCCCAGTCTGTACATAAAAGACCTCACCCAGTAGCCATCCAGGCTGTCCTGGGCTGGAGCCCTGCTTCCCTCTGCTATTTTGTGGGTTCTGCAGTTCTAGAATTGGTTTGGAGCCATTTTTTATAGGTTTTTGGAGGGACTTGGTGGGGAGCTCACACTAGTCCCTGCTTTTCAGCCGCCATCTTGGCTGGGCAAGTAATTTTGATTTTTTTAGGTCTCAGTTTTCTCATCTGCAAAAGAATAACTTGGACTAGATGAACTTTAAGAACACTTCCACTTTTGTGACTCTTTGCTTCATGGTTTAATGGAATTAATATAGGATAAAATTGGAAGACTTGATTTCAGTCTGCCCTGGCAGCAACTCATTTTTATCAGCTTTCCTTTCTCTGGGTCTCTTTTGTGACCCTACCAGTAAAACAGAGATGCTTCATTTTTCTGGACTTTTCAAGGATGTGGTGGAGCCACATGAGATAATAAGGACAGATTATTTTTCCACCTGAGGCCCTCAGAAGAAAAGCACTGTACGAGTACCATATGGACATTTGGATGTAAAAGTTAAAAATCCTTCATATCTGCCTGAGTATTCAGTGTTGTTGCAAGGATGATCCTTCTCTCTGTAAGACTTTTATGAAGGGAAGAAGCTCATTAAACATGCTATGACTGGAGGCATTGATAAAGTGTTGATCAGCTCATCAGCCAAGTGGGATAAGCCTAAGCTTAGGTCTCCAATTAGAAGTCAGCAAATTAGGTCAAGAAATTGATGAAGTGTTTGCTCGTGAAGGGATTGTACTGTACAAATTGCATTGTAAGAGGACAGCCCATTGGCCAGTGATGACATTGCCCCATGTAACTTCAGTGGCCCTGAAAGAATGTGAGGCATGGTATTTTGTCTAGATAGGATGACTAGCTACCTTTTTTTGGCACTGTGGTTGTTTCCTGTGATAGACAATTCGCTATCACCCATGGCAGTCCAAATCATAGACTCAGTTCCCATCTTACCTCTTATGCAGACTTACTTGACTGCTACAAATCGCAGAGATTTCCATGCCTCTGAAGAATAAAATTCATGACCTCCATCACTCTTCTTGTACTTCTCATAGCATTCGTAGAATTAGTTGTCTCATTTCTGTAAATAGTACGGTGCTTTTTAAAAAAATAATTTATTTTTAGTTTTTTAACATTCACTTCCATAAGATTTTGAGTTCTAACTTTTCTCCCTCTCTCTTCCTTCCCCACTCCCCAAGATGGCCTACAATCTGAGACAGGCTCTACATATACATTCATATTAAAGATATTTTCACATTAGTCTAAATAGTAAGATTCTTAAGCACAGAACAGGTGTCTTAGAATCCTGACTCTTGCTTAGCACAATGCCTTGCCCACAGTAAGACTAAATATGTATTTGTTAATTGATTGACAGAGAGAGAGAAAGCCTAGATAAAATTCACAGGCAATCAAAAAACCACATTTAAGACAATATTTACTATAGAATAGTGTAGTGGGAAAACACTCCGACCAGGGAATTAGAAGGACTGATCTCATGTCACACAATCACACTGTATGATTATGGGCAAGTCACTTAATCCTCAGTATCCTGATCTATAAAGTGAGAATAATGATGCTTCTACTATTTATTCCACAGGATTGTAAGGAAAGTGATTTGTCAGTTGTGAAACACTAGATAAGAGAGAATTATTATTATTATTCTTACTAAAATTTCTGACAGTGAGTGAGTTCCACTTCCTTTTACTTCCGTTGTTACTTCCTGAGTGACATGTTCAGGAGAAGCACAATTCTCCCAAAAAGTAGGCTCTGAAACTCTATGATTGAAAGATAAACAACAATTAATTTCCAAGCCACTATATACAAAATATGCACCAAATATCATTAGTTAGTGTGTCAGCACATTTTGAGATAGATTTTTCTGGATATTTACATTTTGTCCATGTCTAAACAATTTACATGATTAAAAAATTCAAAGAAATAATGAATGGGAAAGATGTAGAAGCTACTCCAAACTTTGTTTTCATTGTTCAAAAAAACCCAGTTCAGCTGAAACTAAAGCACCTTGCCAATCTCCCTAAAATATTCTGTCTCTGGACAGAACCATTAACCATTTTTAAAAAGTCAATAATCAATAAGTCTTAATTTGTTGAACTGGCATTTGTGCAGGTTTCATCTAGACGAAATTAATTAGGAAGAAAACGGTTTCTCAGCGATTGGAGGGAGGAAGGAAATCAGAGGCAAGATAAGTTTGACCCTGTGTTGTGGAAATATTTTAATGAGGTTAAGACTCAAATCACTCCAACTGAATAGCCGGTGAGTGTGCGCTGACATTTCTAATGAGTCCAATGAAGGCATCTCTCAGAAAATGGACCAACAACTTTGAAGGAATCCTGAGGGTCAGTGAATTTCTAGAGGGATGGAATCAGTGACAGTGGCATTTTTTTTTAAAAGAGGGGACATAGTATATGAGATTGAAAGATGGGGGGAGTGAGAGCACTCAGAATGAAAGAACTCACCCGGAATACAGCAGTACCCTCCCCCCTTCCCCTTTCTTCAATCTAAGGTAGGCCTTTTCCTTAATCTGCATAACTGCACCTTGTACAACAGTCCCTGGGTTCTGCACTCTGTTAATTGAAGTGTGGTTGGATCACAGCTTTGCCAGCAACAGGGGCAGCTTTCCTTTCTGAGTCGTCATCTCAAATGCACCTGGCTGTGATGCTGGCATGTGATAACCACAGACTGAAAAGAGAAGGGAAGAAATATTCATCCCACTGCACTCAGGGGGACAGCACTTACTCTAATTGCTTCTGGAACTCTTCACCTGGCCCTTATCAACAAAAGCAGTGATGAAAGAAAACAGGCAAAACTTGATCCAATATATTGGATCCTCTTCCTCCCCCAAGCACATAACTAGGTCATTTTTGGAGTATTAAGGGAAGGGGACGACAGGGTAAATTCAAAATGCTGACTCAACAGTAACTGAGTGCTCTGGGTGAGAACTGTTCACTTAGCTGTGTTAAGGGAGGCAAAGAGGTGCACTGGCAATAAAATGGAACTGGGAGCTAGGATAGAACAACAACCTTCATTTAAGCTTTACAAATGCTTTGCTGGTGAGGAAGGCAATATGTTGATTGATATTCAAAGGATCTTTGTGGGTGCGCCAATGCTGGGTACAACTCCACAACTTTGTTAAGGATCTTTGATAACTTCTATGATCTATCTACATAGGAGGTAGTGAAGTCATTTATAATTTCATATGAGTAAACTGAGTCTCAGGGAGGTGAAATTATTTCCCTAGAATCACTTAACTGGTAAGTATTGGAACTGGGACTTGATAACATGAGCAAACTTCTAGGTACCAATTTAAGATTTGCCAAGTTCTTTGCATAGAAACATCTTATCTGATCCTCACAGCAACCCTGTGAGGCAAGGGGCTATTAGGAAGTCCATTTTACAGATGAGGAGATTGAGTCTGATTGAAGTGAAATGACTTATCCAGAGTCACATGACTAGTGTCTGAGTCAGGATTTGAACTTAAGTTTTCCTGATTCCAAGTTCACTGGTCTTTCCACTGCTCCTCATTGCCTCTCTAAGACCTCATCTCTTAACTTAGACACCTGTTAGATGAATGACCTTGTACAAGCCACTTTGTTCACCTCTTTCAGCCTCGGGTCCCTTATCTGTAAAATTTGTATGCTAACATACTCACTTCATAGGGTTATTGAGGGGATGTATATGATATTATGTATATGAACATGCCTTGAAATTTTAAAATATTATGTGCATGTCACCTATTATTTGCATACTTAAAAATCTGAGCTGATTTTCTAAGTTACAGCTCTTATAGGTAGGCAGAAAGGAATGGGATCTTGGTTCCAAACCTAGCTCTTACTTATTATTTCTGTGACTTTGGGTAAGACATTTAAATTCTTTAGATTTCAATTCCCTCATCTATGAAACAATGCATTTGGACAAGATGACTTTTCTGGTCCTTCCATGCTTTAAATATATGATGTTTCTTCATTTTAAAAATTATGAATGGTAAAAGTATCTACAAACTTGAACATTTTAATATACAAAGGTTTCATATACAAATGAAAAAAGATTGTATAGGAAGCTGTGAATCTCTACTACATATAAATAGTTTCTTAAAGTATATATTAATTTTAAAATGGTAGTACCATACTACCTTGCTTGCCTGTGCTCCCTTTTGCTCTTTAAAAATTTTTTCATTAAAATTCTTCTTTCTCTTGGCCTCTCTATCACTACCCCCCAACTCTACCTTATAATGTCCTCACTCCCCCAAATAAAAGCTCTCCCTTATAAAAAAAGTGTAGTCAAGCAAAACTAATTCATACATTGGTCACATCCACAAATATGTCTCATCCAGCATCTGTGGTCAAGAAGTGGGAAGCACATTTCATCACCAGTCTTCTAGAATCCTGCTTAGGCATTGCATTAGCCAGAGTTCTTCATTAACTCTTTCAAAATTGCTTCCTTTTTCAGTGTCGGAGTTATTGTATATATTGTCCTCCTGGTTCTGCTCACTTTGTTATGTCTTCCTAGGCTTCTTTGAGTCCATTATTCTGTCATTTCTTATAGCACAATACTATTTAATGACATTCACACATGATAACTTATCCCAAGCCTAATATTTTTGAAGATGAGAAGTGTGGGAAACAAGAAGAGTAATCTGCCAGGGTACTGACTTGTTATTGTTCAGTTATTTTGGTTGTGTCTAATTCTTTGTGACCCTGTGTACCTCTGTCTATGGGATTTTTCTTGGCAAAGATATCGGAGTGTTTTGTCATTTCCTTCTCTGATGGCAAACAGAAATTAAGTGACTTGCCTGAGGTCACACAGCTGGGAAATTCCTGACACTTGATTTGAACTCAGGTCATCCTGACTCTAAGCCCACTGATCTATCTATTGGACCATCCAGCTTCCTTGACTTAGGCATGGGTAATCTCTTGGAAGATATAGACAACCACTAACTTGTCCTTTGTCTTTAATTTTTGAAATGCTCCCTACAACATGTTCAATGCTTTTTTTTTTTAGGACATTTCCTCCAGCTGTCCCTCTCTTTCACTCATACGCACACACAATTTATTTTCACACCTGACTATAATTAAAGGGACAAGTTCTGTTAGATGAGGCAGCTAGGTGGCAGAATGGGTAGAATATTGAACTTGGAGTGAGGAAAACCTGAATTCAAGTCCTACCTTAGACACTTAAGTGTGTGACTGTGGGCAAGTCATTTAGCCTCTCTCAGTTTTGGTTTCCTCATCTGGAAAATGGGGATAATAATAGCACTTATCCCTCAAAGTTGTTGTGAGGATTAAATGAGATAACTTCTATAAAGTATTTTGAAAACTTTAAAGTACTATGCTAGCTAGTATTATCTACTGGTTGACTGAAAGAGAGGTCAACAACTTGCTTAAAGCTGTTTCTGGACTTTGCTCGTAGGTTAGGGATGTTAAGCAGTAAGGGAAAGTGAAAACTGAAAGGCTGCATCATCCTGGAGTACAAATTATAAGAAAAAGGAGCTCCTGTTAAACCTCATCAAACTTATATACTACTACCCATTTCTGCTGATTCACGTGAGTGGAACTAAGGGGTATAATCAGTAGAGATTTGGCATACATCTTTAAAGTTGTTGGTCTTTTTGTTGGAAGATGAAAGATGTGGGGCACAAGATGTTTCTAGTTAAAAGTCATCATACTGTAAAAGAAAGGAGGATATGAAAGGTAAATTTTTGCTCCATCATATAAATGATTTTAAATAGAAGAATTTGGTTCAATGTGCAATAAGCAACTGGTCAATGAAAGCCCCACCCTGATGACCATATGTGATATGCTTGACCTAATGCAATTCCCAATGTGGACTTTGGAGTATGTGCAGGTATCCTTGTGACTATTTCCTATCCACATACCACATTGTGTAGAAAAGGGCATCTTAGAGTGTCTACTGATCCAGAATGGAGTATGCATAAAAACATCCAAGGGGCAAATCAATCTCTCTCTTTCCCAGGGGTGAGCAAGGCAATGACTGATGTGAGTCTCCAGGTGGGGAGAGAGGTGGTAGCTATGGTAGCAGCAGCTTTTTGCTGCCAGCTGCCTATCTTCTCACCTGATTCAACACGTGGCTGTGAGTACTGTTCCTGTTATTTTGACTCTTGACATTCTCTCTTGCTTTTAGGTGAAAGGGTATTGTAGGTGGAACAGGCTAGTCTGCGACCTTATGAGCTTCCAAAGGTTGAGAGAGCCATCAGGAGCCCAGGAACTGCAGTTCATACCAGGATTTTCTGGCAGCCAGGCCAGGTGAGGAACCAGAAAATTCCTTTGGAGCAACCTTTTTTGACTCAGCCCAGCAGTGAATAGACTTTGGGATGCTGTATCCTGCTGCAGCACTGTCAAGCCTTTGTAAGTGAATTTGGTGATGCAAATGATTTGTAACAATCATATTAGGTTTGACTATATATTCTCCAGGGATCGAGGTGGTGTAAGGGAGAGAATGCCCTGGATCATGGAGATGTGCTAATACTTTGGTTCTTGCGATGTCTTTTTAAAAAAAATTGAATATTCCTTTGTAATACAAATTAACAAGGGCTCTAAGAGATAGAATTAGATGGAATAATCCCCAATCTTTGTCAATATTCCTAGGACCCCATGAAGATGATATAGCTGTACTCTGTTATTGAGAGTGGGAACTGGGACGAGAATCCCTACAGCTTTTAAATTCTACAAAGAGATCATGGTTTACAATTTCAATATTTTGGGATACTGACATGGAACAGAATATATATCATAAAGACTGAGAAAAACATATTTGTCAGGAAGCTCAAAGACCAGAACAGAGGCTTTTGAACTGAAAGAGTAAAGGAAAAAATAAACACTGAGATAAATTGTGAGACTGGTACTAGGTAGGACAACATTCGTATCATATATAGGAGTAGAATTATGGAGATATACCAAATAATTAGGTAATGACAACAATAAAGGGTCAGGTTATGGTGATAGAAGGTTATGAACAAAAGGCTATAATAGTTATGGTGGTTGGGAGAACATGTTGTAGGGAATAGGATGATAAATAAATGATATGTATCAAAATCCATGAAACTGAGAATGAAACCCTTATGAAGAACATTAAGGTGAAGCTATAAGTAGAAAGATATAACATACATTGTTATAAGAGTATGGCTTAGATTGCTTAATCAGAAGGAGGGTGTGGATGATGCTTTGCCACAAAACAGGTTGCAAAATTATAATATAGAGACAGTTTATTGTAGTAATTGTCAATAAGAAATAGTTATTTGGTCATGGAGAAGTGACGAGAATCCTGGAAGAAAAGGATAATAACATCTTGGAGTGTGGAAAAGTGAAGGGAGATAATGCTTGGAACAGTTAGATTTGTACCCTAGGAAATCAAATATTATAAAGTTTTTAGAAAAAATAAATAATATAGCCAGAGATTATAAAAGGGAATATAAATCGAGTGAAATGAGAGACTTTAAAAACCAAAATTCTAAATATTTGTGAATAATCCCAGTGAAATAAAGCTGATAGAGACATCTAAAGAAACCAATCTGATTATAGCTGGGCTCTCTAACGAGCTCATATTTTAAAGGAAAGAGGTAGAAGAAAGGTATATCACACACGAAGACTACAAAGAATGGCATGAACTTGAATACTTTCAAGATCTTGGAAGATAGTTAAAAGAACAAGAATTCCTGAGATTTGCAAAAAGTGATGAAAATTAAAAAAAAAGAGGGAGCACAATAGGACATATTCAAAGTAAGACCAAAAAAGGAAGACTAATTGAACAAGATGGTTCAATATTAAGAAGTGACATAGAAAAGGCAGAACTACTTAGCTCTTATTTTGTTTCCATATTTTCCAGCAAGGAAAATAATTGTCAAACTCAAAATTGCAGAACAAAGTTTGAAGAGAGAGGCAACTGAAACTCATGGAAAGTTAGGAGACAGGCAAAAAACACCTAGCCATTTAAAATAATTGCAAATGAATGGTCCCTTATTACATTCCCAAGACCTGAAATAGTTTTTAGGTGTAATATAAAGTTGCTCTCAATAGCTTTGAGAGGATGGAAGAGGGTTCCAAAAGTAAGAGATAAAAATAGTTGTCTTCATTTATTTTAAAAAGGGAGAAAAATAGTTATCGGAAACTAGAGACCAATAACACTGCAAAAATTCTAGAATGGAATACACAGATTTTTGTTTTTGAGGATTTAGAAGAAAATTCATTGATTACGAGCAGCCAATATATTTTTGTGAACAATAGATCATTGTCAACTAAAACTCAGTTTTTTTTTTGAAAGGCTTACTAGATATGTAAATCAGAGGAATATTGTACACAACACATTTCTTTTCTATATTTTTTTGGAGTGGAGAGGCAAGGCGCAGCAGTGAATAGACTTTGGGATGCTGTATCCTGCTGCAGCATTGTCAAGTATTTGTAAATGAATTTGGTGACTTTCCTGAGGTCACACAGCTAGTAAGTGGCGAGTGTCTGAGTTCAGATTTGAACTCAGGTCCTCCTGACTCCAGGGCCAGTGCTCTATTCACTGCTTTACCTAGCTGTCCCTGTACACAACACATTTTTTGATGTCAGCAAAGCACGGGACAAAATCTTGTATGATATCCTTGTGGTCAACATGGAGAAATATAGGCTGGATGACAGAAATAGTACCTTATGTACATGTAGTTTTTTTTTTAACTATGTGCAACATGCTTTCAACATATGGGATATACTTTAGTTCAAATCCTAATCGTGACAGGTATTATCTGGGACATTATGAGTAAGACCCTTTAACTCTCTGAACTTCATTTTTCTTATCTATAAAATTGGGATAAAACCCACAAGCACCTATTTCACAGGGTTGTGAGCCTCAGTCCATAATGAGAAAACCTATGAAAGGTGCTTTTAAAAAACCTTAAAGCATTTAATAATGTTTAATTATAAATTACTATTAAATGTATGTCATTGTGGAATACCATTTCATATTTCAGTTTTTATTATCTCATTGAGATTTATTATCTCATTGATCCCCATAATCTTACAAAATATGGAAAGTAGTTATTATTTCTATTTTGTGCACCATGTATCTAAAACTTATAAAGTAACTATTCCAAGGCACAAAACTGTTGAATAGCAGAACAGGACTAGAACTCCTGCCTTCTGACTCCGAGTGAAACATTCTCCATTTACAACCCCATGCCTCCTATCCATTTGTAGCTAATTGAATAACCATATTCAAGAAGTATTGATTAATTGATTAATGTCAACTTGGAGCAAGATCCCTAGTGGACTGTGATAGAGATCTCACCTTGAGCTTGCTCTGACCCTCAGTTTGATCAAAGATTTGGATGAGGATATAGGAAGCCTGCCAATCCAATTTGTAGATAACATAAGGTGATGACAGATAGCTAATACTATAGGTGATGGAATCAGCAGGGTAGGACACTGGACCAAACAAAAATGCCATTTAAAGAGGGGCAGATGTAAAGTGCTACCTTCTGTCCAGGATAGGGGAGATTTAGTTAATATGATCTTAGGTTAAATTAAGGTGAACAAAATGCTAGTATTGTACATGAAAGTCTGTCTTTAGTGCCGTGTCAGGGTGTGATAGCTATGTGTTTTCAAAGGATTTAAAATGTTAGTCCACAAACAGACTGTGTGTAACCTGAGGATCAATTTAGGGATGTTTAGACAGATCCACCATCAAAAATGGGACTATTAGGTGAGGCTTTTGTTGGGGAGGGATAGACAACCACTCAACAAATCAATCAACTATGGATGGGCTGGAGATATCTCACAGTGTATTGGCTGAGGGAATATCCAAGTGAACACAATCATAGAATTTTTTTTGAGGAAATACATTTCTAACTTTTTTTCTACTTTAGTCATATTGTGTCGGAACTGCTGTGTTCAATTCCGGCACCATATTATAAGGAAACTTATAAAGCAGAATGAACCCAGAGAAGGGTGCTCAAATTGGTGATGGGTCTGGAAATTAGCATAGAAAAAGACTATACATTTTCCTCCACAGATACCAATGGCAAAATCAAGACCACTGGGTGGCAGATTTCAGTTTAATATAAAGAATAATTTCAATCTTTAGAGCTGTTCTGGATTACAGATTATATTACTGGTAGTGTTTCAGTAGAGGGTACATTGTTACTTGTCAGGCATGTTGCAGAAAGGCTTCTCACATTGGGTGGAGAGTCGGGACTGGGTGACCTCTAAGATCCTTTTAATGCTAAAATTCTGTGGTTCTATAAACAAAACATAAAAGGTGATAAAATGTTGAATACTTTCAGCGTGTGTGTTACAGATGAAGCACAGCCTGGAAGGTGAATTACTTTTGCTTAAAAACCACTCACTATAAGTCAGTCTTCTCTTGGCAAGTAAGCAGATAGGAAGTGAGAATAATTTTCTTTCAGGTGAGGCCATCCTCCTTTCTTCATTTAGATATTCTATTTTGACACATCCTTTTCCAGCTTTCTATTGTCTCAGTATTTCTTCCTGGGTGCCCACTCATTTCCCTCCATCAACTTTTCTTGCCTCTTTTCTCTTGGCAGCCAGGTAGCATAGAGGATAGAATGCTGGGCCTGTACTTCAAATCCAGCCTTAGACATTTAGTATGTGACCCTGGGCAAATCATTTTGCTTCTACTTGCCTCAGTTTCCTCACCTGTAAAATGGGGATAATAACAGCACCTACCTTTCAGGGTTGTTGTGAGGATCAAATGAGATATTTGTAAAATGCTTAGGGCAGTGCCTTGTATGTTATAAGTGTTAGTATAAATGATTATTCCCACCCCTCCCCCTTCCTCTATTAAAACTTACCTATCCTAAATGCTATTCCCTCAGGGACTTGCTGGGTGAGCAGCTGAGTAATCTGATAAACTGATTCTCACTAAGGCATTAGTGACTACTGAAGGTTATTAAAACCTTAATCAAAAGAAATGAGTAGCAAGAATGAAAGAGACACCCTAGAAGGACCAGTGTGACTTTTTGTCACCTTACAATTGGACAGGGTGAAGTGGTTACTTTAAGGGGTACCTTCAAGTCCCTTGTAAAAGACCAACCTACAATGAGCACCTGGTATAAACTCCTTCCCCCCTAGGGAGGACTCCTCTTAAATCATCTTAGAACAATCAGTTATCTCCTTATTCTTAAAGATCCCTAAGAAAAAATATTTCTCACCTTCCCATAGTCATGCATCTTAATTTTATCATCAAAATGCCTTTATGTTGGATATGCTTTAACGTAAGCAAGATATTCAAGTCAAATGAAAAAGATTATAGGAAATGTTCCAAGAGGCAATTATATCATATGTTAATTAGAAGGGTTAGCTTTTTTTTTTTTTAAAAGTCCATCTATCTTCCCTTTGAAAAGAAAAAAAGTTAAGATTTCTATGTTTGTGCATGAGTACAGTGTAATGGGATTTGGAGTTAAGAGATGGGTGGAAATTCTGACTCTGCTATTTACTTATCTGAGTATGTCACTTTACCTCTCTAGGTCTCAGTTTCCTTTCTGTAAAATGAGTGGGTTGGATTAGATTATCTCTAAATTCTTTCCAGCTCCAAATCTTATAATCTTCATCCATTTTTTCTTCCTTTTTGTAGATGAACATTAAATTTACTTATGTTGCCGTTTTGGTCCTAGACAATTTTACTAAGATTTTCTCTAATAATTTAAATTATGTTATTTGAATTATGTTAACTGAGGCAGTCTTATGTTAATTGAGTCACCATTCCTCTCCCTTTCTATTTTTCTCTGACTCTGTTTCTCTCTTTCTCTCTCTCACCATATATCAATAATCTTAGTAGAGCCTCTCAAATGGCTAAAATCTCCAGGAAGTAAAAATTCTTTTCATTCAGCAGCATTTTTCTGGTCAGCTCCACATTTCCTAAGGCCATCTTTTGCCATTATTCGCTATTCTTTACTTGCCAGCTACTGTTTTCGGTCTCAAAAAGCTAAAAGAAACACATCTGGCAGAAATATAATTAAAAAAAAAAGACTGAAAGGTAATTGTGTGGTATATTCAGTTTTACTTTGGGTCCATGGCCTGATTCTTATTAGACCAGCCTTCTTTCCACTGGGGCCTTAACATGAAGACCCTAGCTGATTTTATTGGCTTCCTTTGCCAAGTTTTCTAAAATACCATTTGCTGGATTTCTTAGTTTTGTCAACAAATTCTGCATCGATAACTTGCTTTTTTTTCTGTAGGGCCTTGGCAGAACCTAAGGAGTCTCTGCATGGTGCAAAGAAGGAACAGCTTTCCCCAGCCCCAGAGGGGCTGTTGCATTATTCCGCAGGCTTCTTCTCTGGGCTTGCCTCAGTAATGTTCTTCCCTTACAAATTTCATCTCACTGTACTGTGCATCAAAACGACGCAGTTATGGAGCGCACAGGGAAAAAAATTATAATGCCATTAAAAGATATCATAAATTTCAGATCAGCATCACTTCTAATCCGATACACAATTTTACTGTCTCTATAAAGTAGGTGATTTGCAGTGGTCTGAGGCGTCTCCTGGAGCGTTTTACTTCTTTTTAAATTAAACACACCAACTTTGTGCTGAATTCAGAGTGTGGACATAAAAAAGGGGGTAAAAAGGAGAGGGAAGGGACATCAGATGGGAATTGCAATTGAATCTTTATATATGCCATCTTGGGACTGTGGTACTAAATATAGTGCCAGGTAAATAGATGTGCTGAAATATTCAGAATAAAAAACAAATGTTCCAATAGCAGAAGCACTGAGCCCTGAGAATGTTTCCACACTGGCTGTGCTTAAAATAATAAAATGCTGTTGTTTAAATCTACTCAATCCTGAGAAGCCCTATATACTAAAAAATATTGCATGTGTGGGTGTGTGTGAGTATAAACACACAGACACACACACATATATCTGTGTATGTGTGAATCTATTTTTTGGAATATATACATATATATGTGAATGTATATTTTTCTAGACATGTATATCCAAGGTATGTGTATATATGCATACATCCAAAAGATATGTATTTTTATACATATCCCTAGAAATACACACATGCATAGATAGAAACATACATATATATGAATATATAATGGTAAATACCTTGTACGAATGCATATATGTATATATGTATGTTTGTATATGTGTGCATATACATAGTCTATGTGTGTGAGATAGAAGGAGAGAGAGATTGAGAGAGATAGAGATTGATAGATAGAGAGAGCACCAAATTTCATTGCTCTGGAGAACTTCTGGTGAGGAAACTCTCAGTGCAAATCAGCACCGGCTCTGCAACTTATTGGGTAGCTAGGTGATGCAGTGGATAGAGTGCCAGGCCAGGATTCAGGAAGACTCATTTTCTTGAGTTCTAAACTGGACTCAGACACTTATTAGCTTTGTGACCCTGAGCAAGTCACTTAACCCTGTTTGCCTCAGTTTCCTCTTCTGTAAAGTGAACTGGAGAAGGAAGTGGCAAACCACTGTAGTATCTTTGCCAAGAAAACCCAAAATAGGGTTATAAAGAGCTGTGGAATGACTGAACAATAACTGCAACTTATGATCTTAGAGATTTTTCTGGGGGTGGCAAGAGTCAAGTGAATTACATAGGATCATACATCTAGTATGTGTTAGGTGCTGGTCTTAAACCCATCCCCCTAACCCTAGAATTGCCTCTTACCATATGTATATATGCCTACAAAATTAAAATGTCTTACAAGGCATCTGATTATACTCAAAAGAGTACAGTGATAATTTCTTAGAAATTCATTAACAACTTTTTTTTACTTCATAATTTTGATAAGCCAAGGACTCGGATTTTATTTATTCATTTTAAATTAAAACAAAAACTGTTTATAACTGTTTTTCTATCAGTCATTTCCACATATCTGCCCCTCTATACCCAAAAGAAAATAGTGGTGGAAAACTAAACAACATAATGCTAACATTTGACAGTGTATGTATGCAACATTCTGCATCCACAGTACCCCACCTTTCTAATGAAAGGAAGGAAAAGCATTTCACTTATTCTAGGGGATGACTATCAGTCATCACAATTACTCAGAGTTTGCTTTTCCTTTAGTGTTTTTAAAATATTATTATAGTTATCATGCATATTCTCCTGTTTCTGCTTTTAATTTCACATTAATTTATATGACTACTTCCCTAAGTTCCTCATATCCATTTTTCTTATGGTCCAATAATATTACATAATATGCATATATTATCATCGATTCACTCATTCTTCAATTGATGTGCACTCACTTTGAGTGTTGGTAAAAATATTTTGATATGCATATAGACTTACTTTCTGTCTTTGTATTTAGTAATGAGATTGCTGGATCAAAGAGTATGAATAGTTTGGCAACTTTTCTCACATAACACTTTGTATTTCTCAAATGGTTCCAGAGGAGAAGGGGGAGGGGGAACCTGCAGCCTTGAGGTCACATGTGGCTCTCTAGGTCCTCGACTGTGGCCCTTTGACTGAATCCAAACTTCACAAAACAAATCCCCTTAATAAAAGGATTTGTTCTGTAAAACTTGGACTCAATGAAAAGACTATACCCAAGGACCTAGAATGCCACATGTGAGCTTGAGGTTACAGGTTCCCCACCCCTCATAGATCAATTCACAACTCTATCAAAAGTATATCAGCATGTCTGTCTTCCTGTAGCCCCTCAAACACAGACTATTTTCATTTTTCATCATTTTTGCCAATCTGAATGTCAGATGAAATCTTAGTCATTTTAACTTGGACTTTTATGGTCATTTTGATTTTTTTTCACATGATCGTTAAAGTTCATGAGTCTTTTGAAAAATGCCGATCTCTTTTCTGATTGTATATTTGGTAATGATGTGGACATGCATGTGTTAATTCTCTATATGTCAGAATTTTATCATGGATATTTCATGCAAGGATCTTTCTTCTTCCTACCCCAAATCGACAGTTTCTCTTCTTATTCTTGCTGCATTGTTTTGTTAATGCAAAGTTTTAAAATTTTGTGTAGTTAAAATGATCTATTTAATATTTTAAGATCTCCTCTATCTCTTGTTTGTTTATACATTTCTCCATTAGCCATACTTGTAAAAAGAACCTTCTTCTGTGCTCCTTTCACTTTTTTATCATATGACTTTTTATATTCAAGTTATGCTTTTATTTGGAACCTACTATGGTGAAGGGTATAATTGCTGGTCTGAGCTGGCATCCAGTTTTCCAAGCAGTTCTTGTCGAATAAGCAGTTCTTTCCCCAGGATTTATGTTCTTTGGTTTATCTAACAGAGAGACTATATTCAAATATTTCTGTCTTTCTTATCTAGGTTGGGTTTTTTCTTTTAAAATTTTTTCCTTTTTATTGTGAACTTGACAAACACCAACAAGTACCAGTGCTTCAGTGAACAAAGACGAGCAGAAGAATAGGACAACATCTTGAGCTTCTATTGTGCACAGTTTGTTCTTGTCTTGCTTGTTAGGGTTCCCTTTTGAACATTCTTCTATTCTCTCCTTTGTCTTTTAAATGTTTCACTCATGCTCTTCTTTTTCCTTTTTCCGTCATTATCACTACCTCCCACTTTGTTTCCAGTTCTTTGCTACAATAAAAAGTACTACTTTAAATATGTTTGATTTTTTTTAGTTAGATTTTTGCATTATACTGCTATGTTATCCTTCTGGCCCTGCAAATTGCCATATTTCTCTATTAGTTCTTTGTTCCCCAAACTTCATAATAGTATTAATCACTCAATCATCAAACAATGAGAACTTACTATACTCAGAGCTCTAATCTAGGCACTGTGGAGGATTCAAATAGCATATAAGACTGTATGTGTTCCTAAAGAGATTATACTGTCGTTGGGGAAAGACCAAGCTGTTGAGGGCTTTTAAAACCAAGCAGATAAATTTGGGCTGGTATAATGGCTAGGGTACTAGACTTGAAGAAAAGAGCTGGGTTTAATACTGCTGTAGTCAGAAACTGTGTGATCCTGGACAAGTTCAACTCATTTCAGTTTAATAAACACTTACCAATCACCTACTATGTGCCAGGCACTGTCCTAAGGACTAGGGATACAAATAAGAAAAATAAAAATTAGTTCCTGCCTTCAAGGAGTTTATAATCTAATGAGAGAAGATGATACACAAAAGGAAGCTGAAAGGCAGGAGGGAGGGCACCACGGGGTAATGGGTGTGGGGACACGATATTCCACAGAATGGAAATGAAGCAGAATGGCAAATGGAAAATGTAGAGTTACTTTGGAAATTCTGATCTGAGCCTTCTATAATGGAAGCTTTGGAAGGGAGTTTATTGCTCTATCCTCCAGCTACTCAATCATAACTGAAGTTGTTGAGAAGATGCCACGTATAAAAATTTGAGTCAATCCACATGGTGATAAGATTTCATCCTCATATTGGGGAAGCCATCATGTTCCCATAGAGACAAAACCAAGTAGAACTGTGCTGGAAAACACTTAAACTTTTCTGTATCTCAGTTTCCTCACTTGTAAAATGATATTACTCAATGATTTCTAGAGTCACTTTTACCTCTATATTTATGATCCTATGAACCTATGACTTAGTGTATTAGAAATAGGGAGCCACTGCTGGTTTTTGAGTAGGGGAGTGACTGGGAGAAAGCTGTTTTTTGGGAACATTTGCCTGGCACAAAGATGTATGACTGATTATAGAGGGGAAGAGTAAAGACAGCAAGAACAGTGAGGATGTTAATCATCAAGGTTCTAGGTGATAAAGGCCTGGCCTAGTGGCATTGGTGGGAATAAAGAAGCAAGAGATGTGAAGAAGACACTTTATAGCACTGTCTACAAACCTCATTACTGTCTGTTTAAATGTGTTTAATTTTTTTATTTATGGGGGAAGGGCTATAGTCCCTTTAAAGGCAGAAAGCAGAGTAAGTTAATCCTGTGTGTGCTGGGTGATAAGAGGACCAATTGGATGTAAATTTCTAAACGCCTAATAGGGAGGGGGACAGACTTAGAATCCCTTAGCAGCTAACTGGAAACTGCTGACTGGAAAATAAAATCTTGGGGTTTCACACAGACTAGAGGCCTTGCAATTTTTTTTTCCTGTCCGCTTTGCCTAGTGATGTGGGAAGATGTGAGGGAATTGAAAGGAGTATTAAGAGGTCTAATGGGGTGGGCTAAGAGATCAACTTAAGTTGTAAATGCTTAGGTCTCTCTCATTTGGAAGAAGATAAAAAGGGAAATGGAAACTACTTGGAAGGGCATTTGGCAGAGACTTAGTGAGAGTTACTGATGCTATGGACAAGTCCTACTTAAGACCAGAAATGTTCAGGAGAATTAGAAAGATGTGTGCTACAAAATCCTAGAGATTAAACCAGGGGTTAGAATGAGCTGTGATTGGTAACAGTTAAAGATTAATGAGCCAGATATGAAATTTTAGTTAAATTTGGCTATGATTATTTTTTAAAATAATCATAATAATTTGTGATATGCTCATCTATTTAAATGGTGATATACACGTGTATAACTGTAGGTAGATATGGAGATAGGTTAGGCTATATGCCTAATTGCATGGCAAAGGATAATAGGGTCTCTTAGATTTGCGCTATAGGAGGCCTAGCTCTCCAGACTATGTCTAGCTAAACTGGCCTTCTCTTTGTTCTTTACATCTCCTCTCTTTGGGCCTTTTATACTGGCAGCCCTCCATGCCTGAATTGCATGCCTTTTTTTCACTATTGACTCATAGAATTCCTTCTATATGAAGTCTTATGTGTTTGTCCAAACTGATAGTATCCTCCCTCCCTCCATATATACATAATGTTTATGAATATATATGCACACATATAAGCATACAAATACTATCTTTTATACTTCCAGATTTTAGCACAGTGATTTACACATAGTAAGTGCTTAACATGCTTTTTCATTCATTCAATAGTTCATTTATTCATCCATATGTACATGCTATTGCACTTGATAGAATAGAGAACATATGATCCTTGAAAGCAGGGAGTATTGCACTTTTAGCTTTGTATTTCCAGGTTCCAGCCCAATACCTACCACACAGTAGGTGCTTTATAAAATAAATAATTATCCATTGATTGATACAAAGCACTATCCTAACAATAGCTGCTGGGGAGGAATAATCACTCTATAAGGAGAACATCAAATTCAAACATGTTGTGATGGCAAAAATCATGCGCACAAATATGAGAAACAATTAAAATGAAGAAGTATAAAAACTTAGTGATGAATTAGTTTTAGGGCATAAAAGAGAAGGAAGAATCTCTTAGGTTTGTCTTACTTAACTCAAACTACACTTGAAGGCACAGTTTTGTCATTCTCCAATTAGTTACAATTGCTTCTTGAATGCGCATATGGTGCATAGCCATTTATAATCTATAGGAAATAAAAGGCCAGAAGTTGAACCACCATTTCCTCAGGGTCAGCTGGATTTCTAAATTCTGATTGTTGTTGCCTTGTTTTATTCTAAGTTTCCAGATAAGAAATCCTTTCCTACTTTGACTACTAAGACCTAGTTGCCACTTTCCAAATTTTTTTTCTAGTCCAACGTCTTTATTTTTTTCTTTTTTTTTCAGTTTATTACTTAATATATTTAGTTTTCAGCATTGATTTTCACAAGAGTTTGAATTACAAATTTTTTCCCCATTTCTACCCTCCCCCTCACTCCAAGATGGCGTATATTCTGGTTGCCCTGTTCCCCAGTCTGCCCTCCCTTCTGTCACCCCATTCCCCTCCCATCCCCCTTTCCCTTCCTTTCTTGTAGGGCAAGATAAATTTCTATGCCCCATTGCCTGTGTATCTTATTTTCTAGTTGCATGTAAAAAACTTTTTTTTTTGTTTTTGAACATCTGTTTTAAAACTTTCAGTTCCAAATTCTCTCCCCTTTTCCCTTCCCACCCACCCTCCCTCCCTTAGAAGTCAAGCAATTCAATATGGGCCACACGCGTATCATTATGTATAACCCTTCCACAATACTCATGCTATGAAAGACTAACTATATTT
>CM053622.1:549673276-549701539 GCA_028646595.1 Phalanger gymnotis
CTCTCTCTCTCTCTCTCTCTCTCTCCCTCCCTCCCTCCCTTCCTCCCTCTCCCTCCCTCCCTCTCTCTCTCTCTCTCTCTCTCTCTCTCTTTCTCTTTCCTCCCTTACTTTGTCTCTCAATATCTTTTTCTCTTCCTTTCTCCATCCATTCATTCCTCTTAATCTGCCTTCACATGGTACTCTGCCTCTGTCAATATCTGTCTGACTTTGGGCCAATTATTTTAATCTCTCTGGCCCTCAATTTCTTCATCTGTAAAATCAAGATATTGGGTTACATTTCCCTTCCAGGTCTAGATCTATGATATTGACATTTCTCACAACCATCCCCCTTGATTATCTTAGTTGTCCTCATCTGGACTGTTGCGAATTCTGAAGGTTTTGTGGAACCTTCTTGAGGTTCCACTTCCAGAACTAAGTGCAGCATCGCAGGCATGAAGTCTAAAGTGTTTTCCACTAGGATCTTAGGAACCTCCATGTAGAACTTGAAGTGACCACACATGCCATCTAGTTCAACTGCTCAGTTTATAGAGGAGGAAAAATGAGGCCTGTGAAGCTTAAGTGACTGGCTCTGCCTCACACAAGGAGTAAGGTGGCATATAAACTTGAATTCTGAATTCTCTGTCTCTAGAGCCAGGACTTTTCCTATGGGGCCACACTGCCTTAGAAAGGACAGTGTTTTCTGTTTTATTTTTAATAATCTTGCTGAGAATGTTGATTGTCTTGGGGGCTTTTTTGGAGGCATGGAGGTCTAGTGAAACCAAGCTGCCTTTTCTGTAGCAGGCTCTATTTGCTTTTTTTTCTGGATAGAAGTGGCATTCCTCCTTGTAGAAAGCCATGGTCCATCAGTACCTGGAATGTTTCCAGAAGTTGTTGGACCTTAAAAGAAACATTACAAAGCCAGAGAAGATCCAAGAAATGGCACCTAAAATGATCATAAGAATAAAAAGGCTACCAGATGAGGACAGGCTAGATGTCTGGCTTGGAAAGATGAAGATGAAAAGTAGTCAAATTTATAAATCATGAAGGAGGTGGAAGAAGAAGTATTCATTAATGGTTTTTCTATACCAGACTAAAATGTGATGAAATGTGATTTCATTGTAATAGGAAACTCCTAGTGAGAAAAATCCCAATACCAGGGCAGGTTGGCATCTGCTCTGCAATAAAGAGTATTACAGATTTGCCATGGGCCCAAAAAGGTTGGGTGATTTGACAAGGACATACCCATTATATGTCCAAAATAAGACTTGAACCTAGGTTTTCCTGGTTCTGGTTCTCTATCCACTGTACGATGGTGCCTCTGCCAAACATATACCTTTTACAAACTTGGGCTCATTTATAATCTTATATAGCTCGAAAGGGGGTAAATATGTGGCAAAAAAGTTTTTCTTTATATAACAGCTCATCACCTTATGGAACATAATACATCAAGAGATAGCATAAGCTGAAAGTACATGTATCTTAAAAAAAATATTTTCGCGAATTTTTGGGTGCCAGATTGATAATGGAGTATGACAGATAACTCCCACATCTCTAGTTCATTAGAGATATTAGCTACCGTGGACAAGAAAATGCATTGGATAAAGGTAGTGCTACACAAAAAACAGAACTCCCACCATATCAACACTGTCATTATTATTGTTATGAGTATCAACTACAGCAAGAGGCTGGATGGCCTAGTGGATAGAGAGCCCGCTTCAGAGTCAGGACTGCCTCGGTTCAAGTCCAGCCTCAGACGCATACAGGGTATTCTAAAGGTATTAAGGCAGTTTTAAGATTGAGTATCTTAAAACAAGAATGCCCTCTGGTAGCTGTATGACCCTGGATCAGTCACTTAAGTTCTCAGTGAGCTCTCTAAGAGTGCAATCAGTAAGATGCAATGAACTTTTTAAGATTTTCAAATTTTCTATGTGGCACAGCAGAGGCTAATTTGTGTTAGTAAAGACTTTCCTTGTCAGGAGTTTCTGACACCACTGAAATCATAGAGAAGATAAAACAAAACCATCACTACCACTACCACAGTCTTACTCCAGTATGGTAATTTTTAACCTATGGTAGAATTGAAAAAAAACCCATTAGACTTGTTCTGATGGTTAGACCCAATTCTGTCATTAACTGCTTATATTGAGAGTGACCCATTTACAAGTCACTTTCCTTCTTTGAAGTTTAGTTTGGTTTCTTTATCTATAACATGAAAGATTAGGATAAGATGATGCATAAGGTCTATTTTGACTCTAAATCCTATGAGTCTATGCTCAATGGTGAGTGATCCCACATTTTATTATATATATATATAATATATAAATACATATATATATACATACATATATGTATATATACGTGTGTGATGTGTGTGTTTTCAGTTTTTTTTTTATGAGACCAGTTTCTATGTACATTCCAGGTTTCACTTTTGTAGAGAAAGCTAGGTGGTGAAGTAGATAGAGTTTAGGGTCAAGAAGACCTGAGTTCAAGTGTAACCTTAGACACTTACTAGCTGTTTTGCCTTGGACAAGTCACTTAAACTCTTTTTACATCAGTTTCCTGATCTGTAACACCATATACCCTATAATAATGGCATTGCCTCCATAGCTTACTATGAGGATCAAATGAGATAATATTTGTAAAATTCTTAGCTTGGTGCCTGCCACCCAGAAGTTCTAGGAACTAACTTTTGTTAATTATTATCATTAATGAAAGTCATGTCTGGAATCTGTCAGTCTCTTGACAGAGATGTCACTTACCTGACATCTCTGTTTTGCCCAGTGGTTTTACAATTTTACTCTTGAATCACTCTTAGCCTCTTGGGTGGAAGCCATCTTGTGCTTATCTACATTAGGTTTGTCGCTTTGATTTAGCAATTCCTGCAGTTATAATTATTTAATATAACAGGTCAAATGACTATTTTCTGCAATGGGCAATTGGACGTGGGGATCTTTCTCCTGTCTTCCTCAGTAAAGAACGAGGAAAAATTCATTTGCCATCTCTGAGGATTTTTGTGATCCCAAAGAAGAACTTTTGCAATGCAATGTTTTCAGTAGTTCCATGGATTCTTTATTTACCTTTTTACTTTCAGTATATTTTTAAAAACCTAATAGTGACTTCATAGCCTCTTTTAAAACGTTTTTCAAATCTTTATTTTCCCACCTTTTGTCCCCCCACCCCACACACACACTAGGTACAGGCTACAATGAGACCAGACTGGTCGCAAATGGTCAAACTTAAGCAAAGGATCCTGTAGGAATGATGGGAAAAGATTAATTCGAGGGCTGAAGTAAGCCAAAGCAAAGAGAATGAGGCAGGCAATATATCTCTAGAGAGGATACTCAGGGTCCATGAAGTCAGACAGTCAATAATAGTTAGCAAGCCAGATTCTTGAGCTGATCAACTCTGATCTTAAAGAGGATCATTGCTCTTTGTGCTATTTAATGTTAACTATCAAACGTGAGTGTCCCTGGGCTGGCAAATATTATCCAGAAGACAATAAGATGTAGGAAGGTAAAACTTACCCCAATTGGCTCGTGGGTGAAGATGCTCATCTTACTATTAAACTGACATGCCATACTTCATGGGATTTTCTGCTTTTGCTGGCCCAATCTTCATATTATTAAGGAAGACGCGTTTTGCCCTCTCTGATGACCTGTTTGACTTTCTCAGTTTTCATAGAGTTCTTGTCTCCTTCCCATCCCTGGCTTGTTAGATTGATGACAGATTTTCCCCCTTATGTTTACATTATGATGTTTTCAAATAGGATCTAATCTATCTATAGATTATTTACTTTTTATTAGATTTTGTTAACTCCCATTGTGGGTTTTTAGTTTACTTTTCTAAATTTGAGTTGATAGTGGTTTTGTGTATCTATTTTTTTCTTTTCCATTTTCCTGCCAAGGATATTGAACTGAAATGTTTTATGTTCATCATTGCACAGTCTATCAACCACATGTGATACCTGCATAAATAGTTACTATTGCATATTCAGGATCTGTTTATAATTGTTTTGAATGATGTTTCCATCAGTGCCAAGAACCCCATGGTGGCAAAACTCATTCTCCTAATACAGATGAGCAGTGTCTCTAACTTATAGTCTTAAAGAACTGCTTGGGCCACTGAGAGGTTAAGTGATAAGAAATGCTAAATAAATGCTTATTGATTAATTGTCCAGTTACACAGTGTGTGTGGGACTTGAACTCGAGTCTTCTTGACTCCAAAGATACTTTCCTATGCATTATATCACACTGCCTCTTAGTCAGGACTATATGTTTTTTTTTCATGAGTTCCAAATCTACCTGTTTGATAAAACAATATTTTTTACTTATGTTCTATGTAGTTTCCGGATGGAGATGTAGGTTTTGGATTAGGAATTTGGCAGAAAGCAAGTTTGGATTTTTGTCTTTGTGCTTAGACAGGAGCTAATAAATGTTTATTAAATTGAACTGAACTATTCCCTAACAATTAGTGTCATAAAAAGTAGAATATACTGCCTTTTTTTAGGCAGTGAACTCCCTGTCACTGGAGGGCTGCAAGCAGAAGCTAGAAGACCACACATCAGGGATGTTGCACTGTTGCTCCATGTATTAAGCAGATAGTTAGACTAAATGGTATTTGAGGTCCCTTCCAAATCTGGTTCTATGATTTTATTATCCTGACCCAATTTGGCCCCAATATGTGGATAGTTAATGTCCTCAAGTATTACTTCTTGGACCAGTTTTTCAGTTTCCAACTTATTGAACATTATAAATCAGTTTCAATATCGTAGGACTATGGGTTTTTAAACCTAAAAGGAACTTCAGTAATTATGTAGTCCAACATCATCTGTTTATACCTGAAGCCCGAAGAGTTTAGGTGGCTTGCCCACAATCAGAGGTATTTAAGGACAAACCCAGAATTTGAACCTAAGACTTGTCTCTAAATCCAACACTCCATCTACTACTCCATACTGCCAATGATATACTATTGTTCCTTCTCATTCAGCTCCTTTCCATGACTCCGTTGTTATGGAATTTTAGCTCAAAAGAAATATCACAGTGTTTCCTCTAAGCTGTTGAGATTTTCACTCTGTTTATACTCTTCTCCTTTCTCCCTATCTTTTTCATCTCCTTCTTGATATCATCAGCACTTCTATCTTTCCAACTTTATATGCCAGTCTCAGTCTTTCTTATAGCATCTGTAGCCTAGCGCCTCATCTCCTATTATTATCCTTTCACTAAGTTTCTGAGACACAATTATAGCAAGGTTGTTACTTCTATTCTCGTTTGCCCACTTCCCTCCTGTTTAAGAAGTGTAGAAAATGCCTTGAAACATTTGTGAATTCTGTCTTGGCTTTGCTGCCACTTCTCAAATCTGTTTGTTGTCTGATTTGGTGGGTCAACTACTGTGTCACCATCATTTTCCTTAACCTTGTCATGAAATTCCCTCTTGCCTACTCTAGCAGCATCTTTGTCAATTCAGCTCTAGTGCTATCCCATACTCATTGGCTTTCTTCCAATTATTAAATTCAGCTGCTTCCATCTTTAAATTTTTAGTGCCCAGAGCTTGATGTTGTTACAGGTTGCAAAACTTTATTTATAGTCTCTTGGTTCCCAATTCCTGATGTATCCAAAAACTTCCTTTCTTGTATTAATAATATCCTTTTCCCAGATCAGAAAGGAAACTCTTTATTATGATTTAGTCAAATAAAATATGCTTAGATTTCATGGAATTATAGAGTTGGAAGGGAAAATAAATATCATATGGGACATCTCTCTTAAAATACCAGAAATCTGCTATTGGAATGAGTCTTTTAGGGAGTCCATGTGAAGTACTGTTTCTAGGAGGAAGGAGAAAAAAAAATTATTTTGAAAAATATTTATTATTTATTTTTTGCATTCTTTAAAAAAATTAAGTTCAGATTTTCTCCCTCCCTCCCATCTCTCCCCCAACCAATGAAAAAGTAAGTGATACATAAATTATACATGTGAAATCAAACAAAACATACTTTGTATTAGTCATATCATAAAAAACCAAAAAATATAAAGTGAGAAAACTAAACTTCAATTTGCACTCAGAGTTCATCAGTTTTTTCCCTGGAGATAGATAGCATTTTTTTAAATCATAAGTGCTTTTGGAATTGTCTTGGACTATTGTATTGATCAGAGTAGTTGTCTTTCACAGTTGATGCTGTTGCCGGTGATCTCCTGGTTTTGCTCACTTCATTCTGTATCAATTCATATAGGTCTTCCATGTTTTTCTGAAACCACCACCTCATCATTTCTTATAGAAAAATAGTTCTCCATCACAATCTTGTACCACAACTTGTTCAGTCATACCTTAACTGATGGGCATGCCCTCAATGTCCAATTCTTTGCCACTACAAAAAGAATTGCTATAAATATTATTGTACATATTGGTCCTTTTCCTTTTTTAGGGATAGATGTATTAGTGGTATTGCTGAGTCAAAGGCTATGCACAGTTTTATAGCTCTTTGGGTATAGTTTCAAATTGTTCTTTAGAACAGTTGGATCAGTTAACAACTCCCCTGACAGTTCATTAGTGTATCTATATTTTCTTTCCTCCTTTTCAGGTTTTGTCATTTCTGATAGGTGAGAGATGGTACTTGAGAGTTATTTTCACTTGTTTTTCTCTAATAAATAATGATTTAGAGCATGTTTTTATATGACTATAGAGTATTTTGATTTCTTCTTCTGAAAATTGTTCATATCCCTTGGGAATTTTATCAATTGAGGAATGGCTCTTATTTCTATGAATTTGACTCAGTTCCCTATGTATTTGAGAAAAGAGGCATTTATCAGCAAAACTTCTTGTAATTTTTTAATATTACTTCATTGTCTATGGTTCCTTTGATCAAAATGTAGTTTCTCTGATTCTTTCAAATAGGTCTACTGTTGCTTTTGCTTTGTCTAAGATCACGATTACTACACTTCCCTTTTTTATTTCAGCTGAAGTATAATAGATTCTTATCTATCTCTTTGTCTTAGCTCTGTGTTTATGTCCTTCTGTTTCAAGTATGTCTCTTATAAACATCATATTGTGGGATTATGGTTTCTAATCCATTATGCTATCCACTTCTGTTTTATAAGTGAGGTCATCCCATTCCCATTCACAGTTATGATTACTAACTGAATTTCCCTTTATCCTTTTTTTCTTCTATTTATCCTTCTTTTTTTGTCTTCTCCCTCCTCAAAAGTCTATTTGGCTTCTGACCACTGCCTCCCTTGACTTGCCCTCCCTTTTATAATCTCTCCCTTTGTCTTATCCCCTTCCCCTCCTATTTCTCTGTTGGGTAAGATAAATTCTTATGCCCAATTGGATATATGTATGTATATATAGTCTTTCCTTTTTGAACCAGTTTCAATGAGATTAAGGTTTAAACATTGCCCACCTCCCATTTTCCCTCTACTGTAAAAACTCTTCCTTGCATGCCTTTTTTATGTAAGATAATTTTCCATATTAAACCTGTCCTTTCTCCCTTCTCCCTGTGTAGCCCTCTTTTTCAATCTTTAATTTTATTTTTGCAGATTATCCCAACATAATCGACTCATACCCACTTCCTCTGTTTATATAGACTGCTTCTAACTGTCCTAACAATGATAAAATTCTTAGGAAATATATGTATCTTCTTCCCACATGGTAATGTAAAAAGTTTAACATTGTCGAGTCCCTTATGATTTCTCTTTCATGCTTACCTTTTTATACTTCTCTTCCTTCTTCCATTTGAACATCAAATTTTCTATTCATCTTTGGCCTTTTCATTAGGAATGCTTGAAAGTCCTCTATTCCATTAAATAGCCATTTTTCCACTGAAGGCTTATATTCAGTCTTACTGGGTAGGTTATTCTTGGTTATAATCTTAGTTCCTTTGCCTTCCAGAAAATTGTATTCTAAGTCCTCCACTCCTTTAACATGGAAGCTGCTAAATCTTGTGGGATCCTGACTATGGCTCATGATATTTGAATTATTTCTTTCTGGCTGGTTGTAGTATGTTCTCCTTGATGCGTGAGGTCTGGAATTTGGCTACAATATTCCTGGGAGTTTTCTTTTTGGGATCTCTTTTAGGAAATGATTGGTGGATTCTTTTAATTTCTATTTCACCCTCTGGATCTAAGATATTGGGACAGTTTTCCTTGATAATTTCTTGAAATATGATGTCTGTAATTTTTTTATCATGTATTTTTACCATGATTTTCAGGTAATCCAATAAATTCTTAAATTATCTCTCCTTGATCTATTTTTAAGGTGGGCATGAGTAATTTCTTATATATTACAACTAAGAATGACAAAGGGGAAGCAGCAGAAGGATATCATTAAAGAAGCATATGGTTACTTGGTGAAAGTGAAAGATAGCTAATGGACAGCCTGCATGTTAGTCTCAAAGCAGATTTTGAGGAAGACACCCAGTATATTGGATATGATAACCTTAAGAAAACACATATGAATTACATATGGTAGACAGGCATAGATGGATGGAGATGTATATATTAGAAGGAATGCTCATATCAATGAAATATCAAATCCATTTGAATATCTGTGTACTTTATATGTAATGTCACTGTATTCTCACAACAACCCTGTAATAAAGCAACTTCAGGTATTTTTTTTTTAATTATCACTTTACAGATTAGGAAACCATTCCAAAGAAATGAAGTGACTTGGCTGTGATTACACTGTAAGTCAGCAGCAGAATTCTCCTGACCCTCATTCCTGCATTTTTTCTAGTCCACCACTTTACAGTGGAGTATTATTGTGAGTCTCAAATGAGAGTGAAAGCTGCAATAATCAAATCCCTTACCCTGTCTGAGCCTTTGTTTTCCTTAAATATATAATGAGAGGGTTATATTATATAGATTCACATAGATCTAGAGATGGAAGGACCTCCGAGACCATCTTGTCAAATGCCTTCCTTTTATAGGTGGAGACCCAGGTAGCTTGGGCTGGGGCATATATTTAGTAAGTGTCAGAGGTAAGATTTGAATACAAGTCATTATAATTTTCAGTTCCAAATCTATGATTATGTATGTGTGAAATGTTATTGTTGTTATTTTGTTAATCAGTTCTGCTCAATTTGCATAATAATAACTTCCGACTTCTCTTCTACAACTAGTTCCACACCAAACTCTAACCCTGGATACCAAAATAGAGCATGAGTCAGACCAAGGAGTTAGATTTCCAAGCGAGATCTGTCTTGCTCAATGCAGACCAATAATTCACATGTGGACCGTTCATGAGGTTTTCTCTAATTAATAGGGTGGTTGCCTTAAGATGCATCATCAGGGTATAATATTTGGGCTTGAGCAGCTGTTAGATCCTTATGATATGGAGAAATATCAGAGTTCAACATAATGGGAACACAGACCCCAGCTGCTCTCCCTTGTTGATCCACTTTCTGCTTTCAAGGTCTTTGGCTCTTCTCAGCTGCACATCAAGTATACCAATGTGAATGAATTAGGACACATATCAGCTTGAGGGTAACCTTATTAAAAGTAGATCTGGAAAGGTTCATGCTATTTAGTTGTATAGTGTCCTTTCTTTTTGAGCAAAATCACAAACCCCAGAGTAGAATGGACAGCAATAAAAATATGTTAGATGTGAGTCTCTAAATTGTTTAAGCATTAGTGAATTTTACATTGCCCTTCCAACTTAGACCATTTCTGCACAAATCTGGTCAATGCCCTATGTTGCCCTGTGTATTAAGTTCTCTTAATTGATACAAATTTCTCAAAGGTAAATGCTCCATTTATTTCTTGGGAAGCTTGCCTATGGGCTACCTGCAGTCAGGGGAGCATCGAATACTTTTTCAAGCGTCGTTATCTTTTGTAGCAATTCTAGAGCCATGGGCCCCCTATGAAAGCATCTTTGTGAAGTTTAGAGAGACTTATAAGATGACATTCAAGTAAATATTGAGTCTGGGTAGCTGCATCTCTTGTGTATTCGTTAAGAATGAGAACAATCCATATTTCAATGTTTGCAAAATACATCAACCCTCTTCCTCCATCTCTCACCCCCTTTTCTGATTTTACATAACAAGGCAACGTGGCACTATAGACAGTGGGACCATAAAATAGAATGAGTATTGGATGTTGAATTAGAAAGACCTGAGCTTTTAGCTCCAGCTTGCTATTCCCTGGGTGCGAGACTTTGGAAAAATCACTGAATTTCATTGAACTCTTTAAATAATAGATGATTATACTCATCATACCTCAGAAAATTGTGATAAAACACAGTAATATATGTGGAAATACTTTGTAAACTGACCCTGCAATGGAAAAGTTTTTTTTTAATTGTTGCTAATATGAAAAAAATCTAAGAAATATAGATAGAATTCTGGACTTGGAGTCAGGAAGACCTGTTTTCAAATCCTGCCTCAGATACTACCTGTGGACCCAGATTGAGTCACTCATCTATAAAACGAGAGTGCTGGACTTGATGACCTCTGATAAGCTTTTTGTCTCTAAATATATGACCCTAAGATTCTATGTGTGAGGCACTGCACATAGAAAAACAAAAATATGGTGTAGTTCCTGTCCTTAAGTAACTTATAATACTTTCAACTGAAGTACTTTATGAGGTGGAAAGTGATGGAGACAAAGGAAATACTCAGAAAAAGTACAGTAGGAAAATTGGAGTAGGGAGAGAAGACATATTGAAGTATGACAAGAAATATCCTGGTTCATTTTTCAATTTACTTCAATCCCCCTTTCTCAATTTCTACCAGTATCTAATACCTGTTAGTAAGGAACATGTAAATGACATCATAATGCACTTTTATTTGTGAAGTACAGTATCCAATACACAGTAGGTGCTTAAAAATATACTCAACTAACTGTTGACCGAAGAACTTTTTCTTTGGTTTGAGGCTTATTCTCTTCATTTTTCAGAAGCAGAACTTGAGACTTGCAGATGTTAATTGAATTGGGAGTTATAGTCAAATGGCATCCAAATATCTAAGCAAGAAAACCTTTAGACATTTTGGTTTCAAGATGCCTCATATCTGAATTGACTGTATTTTGGATGAGGATGACTTATGTCCAACTTGCCTTTGATCTTTCCTAAGAGGAAGCAGTAGAAAGCACATTCAATGTGCTGAGGGACTCCCTCCAGTTCTAGTAATATCCTTATTTATTTTTATTTTTTTGTGGGGATGGAGAGGTTTACAAATACACAACTCAGGCTGCCCTTCTATTATTCCAGTCTTGCTATATGAACATCCTTTTTTGGTTCTATATGGAACTGGTTATACTCTTCTAGCACAGAAATCATTAATGGTATTGTAAAGGAGCTTAGTTACATCTATGATATTTCTTTCCGTTCCCCTATGGGTTATTACTTGCATTTTTAATTCTTTTGAGATTGTGGTATTTTGCAATAAGATAGCATCATGAGAAGAATATTCACATTATAAAAGAGTGAGGTTTAGTATTAGCAAACAGCTTTGTATCATTTAAAATACTGTGCAATTTTCCATAAACAATTGAGATCAATTTATTTTTTTTTGTTTTAGTCCTGAACCTTGTTTTTCTGTGGCACCTATTGAAGATGTGTTTCTCTCCAATTACATGTTGAAATCTGATCAGAAAATACTTTGGAAAAACAAAATGGGTGTAGCTTTCCAAATAAGACAATTCCTTTTATTTTTTGTAAAATATATGTTTTACTGATTTGTTTTTTAATTTTCTTTTTTAATCACAGTTGTTTCCTCTTCCCTTCAGATTCCTTTTAAATGATTTTTTTCATCTATGAATAGTAGCATTTAGAAAATCTGACTATGAAGAAGGAATCCTACTTACATTTGGATAACAAGCAAGGCATTTTCCATGACCCTGGTGAGTATATGTCTCCTGATTTGTCACTTTGGTGTTGATAATCATCAGAAACTTTCAAAAGTTATCCCCGCACTTACACTTGTCATATAACATTTAGCGTATAAATGGGAGAACCAATTTGAAGGGGAAGGTAGTTAGAGGGCAATGAAATAAAGTTTTATGGAGGAGACAGCATATGAGTTTGACTTAAAAAGATGAATAGAAATTTGACAGATAAAGAGCAGTAGGGAGAAAATTATAGGCTTGAAGAACAACATGACAAATGAGAAAAGTGAGAGTTTAGGGTATGTTCAGGAAGCAAAGAGTGATACAGTTTGGATGGAGTGTAGTGTGCACGAAGGTGAGAACCAGATTATGGCAAATGTTAAATGCCAGTTAGCAACCTCACTCTCTCTTCCAGGGTCGTTAAAGTCCAGTGGCAAGACAAAAGTCAAGGTGACTAGAGATGGCCCAGGATGCAGTCTATGACCTTGGTGGCTTCCATGTCTGATCAAGCTTTAAGCACTCCACAGCACCTGCTTCAGCCACCTTCCTGGGCATTGGAAAAAATTGTTCTCATCCACCCATTCCACTGGGTAAAATCATCACCTGCTTAGGGTAGACACCTCCCAACTCACTGATGGGTTTGAGGCCTGTTGATCACCCTGAACCTGGTTTAGCCCATCTGCTGAGACAGTTTACTGGGGTATGACTGCTGTGCATGCTACAGCTTCTTAGAGCCACAGGTGAGACTTGAGTGCCAGATAGAGACCAAAGGTGGATAAGCATCCCTGAAAAGGACCCACTAAGCCTCACATTGGGGCGTGCTGGTCTTCCTTGAACAGCCCCTATACCCTGCATAATTTAGTAACTTCTTGTCATAGTTACAATTCAAAATTTCTAGACTAATTCACAGTTCCATCAAAAGTGTGTTAGCATATGCCGGTTTTCCCATGACCCCTCTAATATTTGTCATTTCCCTTTTTAAATCAACTTTGCCAATTTGATTGTTATGAGGTGAAAGCTCAGTGTAGTTTTAATATGTATTACTCTAATCATTAGTGATTTAGAACATTTTATATGATTATTGAAAGTTTTGGTTTCTTCCTTTGAAAATCGCCTATTCAATATCTTTTAATAATTTATCAATGAGAGGGGAGACTTATTCTTAACGTTTGAATCAGTTCCCCATATATCATAGAAATGAGATCTTTATTAGAGAAATTTATTGCAAAGATATTCGCCCTACCCTTTACCTGCCGTGGGTTCTTTCAACTTCCTCATAGTAATGACTATTTTAAGAAATGATGATAAACTGATTGTTATTGCTTGTTTCTATTTCCCATTAGAGAGCCTAGATTGAAGCAGTTGTAGTCATGTGCAGTGTCTTTTCCTTTATGCTTCCAATGTAGTATTTCTCCTAATTTAGTACTGATTTTGAACTTCAATATTTTAACGATGTCTCTTCACACAAACAGCTCTTTCTAAAATATTCTCACATCTGTAAACAATTTGTTTTCCTTTTTATAATCATGTAAGCATTTCCATTCTGATGTTGTTCAGTTCTATGTCTTGTGTCTCTCAGCTCTCTTCTTTAAGGAAATATTCATAATATATGTGTTACATGTGTGACTTTCTGAGTATACTATAAGATTTGTAGATCATTTAATTTCTTGATCAAGAAATTCGTCCTTCTTAGTCTCAGGCAGCATGCAAAAAATGCCACCCTCTCTTGCCCCAATGTATCTCATGTATAATTTAAGAAAGACGTCACATTGTTTGAAATTCTACCCATTAGAAATTTCATTTAAGTAAATCAGTAGCCTCTTATCGAATATAACTGGATAAATTATCCTCCTGTAAAATGGAACTAAAATGTAAATCATTAAGGGTCTGATAACTAATAATCACTTTATTGCTATTTCCAGAGGTTATTTTTCTGCCCTCATCCTTCTTGATCTCTCTACAGCATTTGGCTCTGTTGACCATTTTTATCTTCTAGATAATCTCTCTGCACTGGGTTTCTGTAATGGTGCTCTTATCATGAGTCTCTTCCTATTTGTTGAATTGGTGCCCTTTAGACTCCTTTGTACAATTATCATTATACTCTCTATGAATGAGCCTGCCTCAGTGTTCTATACTAGGGATTTTTCTTTTTTTTTCTTAATAGCCTCTCCTCTGGTGACTTCCTCAAGCTTCATGTATTCAATCATCTCTGTGCAAATGTCTCTGAAATCTACATATACAGTGCTCATCTCTGTCCTAAACTCCATTCCTGCATCTCCTACTGCCTGCTGGATATCTCTACTTGGATATCCTCTAGGCAACTCAAATTCAACATATCTGGAACAGACATTATCTTTCCCCCCAAACTCACCGCTATTCCTAACTTGCTTATTTCTGCCAAGAATGCCATCATTTTTTGAATCACTCAGATTCACAACCTTGAGTCATCCTTGGCTCTCCCTCACCACCAAGTCCTTTCAATTTCACCTTCTAAATGTCTCTGTTATCTATCTTTTCCTCTCTACTTATATCCCGAGCACACTAGTCCAGGCCCTCCTTTTTTCTTTTTTTTTTTTGGTCTTTTTTGGGGAGGAACTATTATAATAGCCTCCTAATTGATTTATCTGCATCTAGTCTTTCCCCGTTTGAAGCGATCATTTACACTGCTACAAAATTGATGTTTCTAAAGTACGGGTATGAAGACGTCCCTCCTCCTCAAGAAGTTTCGGTGGCTCTCAAGACCTGTTAGGATAATAAAATACAAACTCCTGTGTTTGGCACTTAAAGTCATTCAGAATCCAGCTCCAGCATTTCTTTCCAGGTTGATTATATATCACTTCCCCTCATGTACGCTATATAATATCCAAGCCAGTCTAGTTATTGCTCCCCATATACCATTCCATATCCTGCCTCCATACTTAGGCACAATCTTTCGCACATACTTTTGCCAAAAATGCTCTGATTCCTAACTTTACCTCTTAGAGAGCTTACCTAATTTCAAGGCTCAGCTCAATAGCTTCATGAGGTCTTTTCTGATTGCCCATGACATCATTCTTTCAAAAAAATCATTATGTATTTATTTTGAATATATCTTATTCATTTATCTAGAAATATGCTGTATATCTTTCCAGTTCTATGAAAAAGGGACCATCTCACTTTTACATTTGTATCCCCTGTATCTAGCACAGGACCTCACATATATCAAACGCTTAATAAATGCTTGTTAATTTATTGATAGATTCCTGCCATACTTTGTTATTTTGTTATTGATTTTTTTCAGGTGGCCAGATAACAACAAACTGTCCCTCTAGGAGGCACTTGTAAACAGTCTTTTTTCATAAAGTGCATAATTTCCTTAAGTTTTTCACATTTTTCATTTCTTAAGGCACAATTATGTTCCTTTACATTTATATATCACAATTTGTTCAGGTATTTCCCAATTAATGGGCACCTTTCCTCTCACCTGGCTCTTTCTTCTAGGATCAGGAAGCCAAAATACTGCTGGCATCTAAGACATTATTTGTGCGCGCGCGCGCGCGCGTGTGTGTGTGTGTGTGTGTGTGTGATTTCTTTGGGAAGAGAGTAAATCTTAAAAAATTCCTTAGAAAATAAAAAAAAAATTGTTTAATCTCAAGGGTGCCAACCAACCAATTAGACTAAATTTTTCTCATTGAATTGATTGCTCTTTTGTGGAAGTAACTAAATTGACCTGTGATTTCAGTATCGTATAGGTACTGTTTCAGTGATATCCCAGTTGTAGACATGGGCATATCTATATTAAAAATAATAATGACTGGATTGCAGCATAACTAGTAGGTTTCATTCTCCACGTCCTCCAACTACCAATTACATGCCCCCCCCCAACAATTTTAAACCCTTAAACATGTGTTTGCTTCAAAGCATTTTTTTCATCTTTCTCATTCTTTGTATTTCGAGGTTAAAAAAGTCAGGAAACCATGATACATATGTGTGATTAGCTGGTAAAATGTGTTAGTAAGAGAAAGAAAAAGAAAACCAAATGAATCGTATACCCTCTCTTGTAGCTTGGAACAGAAACGGAGTTTTCAATCCTTTCTATCATAGGAAAACAACAAAAAAAATTCAAATGATCCACATGTGTTTGGAATATTTACCCCCACACTTACAGTATGCACATGTATATATCTCTCTACACACAACAATACTACACATAGACACATGTGTATTTGAATTCACAAAGCTTTCTTTTCTTTAAATGCAGCAAGAAGCTTTTTTCTACAGATTTCTTTTTCTTTCTTTTTATTTTCTTTCTTTTTTTTCTTTTTTGATATTTCAAAGCTGGCAGTTCAGTAAATGGCTGGAACTGCCACATCTCTGTTCTTGCTAAAGAAATCAATGCTAATCCTATTACTGGCAGTTATCACCTATCCCAGAACTCGCAGCTAAAAGAGAAAAAAACACTGAGATGTCAAAGTAGGGAAAAAAAGGGCTGGGGAGGAGAGGGGTGGGGGAGTGTAGGCGCCCTTCATTCACTTTCAAACAGTGATTGTTTTCTTTCTTTCTCTCTTTTTTTGATCACATTTTTCTCCTATTTGGAAAGAAACTAAACTATAAAAAAATTGAAGTTCAAAGAACATTAAGGGTCTGATTTAAACCCACATAAGTAATGAAATTCAGAACACAGTCTGTAATTTTGGACTTATCTTACTCCAATGTGCCTGGACGTGGCAGCATATAGTAAGTATTAAATACTAAAGACCCTCAGCCTTCAGTGATACATAGGTAGAAAAGGTTGGTAAGAGAAAGAGGAAAAATGTGATATCTGGATTTTTATTTTTGGCTTTTTATGAAGCGATTTAAAAATAATATAATTGTTTCTTTCTAAATAATAGAAACATGTTTATATGTGTGTGTGTGTGTGTGTGTGTGTTTGTGTGTGTATAAGATCTTTCATTTATCATTCTAAATCCCACAACAGGTCACTGAAAAAAATTACTAAATATCTTAGGAAGGTTAAAAAGACTAATCATAAAAAGTTAATCCAAACAAATGATAATTTACCTACTTTGGGGACCATTGAATGGTTATTCCAAATGTAATACATTTCCTCTATCATTAAGTTGAAATAAAGAACTAGGAATGAATCACCTAAATATACAATGATGTAGAGTATAAGCATGATGGCATAAAATAGTGCAGAGCTCAGGCTTTTTTTTTAAAACAGGAATGATTTTATGCTATAATTAAAATTGAATTTATGCTAAACCTAGAATACTTAGATGACCCTGTGAATTAATTAATATAGGTTTTCCCTACAGGAGTATAGCTTGAAATTGAAATTCCTTTTCATTGCCCCCCCCATCTCTCTCTCTCTCTCTCTCTCTCTCTCTCTCTCTCTCTCTCTCTCTCTCTCTTTCTCTGTCCTTCCCTCCTTTCCTCCCTCCCTCCATCCTTCCTTCCTTTTTCCCTCCTCCTCCTTCTTATTTTATAGATACTTCTTTCCATTGCCAACAAATTCCAATTCCTACCCTCTCTTCCAAATCCTCTCATCAGCTAAAGTTGTATATTTAAGCAAAATAGATCAATATTTTGGGGAATATACGACAATACGTACCTTATTCTGCACCCATAATTCATCACCTCTGGGTCAAAGGAGGTAAAGAGGATAGAGGTATGTTTTCTTGTCAGTGAAAAGGAGTCAAGAAAGATCATTGCATTGATTAGAGTTCTAATATCCTTTATTTCTTTTATATTATTGTGTTTATTAAACAGATTATTCTCTTGGTTCTGCATCAGTTCATACAGGTCATTGCATAATTTCCTTAAGTTTTTTACATTTCTCATTTCTTAAGGTATTTCTATCCATTTATATATCACAATTTGTTCAGACATTTCCGAATCAATTGGCATTTAATTTGTTTTAAGTTTTTTTAAACCACAATAAAGCTATGCTATAAATATTTTTATGTGTAAAATGGATCTATTTCTTCTGTCTTGACCAACTTAGGCTTCATACCCTGCTATCACTGAGCCTGAGGACATACACAGTTTAGGAACATTTCTTGTATAATTCCAAATTGTTTTCCATTGTGGTTGAACCAATTCCTGACTCCATCAATAAGACCCTTCTGCTCCTGGCATCCCATAGCCCTTGTAATATTTACCATTTTCAGGTTTTTTGTCATTACATACATATCAAATGTGCAGTGAAATCTCCAAATTGTTTTTATTTATGCATACTATAATTTCCATTGTAAGGGATTTGGAGCATTCTTTCATATGGTTGTTCATAGTTTTCAGCCCTTCTTTTGCAAATTGTCTACTCAGAGGTCTAGAATCTTAATATAATCAGATTTCAGATTGTAATATAAAGCAGTCATTATCGAAACTATGTGGTATTGATTAAAAAATGGAAAAGAAGATCAATTGGAAGACTAGATAAGGAAAAAATGGTAACAATTGAACTCAATAGCCCAGTGTTTAGTAGACCCGACAATGTAAATGACTTGGGGTAGTAATTGCTATCCTCACAAATATGGCAATAGCTAATGGCGAAACTGGAAAGCAGTGTGGCAGAAATTAAAGTTAGTCCAAGATGAATTAATGAAGGAAAAATAATTTATTACGTGCTTATTATGTGTTAGGCACAGTTCTAAGTACTCAAGATTTAAATATAAAAGTGAGATAGTTTACACATGTAGTTTACATTTTAAGAGGCAGAAGCAATAAATATAGAAGGGTACTGGCCAGGGAAAGGAATTTTGGGTTGAGAAGTCACAGAGATGGTAATGTAATTCATAACGTAGCTGTCTGATGTGTCCTTTCCAGTACAGATTTGGTTACTATGCTCAGAGCAAGAAGTGGAAAGTGGTGGGAAGAATGTTATGTAAGTGGTGGCAGGGCAGAAAGCAAAAGGTTCTGGGGTGGGGGAGAGAGACAGTGAGAGACAGAGAGAGATACAGAGAGAGACAAACTCAGAGACAGAGAAAGCCAGAAAGAAAGAGAATCAAAACAAATAAATGAGACCAAGAATCATTCTCAGCGAATAAGTAGTCAGAGGATATTATCAGACAACTCTCAAAAAAAGAAATTTCAAACTACTAGCAACGTGATGAAAAATAGCTCTGTATTATTTATAATATAACTACAAACCATTTAAGATACAATTTTCAGGGATGAAAAAAGATGGGAATAGTCAGAGTTGGAAGGCTATGGAAAGTTGTTGCTGTTGTTGTTCAGTCGTTTTCGGTTGTATTTGACTCTTCGTGACCCTGTTTAGGGTTTTCTTGGCAAATATACTAGAGTGGTTTGCCATTTCCTTCTCCAGCTCATTTGATAGATGAGGAACTGAGGCAAACAGGGCCGAGCGACTTGCCTAGGGTCACACACCTGGTAAGTGTCCAAGGCCAGATTTGAACTCAGAAAAATGAGTCTTCCTGACTTCGAGCCCGACACTCTATCCACTGGGCCACCTAGTTGCTATGGAAAGATAGGGTATGCCTAGCAGAGCGATCCCGGAGTCAAAGGTTGTAAACATTTTGGTCATGTTCTTGGCATAATACTCAATCGTTTTCCACAATATTTGGGTCAATTTATAGTTCAACTAATTGGGTGTGTTCCTATCTTTCCATAGCCTGTGTTATGTTTCTATGCTTTCCTGGCCTGTGCTCTGGTCTGTGAGTGACCACAAGCACTCTTTTTCTGCCTTGGAACTGTGAGCACTGTCCCTGCTCCCCTGTGGCTGCAAGCTCTAGTGTGCTAGTACTCCTCTTCACCCTGGGACTGTGACTGGAACTGCATATGGGCAATGCAACAGAGTCTTATACGCAGTGACAGGAAAGGGTCCCTGGTAATCTTCTGGCCAGTTGTCCAGACAGACCCCTTACCATCTGTAGGCTGAGAGCTCTGGAAGATGCTACCACTGCTGTTGCTGATGCACACAGTCCCAAAGCCTGCCACTGGCTTGCTGGGTGCAGCCTACGCTGTGCTCCACTCTTGCCTCAGTGTGACAGACCTTTCCTGCTGACTTTCTAAGTTGTCTTAGATTGGAAAATTGGTTCTCTCTGACCTTTTGTTGGTTCTGCCCCTCCAGAATTTGTTTTGAAGCATTATCTTAATGTTGTTTGGAGGGGAATTTGGGAGAGCTTGGATCAATTCCTGCCTTTACTCTACTATCTTGGCTCCATCTCTTGACAAGATGATTTCTAAAGCTGCTTCTCTCTCTAAAAGTCTTCGTTCCAAATTGACACTTTCAGTTTTTATGTCTATGAACAAATTTTTAGATTCTCCATCATAAAGTTTTAAAATCATAAAATCAGAATCTCCAAGTTGGAAGGACCTTCAGAAGTTGTTTTGTTCCACCTGGGCCTGAACAAGAATCCTCAGGACAGTGTGACCTACAAGTGATCATTGAGTCCTCGCTTGAAAATCATTAGTCAGGAGATGCTTACTTTGCTTTGAGAAGCCTAATTATCAGGAAGATTTTTTTCCTTTCTTGAATCTTAAGCATACTTCTCTGCACCTTCCACCCTTTTCTTCTAGATCTACCCTACAGGGTGAAGAGAATGAGTCTAATCCCTATTCCACATGACAGACCTGCAGTTAGGCTTTAGCCTTCCTTTTCTGTGTCTAGGAGTTGGCATGCCATTTCCTTCTACACATTCTCAAATGACTTGTTCCAAAGGCTCTTCATCTTCCTAGTTCTTTGAAAACTCTCTAGCTTATCAATGTCCTTCCTAAAATATAGTGCTCAAAACCAAACACATGCTCCAAATTTGGTCTGACTAGGGAAGAGCAGAAAAAGACTTTTCTTCTCATCCAGGATACTATGCCTTTCTTAATACACTTTAAGCTGGCACTAGTTTTTTAGGCTGTCATATCACACTATTTATCATTGAGCTTGCAGTCCACTGAAAAGATGGTGCACTGGCTAGAGTCAGGAAGTCAGGAAGACCTGAGTTCTGATCCAGCCTCAACAATTACTAGCTGTGTGACCCTAGGCAAATCACACAATCATTCTCAGCTTCAGTTTTCTCAGCTGTAAATTGGGGATAAAATAGCACCAACCTCTCAGAGTTGTGGGAATCAAGTGAGATAATACTTGTAAAGTATTTAGCACAATGCCTGGCACATTGTATGTGCTTTAGTAAATACTTCCCCCCCCCCTCCACCTTCTTCTTTCCTCAAAGCCTTACATTGTTTTTAGAAAATGGGCTAATCATGTCTCTATTATCTTGTATTTGCAGAACTGGGTTTTTTTTTTTTACACCAAAAGTAAGCTTTCATCTCTATTGTTATTAACTTTCATTTCACTAAGTTTGGCCCAATATTAGCTTATTGAGATGCTTTTGAATCTTGGCTCTGTCACCCAACGTGTTACTAAACCCCTCTAACTTTTTGTCATCTAAGATGTCAACCATACCTTTTTATCCAAGTTATTAATAAAAAAGACTAAAAGTTAGATCTAAAGATAGATCTAAAAGTTAAAGCACAGATCCTTAGGGTATTTCATTTGAGACCTCCATCCAAATTGAAATAAAATAATTGAAGATTACTTTTTGGGTCTGACCATTCCAGCATTCCTAAATCTACCTAATTGCACTATTTTCTAGTCCTCATTGTTCCATCTTGCCCACAAGAATAATATCAGAGACTTTAAAAAATGTTACTAGAAGAGATAAGCAGTATCCTCAGCCTTATCCTGATTTCTAGTTAGTATCTCTGTTAAAAGAAAAAATGACATTGGTCTGCCATGGCCTATTTTACATTTTTATCAGTATCTTTTGTTTTTACATTATCTTCATTTCTAAACACATACCTGCATCTCCCCCCAGCCTATCAATGATCCCTGGTAGCAAAGGATAGAATAGAAAGAGACAAGAAGCAGTTCAGCAAAATTAACCAGTAAGCTGAGTTAGCAAAGTGCCTCAGACACATATTAGCTGGGTGGCCCTGGGTAAGTCATCTAATTTTTCTGTCTCAGATTCCTCATCGCCAAAATTAGGGGCTTGGACTTTGTGGGCTCTAAGAACCCTTCCAGCTCTAAATCTATGAACCAATAAGCTTTGATATTATCATCAATGATCCATATCTATAGTCCTCTTTTTCTGTAAAAGAGGGAGGTAGATGCATTTCAGGACCCAGTTGAGTCATTACAATTACACAGCATTCAGTTTTCTCATTTGTTTTTTTTTTAAATTTACTCTTTTTTAGTCATTGTGCATATTGTTTTTTCTGTTTCTGCGTACTTCACTGTGAAACAGTTCCAATAACTTATTGCCTGATTCTCTGTATTCTTTATATTTATAGTTTCTTAGAGTGTAGTAATGTTAGCTACCCACAAAGTTGATAGACTTTTTGTATATTTCTTTGCTACTGTAAAAAGTACTGCTATGAATAGTTTAGTAGGTATTGGACTTTTCTTTCTGTCTTTAACTTCCCGGGGATATATACCTAGCAGTGAAATGTCTTTTCTGGTCAATAAACAGGAAAATCTTAAGCATTTGGGAGCATGATTCCAAATTCCCTTTTATAATGGTTGGACCAGTTCCACCAACAGTGTGTTAGAAGGCCTACCTAAATACATGCTCTTCAATGCTGACTATCCCCATCTTTTGTCGTCATTGTCCATTTTGAGGGGAAAAGTGAATGAAACTTCAGAGTTGTTTTGATGTGTATTTCTCTTATTATTAGTGATTTGGAGCAATCTCTCATATGGTTTTTAGTAGTAGATAATCCTTTTGCGAATGAACTACTATCCTGGACTTCATCATGAAACTCCAGAAAGTGATTTTCCTGCACAATCAAGACAACTCTGAAACTAAGACCTTTGAAGTACCTTCAATTTTTGGGTCCCCTTCCTTCCTATGATGGGAGAGGGTAGAGTGTATACATCAGAGAACTTCTCATAGATACTCCATTTAAGGATGGACACCAAAGCTCCAATTTCATCATTTTCCACTCAGTTTAAAATCTTTATTTTCTTTCTATTCTCTTGCAGGAATCCTGCAGGACTTCATCATTCTCTTCCACTTCCCCAGTTGGGCACCCTTATTTTCCCCCTCAGCTGCTTTCCAGCCTTTTAAAAAATATGTTGCTGTTCCCCTGTTAGATTATAAGCTCCTTGAAGGTAGGGACTATCTTTTCTTTGTATCCCTAGCACACAGCACAGTGCCTGGCACACAATAGGTACTTAATAAATGTTTATCGATTGTCTGATTAACCAAACAGTTTGTTCATTAGAGGCATTAAGTGCTGTGGTACTGTGGTACTGTGGACAGAGTGCTGAACCTGGAGTCAAGAAGACTTCAGTTCTAATTCAGCTTCAGACACTACCTAGCTATGTGACCATGGAAAAGATACTTAATTTCTTCCTGTCTCAGTTTCCTCATTTGCAGAATGGGTAAAATCATAGCATCTATTCACCTAGGCTGTTGTGAGAAAAAAAATTATATACTATTTGTAAGGCACTTTGAAAACTTTAAAAGACTATTAAAGTGCTGATTTTTGCTGTTGATGTTGCTATTATTATATCCTTTAACTACTTACCATTACAAAATGACCCTTGGTCTGATATCAGACCTTTATCAGTTACGTTTTATATACAGATCTTTTCCTAATCAACAGCTTTCTTATCATGCTCATTGCATGGATTTATACAAAATCTTTCCAAATCATGTAATTGAGCTCTCTGTATTATCTTTTGTAGTACCAGCTATTTCTGTTCACTGAGAACCTTGCTAATGACTGACCTAGTTCTCTTCTTATTTTTCAAATGGTGTTGTATTTGCTATTGTTTATGATGGTATATCGCCTCTTTATGATCTTGATTTAATAGATGTTTACTAACCAACCCATTATAATGCATTTATAGAATTTTGCCAGGAGGCAAAGTCAAGTTCACTGGCCTATAATTTGCAGACTTCATTCTCTTCCATGTTTTGAAAATTACTGCACTATTTGCCTTCTTACAGTTCTGAGCCTCTACTTCTATCCTCAATAATCTTTCAAAATCACTGACAATGGCTTATCAGTAATAACTGCCAGTTCTTTCAGTTCCCCAGGATGAACTTTGTTTGAGTCAGGTGATTTGACTTCATCATAGGCAAACTAGGTGTTTCTTGTCCCTCTTCTACAATTCTATGATGACATACCTTGAGGTGATATAGTTTTTAATTTTTAGTTTAATGTATTCCTATCTTTCTCCAGAGGGGATTTTTGCAATTTGAGGTGTTACATACTGGCATTTTCCCCATTTGCATTATATAGTGAATGTTTACCATTCCTTATGCTAGGGGTCAAAAGAAATTAACTTATTATTTGATAAGCCCTTTCTTAAACCATGCCATAACATGTGTACTATGTCAGACATTAAGAAATACTTTTCTAAAGGCATTTACAGATGTCTTTCAATTTTTGTCTCATCCATACATTTGAACACTTTCTGTATATATTAGGTTTACTTGAGACTAGATCATAGTAGCTTGGGTAGCACACCTCATTCCGATGAGAGAAACAAAGTTGAAGATGATCTTGATAGGCTGGAAAAAGAGGACCAAACCAATAACTTACAATTTCACTTGGATAAATTGCACTTAAGCTCAAGAAATCAATTGAAAAAGTATATAATGGAAAGATCTAGTTTAGAAATAGTAAAAAAAAAAATGAGGGTTTACCTGACTTCATGCCAATTTCAATATCAACCAGTAATCTAACAATAAGTCAGCTAGGTGGTACAGTGGATAGAGTACCATGCCTGGAGTCAGGAAGACTCATCTTCTTGAGTTGAAATCTAGCCTCAGACACTTACTAGCTATGTGACCCTGGGCAAGTCACTTAACCCTGTTTTCCTCAGGTTCCTCATTTGTCAAACGAGCTAGAGAAGGAAATAGCAAACGACTCTAGTGTCTTTGCCAAAAAAAACCCCAAATGGGGTCGTTATGTGTCAGAAACAACTGAACAACAACAACATTCCAACATTTTTGGAAAAGTTAGTAGAATTTTATGTTTCATTAGTAATTTCATAATGACATAATACATCTGTCCAAATCAAGGGAGCTAATATTTCTATTATGCCTTGATCATCAGCTGGCATCTGGGGGGTACTTCTCATCTGTGTGTACTTCTCAGAACCATGTTTTAGAAAGGACATGGCTAATTTGCAACTTACAGAGGAGGGGGATCAGAATGGTGAGTAATTTGAAAAGCATGCCTTATGAAACAGGATTCAAATTATGGATTATGGATTCAGATTCAGAAGGCCTAGGTTCAAATCCTAACTCTGAAATTATTAGTTATATCATTCAGGGCAAATTGTTTAACTTCTCTGAGCCTCCTTATCATTAAAATATGTACTATCTACCTCATAGGGTTATTGTAAAGATTAAATGATTCTACGCATGAAAAAAGTGCTTTACCAACTGTAAATCACTCTATAAATGGCTATTGTTATTATTCTTATTATGATAACTATTAGTGGTAGTATCTTATAAGGTTCTAGCTCTTTTCTAGAACCCATAACTTGACATAGCAAGCTATGTTTTATTCTAACTCAATCAATACCTTTCAAAATTTCCCTTTATTGGTTGAGACTCACTCAAATCAACAGCCCTGCTTTTATACAAGAGCTCAAACTTAGAGTAGGTTGAGCAAGTACTATAAAAACACATATTGATTTTTAAAAGTTTGAAAATCAGCACGTTTTTTACATGTTTTTATGTAAATGTTTACATGTGTTTATGACCCCACTCTCATTCTACTTCTGTTTCCATGGGACTTGTATTTCATAAATGGTTTGGGCATAATTTACAGATTTGGTTCAGTTAAAGTAGATGGCATTATTTAGCAAGAGCAAATATGATATAATACCATTTCCCTTTATAACCTGATTATAGAACTACAAGTGATAAATCTATAAGATACATTTAGGATCAAATGACCAATTGTGCTTTGCTTATATAAAAATGATACACATCAAAGAAGCATTTATATTGAAAGAGAGGAATAGTTGAGGTTGTAATTCATAGACGTTAACATATAAATAATCATGTGGACTCTCAAGAAATATACAGCCTAATTACTTGCTTATTAACATATTGTTTATAAATGTAGTTCCATAATTATGATACTGTGGTGAATCCACTTTTCATTACTATTTAAATACTATGTTAAGTTTACTATTTAAGTGCTGGTTTCAAACATCTTCAAACAAGCATCTTGTAAAGATGCTACTCTTCCTAGGAATTTTGAGGATAAACTGAGATTTGCGTAACTTGCAGCTCTGTCAGGGCAAAGTTGAAAAATCAATTATTTCTAAGAAATTATCTGCATACAAATTTAATTCATAAAACCTAGCTTGGATAGCAAAGTTAAAGAATTAATCACTGTTCCATCCTCTTCCTCCAAAAGTAAACTGATAGAAGAATGTTTGATTAGGAAGAGTCTAGTGGTTTCATATGGCTGATAGGAACTGAAATATATAGCTCCCTCTTTTGATTTCTGCCACAGCGGATGGAAGGCCATTTTGATTAGGAAAGGCAGCAGCTCTGACACAAGAGTTTTAGAGAAGAGATGTAAGAAATAAACTTCAGGGGTATGTATATTCATTATCAATTCTTTGGGCTCAGAATTGCTCGTTACCTCATGTGATAGAAGGCTTCATTTATCATATAATATGCTTCCCTCACAAGAATACTATTGAAAAAGGAGAGATTTACAGGGTTGTGTAAGCTTTGTGAACATTTAAAATAATTTTTTTACAACCCCTGCTTATCATTTTCTAGTTTTGTTAGATGGTCATTTAGCTATTATATGAATTCATTTGTTTTTATTTTAAATATTTTCAAGCTGCTCTAACATAACAGTTGTTTTTAATCCTCCAAGGGCATTTATTGAATATTAAATTCATATGTGAATATGGTAAAGCTGTAGTTATCTGTTTAATTTAGGATATATGTGTTTATGTTTGTTGATAAGAAGAAATCAGTTGTTTCTTAATAATTAAGCTTCCAGAAGGAGCTAAGCTACTTTAAAATTATTTAATACATATTATACAAAATATTCAATATATAATGCATATTATATTTTTTAAAAAGGAGGTGACAGAAACACTGGCAGAGAAGAGACAATACATATTTTTAGATGACACAATATTTTACTTAGAAAATCCCAGAGAGTCAGCAAAGAACTAATTGAGATGATTAATAGTTTCATTAAATGGATAAAACAACCCCAAATCCACAAGAATCATTAGCATTTCTACTCAGTACTTTAAAAAAACAAGAGGAAATGATGGATATTTTCAATTCAAAATTACTCCAAGATGAATAAAATATCTGGGAATCTACATGACAAATTTATACTGGCATACATTATATTGTATATTATGTAAATATGATTACAAAATACTCTTTAGAGAAATGAGGGACTTTGAATAATTGAAGAGATAGTCGTTGTTCAGTGTTGGGCAGTACCGACATAATAAATACAATAATATTACTTAAATTAATTTACTGATTTAGTGATCTACTAATCAAAATGGCACAAGTTTACTTTATAGAATTGGAAAAACTAATACCCTTTCCCCAATCATCATGTAAATCTTCTGCCACATTGACCTCACAATCATCCCATCTCTTTAGTCTTCAATTTATCCATTCTGCTAGTTGATTCCCTGCTGCCTATAAATATGGTCAGATCTCCCCCATCCTTAAAAAAATCTTCTCTTGTACCTATCATTCTCTTCAACTATTTTCCTATGATCTTCTATTTTCCCTTTCTTTCCCAGCCAAACTCTTGGGGGTGGTGGGGAAAGGGACTTTTTACACTCATTGCTTCTATTTTTTAATTCATGTCTTTATCCTTTGCAATCTGGCTTCTATAACTCGAGTGATTCTATTCTTTTTAAAGTTAGCAATGATCTCTTAATCACCTGATCCAGTGGTCTTTTCTCAGTCCTTTTCCATATCTCTGTAGCATTTGATACTGTTGAAAATCTTATCCTCTTGGATATTCTCTCTTCCCTGGATTTTGGTTACAATGCTTTTTCTTAATTCCTTCTAATCTTTCTGACCATGAGTATACCCCAAGACTCAGTCCTGGGTTCCCTTCTCTTTTCTTTCTGTACCTCTTTTCTTGGTCAACTCATCAATTACCATGTGTTCAAGTATCATTTCTACACAGATGAGGTATCATAATGCATATATTGTAATAATAGCTCACACCTATATGTAAATGATGTCTAAGGAAAATAAAAATTAACTTTTATTGTTGAATGTACCTGAATCATAGAGCTTTGTAGTATAAAGGGAAATTAGATCTAATCTAGTAAAAACCTCTCATTCCACATAAAAGGAGACTGAGACATGGAGAGGGGAGATGCTCATGATCACATAGGTACAGTCATTCTTTGTTGCAGTTCAGTTTTTCTTTTCACTTGGGTCTGGCTCTTCATGACCCCACTTGGGGTTTTCTTGGCCAAGACACTGGAGTG
>CM053622.1:549702039-549742921 GCA_028646595.1 Phalanger gymnotis
AACATGATTTGGCTAAATACTCTCTTGCTTTTCTTTGGCCTCCTAGTTGCCCTTGTGAAATGGGCTTTCTGGGCCTGGAGTCTTTTTGTCAAGATGTTGGAATGGGGAGGCTGGTTCAAGTTTTTGCTGCGGTGGGGCCTAAATAAATTTCTTGTTGTTTTCTCCTTAGAGAATCTCTCATACCTTGCAATTTTGGACCTTTCAAACATATACATGATTATATTTGAGATCATAAATTCGGCCTTCCTGCTACAAGAGTTTATATGAGAAATTCTGTGAAGCATTGAGCTTCCCATATACTAACATCTGATCATCCTCTTAAGGGCATTTAGAACACATATGATTGATCAGTCTTATAACAAAATAAAGCTCAATTTCTTTAGCCGTTCTTATATGAAGATGCTCCAGTTGTTGATCTACTTATAAGGAATGAAATAAGCATTTATTAAGCACCTAATGTATGTCAGGCACTGTGCTAAGCACTTTATAAACATCTCATTTGATCCTAGAGGTAACTGCTATTATGATCTCCATTTTACAATTGAGGAAACTGAGGCAAGCAGAAGTTAATTGACTTGTACATCACACAACTAGTAAGTTTTCCTATTTCTAGTTCTAGCTCCATCAACTGTGCTATGTGGCATCTACTTCCTTCTTACTACCGATTTGACCTCAAACCCTTGGAATATTATTTTGACTTTACCCTATGGATATGATTTCTTGTCTCTACAATATGTTATATTTTCTACCTTGAAGGTAGACCTTGGCCTTGAAGGTAGACTGGGCCAAGGCCCAGTTCCTAGTCCTAGCATCTCTTGCTCAGCCCTATTTTAATGACACAAGGATCTTGCATTCAGCATATTTGTTACCAGCCAGTTATATAACAAAAGATAGCCCAACTTCTTCAGCTGTTTTTATATTAGTCTATGGCCTCTGGTCCCAAGACCCCTTTCTCTTCTATTCTAAGAGAAGTGACTTTAGCCACTTAGAAGTCCACTTGTTTTAACCGTGTGCAGTAGAGAACAGTGTGTGGAATCCAAGTTAACCTCTTATTTGATTTCATTGACCTACACCCAAGAAGATGTCTTGGAACTCTGTGATGCCAGGTTTCCATGTGCTAGCTTATTCTCCCTTATCTTTGACTCTTATTTTGTATGCCTGATCAACAGTACTTGTTCTGTCTACCTAGCGGACATTCATTGTCCTTCATGCAGCTATTTTGGTATCAATTGGAAGACATCATGCACAGCCTATGAGATCTCATGTTGAACTGGAATGAGCACCATAGATACCTCACTTTGTTCGTGGCCTTCTGGAGTAGCTTCTCAATTCTTGACACGATGCGAGAAACCTTTTCTCTCTCCTGTTGGAGGACACTTAGGAAATAAAAATAGGTGATCCCTGTCAATCTACTCAAACTGGCACACTCTGCATTACCAAAATGTCTATCCAGCACTTGCAAGGATTCAAATACTAATACAAGAGCAGCCACATTTTTCGGTAATTCTACCAATAGTCACAATGTTTTGTGGACCCATCTCAGTCTACTGAATCTTGTAAGCTCCTTGAGGGCAGGAACTATATTGATTTCATCCTTGTATCCCTAATACTTGGTGCAGTGCATTGCACACTGTAGGCATTTAATAAATGCTTGTTAATTTAATTGTGATGTTGCACTTGGTTTCCCAGTTCAGATTCTATTTCTTGTGTATCTCTTTAATTTGTTATTATTATTCTGGGCTTTGGATGTTGACCCTTGGCCTTCATACTTGTACTTCTTTCTCGTTTGGATCTTGAGATGCTGACCTTAGTTTACCTATTTGAAATCTTACAGAATCATAGTATGTTAGAGCTGAAGCAATCTTAGAAATCAACTAGTTTAATCCCTTTTTGTACATATGAGGAAGCCAGAGCTTAGATATGTGAAATGCCTTATCCAAAATCACATAGCTAGTAAGTGTCAGAGGTGGTCTTCAAATTCAAATTCAAGTCTTCTGATCCTAAATTTAAGGTTTTCTTCCAAACCACACTTTCTCTCTACTTTGCTTAATCCTTTTATTTTGACCCCCATCAATGTATTCAAATTTTGCTTTGCCTCTTACCGTCTATTTGATCTCAAACCCTGGAATATTACTTTGATTTCATCCTCTGGATTCATGAAACTCTTATGATGATTTCCCCCCCCCCCATACTGTATTGTTTAGCTATTATTATTATTTTTTTTTGCCTCTACATGCTTTGTTACATGCTTTGAAGACATAGACCAATTTTTAGTCCTCCAGCCTCTTGGTCGGCCCTATCCTAATGTCCATCAGGACCCTGTACTGGCAGCTGCCTTTGCCATCCAACGGAGAGGTTACTCATGCCATCAGGTGGGAAGAGATTGATTTTTTCCAGGGAAATCCATACACTCAAGTAATTGAGCTATCATCAATGTCACCTTGAGGCACACAAATGGAAACATATATGGGAAAGATTGCACTGTAGGTATAATTCAGTACTTGTTAGCAAAAACTGTATCTTAAACTTGTTACTAGATTATCTGAAATTTTTATTAATAAGAAAATCCAAGCAGCCATCAGGGCTTCTAGGCAGTACATATAAACTTAAGGGAAATAAATACTCCCTCTTCTGGAAAAGTCCAATTAATTAAAGTTGATTCACTAATTAGGTTTCAAATGAAACAGCAGGCTGGCAGTGAACTTTGCTTTTGCACTTATTTTCTGTGTTGTCTTTCTAGAGATATAATGGAGAGAAGGGCTTTTCTCCTTCCCTTGGAATTCTGTTGTGTCCTATTCTTCTTTTGTGTTGTTTTCTAGCATTATAGACACACATACCACCAAAAGCTATACTATGAATTTGTCCAGCTGCTTGCCATACTATGCTAGAAGTGAGGTTTTTTTTGCAGTTCACATTGTAAGAGATAACTGTGTTGTTTGAAAATTACTGCTGAGAGATTTGGAATTTTTAACAGAAATTTCATGATACCAGAAATATCTCAGTAATGAGCAAATCACAATAAGCTGTCTTCCATTTTCTAGTCAAAGTTGGATTTTTCAGTGATAAAACAACATTGTTTGGCTATGGGACTTCAATTACCTTTCCTTCAGGTGACCCTTTTTGATGGTGTCTGAAATTAACCAGGACTATTCTTGCCAGAACCATCAAAAGATTGGTAAGGAAGAAATGACTGTCCCAATACTCTTTAAAGAGCTGATACCATTCACCTTTCTTCTCATTCTCTCTCCTTCGCTTTCATCTCTCTCTGTCTCTTCTCTGTCACTCTCCCTGTTTCCTCTTTTCTCTCTCTCTCCTTTTTTTCCTCCTTCATCTTATCCATATTTCCTTTTTTCTCTCTTTAAAATGGCTCATCACTGTGTACTTCATGAAGCCACCTTCCTTTCCTCTTCCAATTTTATATTAACACAAACTGGGTCATTGTTTGGGCCCTGATTGGCTCAGAGTGAATGTAAATAGCAATTATTCCTGTTTTGGCCAGAAACCCTGAGGCTCTTCCCTTCCCAGATTGTTGTTTTTTTAACAAGTGAAAGAGGTCATTCTCCTCTTTTCTTACTTAGCCTTAATCACCGAATGAGGCGTTGCCTCAGTCAAACTGAGACTTAAAGATATTTGCTTAAAAAGGCCAAGATCTTCCATTGGACCTGGGGCTCTCTCCAGTAATCCTGATCTATGTCTTGCCACAGGACCCAGATGGCTCCAGAGGAGAAAGTGAGGCTTGTAGTGACTTTATGCAGCCCTCCCTAATTTAAATCCAATTCACTTGCTTGTCATGGCATCACCTCTATGATGTCGTTGTCCTCTTTGAGAATGAAGGACAAACAACAACAACACAATCATATATGCAACACGTATATTGTATTAATGCCTCTTTAAGGTCCTAAAGCTTGCTCCTCATCAAAATTTTGTGCCTTTTAGCAGTCTTGATTTGCTAATGCTTTCATGTTCACCTTAGAACTTCCATAAGGAAGAGCATTTATTGATGTTACCAATCTTTATTTCTCAGTTTTAATTAGATTCTCTTGTCTGTATAGTAAAACCTACCTTCATTCTATTTGACTCCCGTGAAAGAGAGAATTTGCTTAACAATGTACTCTTTTTTTACATATACTATCTCTGGCCAGATAAATAGAAAGTGCTCGAAAATATTTGTTGAATGAGTGAAAAAATGAGAAATCAGGGGGGAGGAATGCCCTTACTTCTATAAACTGCTTAGAAATCATCATTCAAATTTCATTTGATTGGATATAAATTATAAAACAGAGAAAATGATGGATACTTCCAACTGCAAATAACGATCCCTTATTCTTGGCTCTAAACAGGAAATCCTCCTATCAAATGTGTTCTATCTTATTTGGCTCGTGGAGCTGAAAGTCTTGTGTCTTTTTATTGATTAACCTCTGAGACTGGTTGGATGTCTAAGATGTATCAATCTCAATTATTAAAGAGGAATTAATTTGTTTATTCTGGGGCAGGTTCCATTCACTCCTTTCTAAATTTATTACACTTCTCAGCTTCATCCAAAAGTGAGAGATGAATGGCCCTTGTTTTGTTAGCAGGTTACACCAATTTTGGTTTGGATGTACAATAGGGAGCAGGATTGAGAAATGCAGACTCTAACTCATCCCCCAAATTAATGTTAAATATCTAATGATAGTAAATGAGTGGATAGATGACCAAATAATTTGGTGAAATATTCTCAATAGCAATTTTACCCCTTTTCCAGCTTCTGGTTTTAAGTAGGCCATTATTTGGGATAATAAATTAGAGTTAACAATTTTCTCAATTTTTGCTTAGACCCCTCTTTAGTCTGGAAAATTCCCCATTTCTTTTTTCCCTCTTCACCACTTTGCTTCCTCCTCAAAAGGTATCCTCCTTTCCTGTCCAAGGCTTTATTTTCTCATCTGTCTTTGGAATTCTCTTCACAATTTCAATACTTTTGCTGACATAGAACATAAGCTCCTTGAGGGCAGGGAGTGATTTTATTTTTGTCTTTATGTCTCTACTGCTTAGTACAATGTCTGGCACATCATGCAACTAGACCAGTGACTTTATTGGTCTAAGAAATTGCCAGTAAGGGAACTCCCTCTATCAATGAAGATCAATTCTTACTTAGCAATTCTTACTAAGCAATTACTTACTTAATACTTATGGTATTAAAGTCCTACTGGGCACGGCTGATACTTACAATGTTCATTTAATGGAATTGAATTGAATTGCGCTGTCTTCCTGCCCACCAGAAAGATGACCATTTAGATGTCAATATTGAAGGGCACAGAATTATCAGTTTGTTGTAAGCATTCCTGGCTGCTATAGGGAGACGGGAGGGCAGGCAGAGGACAAAGCTCTTGTTTGGTTTAGTGAGACTAAGGGGACTGGGCACAAGCAAGAACAATATATAGGAAAAAAACGTCCTCGCTGGTTATTAGAATTTCTGAAATCATGTGGAGCTTCTGAGAATCTTCTCAAGGCATTTATTCCTTGAAAAATTCTCCTAAGACTGTCAGTTGGTCAACATATGTTGAGTGTCCTTTGTATTCTGAAAAGAAATACGAACTATTGAATAATAGAAGTAGGAGAAGTAAATTGAAATTACATCTTACCATTCTGAATCGAATTCTGGGAATATCTCATTTGGGCTTGCCTTTCCAAACAAAGGAAGCAGGACTGAAAGCAACTCTTTAAAAGCGAAGTGAATGTACACAACATTGAGTATAAGACACTATCTCCCACAGAAAAAGGATATATTTACTGGGGTAACTCTACACAAATCAATTTGTAAGAAATTGCCAAATTCAGCCAGACAACAGGTTCCTTTGAAAATAGTCTGGGAATGGCCGCTTGCAAACCCATTGATCAAATTCCACCCCTCCCCTACTTTGGCCACTCCCCACACTGGTTTGGGTGTGTAGACACAGACTAAGAAAGCAGAAATGGTGGAAGATTTAAACCACTTTGCTGCCAATGAACCTCTGGACTAAAAAGAGCATGAAACAAAGAAATCCTTTCCATTTGCATTAATAGATGCCTGATCCATCCCCTCCCCACCTTGCCACTAGGCAAGGCCAGCACAGAACAGGAGGAGAATCTAAAGGTTCCATTTGGAGCCACCACTTTTAAAACCCTTCAAGAAGAATATTCTAATATTTCCAGGGCTATTTATACCCTATAGGTGCCTGTTTCAAGTCACTCTAGACTATGGTATAGCATGTCATAAATAACCCCAGTGCATTTATAAATCTGACATTAAAAATGTGTGTCTCAAAATATCTCGTGTGTCCCTCAGCCGTGTCAGCATTGAAATAATGTTTGGTATTTGTTTATTTTCCTGGACCACCCCATGAACCTGGGGGAAACATGTTAGGGGAAAAAAATATAGCCACGCCAACTATTCTGGGAGATACACGAGCCCCTCCATGTTTATCAGGTTGAGGGCACTGTATTTTGATGTCAATAAGCAATTTTTCCAGCCCGGTCTCCTGCCCGACCCTTTTAATCCATCAATATATTATTAGAGATAAAGTTGGTGGATGCCTGCTGCAGTTAGAAGATAAATGACATCTCTGAAGTCAGGCATTAAAGAGTAGATTAAGGCCTTGTGACACCGTTTTCAGTGCTCATCTGTGCACTTCTGTTCAACCTATCACACTGAGTGACAAGAAAGAAAAATAATGAACTGGGCCAAGGGAAGAAGAAGAAAAAAAAGGCAGAAAAAGAGAGAGATTTTTTTCCCCCTAACACACAAACTACATCAGTTCACACTCCGGATTAGACTGCATTTAAAGAAAGGGGGGAAAAAAGAAAGAAAGAAAGGGAAATGGGGGAGTGAGAAGGACAGGAAAGGGATGACTCTGTAAAGATGAAATAGGGAGAAGAGACATTAGAAACAAGAATTTCTTTTCTTTTTTTTTTTGGTCCAGGTGGTTTTGCTTTCTTGTTGCCCTCCCCCTACCTTCTCCCACCACAGGATTGACCTAGTTGGTGGTTTTTTTTTTTTTAAATTTGCTGTAGGTGTATTCTGGAATCAACTCAAACCCCTATTTAAGAGTGCTGACATAAATCTTTATAAGATGCTGTGCTCAGTCCTAAATCTTAGTGAATCATGTTCTTCTAACCCTTCCAAAGGATTTCTTTCACACCGCCGTCATCTGTCTTAATGGAGCTATTAGACCATTTAAAAAAGTATCTTGGTCTCAGTTTCTTCATCTGTAAAATGAGGGGGTTGGACTTGAAATCTGTTAAGGTCCACTGCTTCTCTAAGATTCTAAGTTATTGCTTTAATAATGATGTGATTTATAAACTGCACAAATACAAATGGTGAATTCTCCCCCCACCAAAAAAAAATAATACTGTGTAGGAGCTGGGAAAACAAAAGGAGTTCAAGGACAATGCAGAGGCTGTCATCTAGTGAGAAATTCCTTTGAAGGCTATGGAAAGATATTCTATCACTAGTCCAGCTATAGATGTCTCAACTTTTTTCTACCTCTAACTCCATAACTATTAAATGGGGAAAACAGCATCTGCCTCACTAACTCACTAAAATCTTTTCTCCTGTAAAGTGTGTTTTCCTGAAAAATCTTCTTGCTTTCCTTGGTTTCAAGTCTCATCTCTCCATTTGTGATTCACAGATCTGTCCTTTTCCCTGATCACCAGTTCTTCTTTTCCAACTTTCAGCTAGACATATTCACCTAGATAATATGTCTTCACATCAAATATACAATGTTTAAGGGCAGCTAGGTGGCACAGTGAGTAGAGCACCAGCCTTGGAGTCAGGAGGACCTGAGTTCAAATACGATCTTAGACATTTGACACACTTACTAGCTGTGTGACCCTGGGCAAGTCACTTAACCCCAATTGCCCTGCCTTCCCCCCTCAAAACAAAACAAAACAAATAGACAATGTTTAAAATCACACTCTCTATCTTCTCTCTCAAATGAGTTTCCCTCTCCTGATTTGCACTTACCACTATAGTGATGGTCACCCACACTCAAAACTTTGGAGGTATTTTTAATTCTCCCTCTAAATTAGAGGGAAGAATTTCTCAGAGTACTAATATAAGAAAGAATATCTGTTTCTTTCTATTCCTACTGTCAGCAGGTCACCAGTGTCTCACTCTTGAATTATTGAAATATTTGCCTTCTCCCCTCCAGTCTCTTCCTTATCTCCAAATTGCTTTTTTATATGTTGCCTAGTCTTGCGAAAACACAACTGTGGTCATATTACTTTTTTCTTCAAAAAACTTTAAGAACACTGAGTTTAGTATCAGAAGATTTGGATTCAAGTCCCACCTTTGACATTAACTAGCTATGTGACTGTGGGTAAGCCATTTAACTTCTCTGATCTTCAGTTTTCTCATGTGCAAAATGGTGATATTAAATCTCTTTGGGTACTTGTATAGCAGCAGACCATTGGAAGTCAGGCCCCTCTACATTATGATCCCTTTCTGTCTCTCTGTCTCTTTCGTTGCTCTGACTATTTCTGTCCCTCTGTCTCTCTGTTTCTGCCTCTCTGTCTTTCTCCCTCTCTGTTTTGATCTCTTTGTCTCTGTCTTTCTCTCTATCTCTTGATTCCTATAGTCTTTCTCTTTCAGTTTTTCAGAACTCCCTAACTCACTACTCACCTCTCACTCTTCTCTTTTAGATGAGAAGAGAAATAACTGCCCTTTCACACCAATCTAGTTTCACTATTCCCAGAAGCCCTAGTGACAAGGGATGAGGCTTTTATTTCTGTCAGTAGAAACTAGTCTATGGTACCTCACCACATTCACCTTGCCACTCTCAGAGGGCTGCTACTAGGAAAACACTGTGAGCCATGAAACACTATGTAAGCGTGAGTTATCATTAGTCTTCCTCCTCTTCCTCACAATCATCCACTAAAGTCCTTTTCCAGTGCCTTATCTAGATGTGTTGTCAGAATCTATACCAGAGAATGTAGGTTCTAATTGGTCCTACTCAGCTAGAATAGGCCCAAGTGCAAAAGAGGCAATACTTCTGTAGGCCAAAGACCAGACTAGTTAAGTGGTGGCTAAAAGTTGAGGAATTTTTTGAACATAACGACTCTCTAAGACTGAGGAGGGCTTGAGGTTTGTAATCAGTGGAGCAAGTATCCATACAAATGAAATCCTAGATCCTTGGAATATTGAAGTAACAGTGATGATGAGGATGATGATCACCACCACTACCACAACAACATTGACGTGAATCCCATCGCTCACAAAACTAACTCCTGATTCTTCAGCCAGACACTCGAGGCTTTCCAAAGGAAGACCTTGACCTAGCTTTCCAGCCTTATCTTGTATTGCTGCCTTACCAGAAATGGTTGCTCCAGACAAACTCTTCTACTTGTCATTCCCTAATTATCCCCTGTATCTGCCTGTCTCTTGCCTTTGCTTAGGCGACCCTTCCATCTACAATTCCCCCCTCCCCAAATCTCTGTCAAAATTCTATCCATCCTTCACATACTTTAACTTCTAACTGTTCAAGTATGTTTCCCTAACTATAACTGACAGAAGTGATTTCTATACCTCTTAAAAGACTTATATAGAATTTTTCTTACAATACATAGCATTATAATTATTTTTAAACTGTTCCTTGAGCACAGGAAAAGTCTTAAATATCTTGTCATTCCCATGATATTGAGAATAATACTTTGTATATTATAGGTATTTTAGATAGCAAATGTTTGTTGAAAAAACAAATAATAATAATAACAATAGGTAAGATTTATAAACTGCTTTATTGTTTGCAAAGTGCTTTATGTATTTGATCCTTATAATAACATTGTGAAGGGAATGCCGCTGTTACTATTTGCATTTTTAACTATGGAATCTGAAGCCACGCGAAGTTACTTAAAAGCCAGCATGAGTCAGCTAATAGGTATTTGAGGGCAGCATTTAAATTCAGGTCTTCCTGATCCCATGTCCAGTACTGCATCTATTAGGTCATCTAATTTCCCCCAAGAATGCATGTTGAAAATTTTAAAATGCTTTCCAGGTACAATGCTACATGTACACACATCATATTCTGCCTTGCTTTACAGTTGACTCTGTATCTTATCTCCCCTACTACTTTGTAAACTTGAAGGTAAAGGCTATATCTTATTCATCTTTGAATCTACCCCCAGGGCCTACTACTGTGCCTTATGTATAGCATACACTTAACGAGCTGTTGTTAAATGTTTAACAGATCCTAAATGTGAGACTATGACAACATAGACATTTTGTTATATGACAACATTTAATCTTAAGACCCCGAGGATGTTTCCATAAAAGGCGTCTTTAGCAAATTATATTACAATGCTAATAAGTTGTGATAGATAGAAGCCAATCAAAGCTAGCTCCTATGACTTTATTATCCCTTACCCCATCATCAGTTCCAAGCTGTTTCATCTCATGGAAACTGAATATTTCTACTCTAAATGAATTCTAGAGTCCATCCTTTATTCGCTACTTTTACTCTTCCATCTTAAATTTGAGAATGTTTTTCCCTCCCTTACTGGGTGGCATCTCAAGTCTACTATCAGTTCTAACTTCCTTCCTCTATCGTTATTTTTTCCTAGCATGTTTCTTTGGTTCTAAAAATCCTATTCTAATGCCTAAATATAGCATGAAGATGACTCTGGGTTCTTGAAGGCAGAGTACAAATTCTAAGAAGTTCTGCCATGCTGGAAAAGCTTTGAGTATGGCCCCAGGGACTGACCAAGAAATGGAAAATGGGCAACAGAAATGACATTGATAGGTAGTATAGTGGATAGAGCATGGACATTGGAGTTAGAAGGACCTGAGTTCAAATCCTGCCTCAGACACTTGGCACTTACTAGCTGTGTGACCTGGGCAAGTCACTTAACTCCAACTGCCTCATCCCCCCCCCCAAAAAAAATTATGAAGAATGATATGTGATTGTAAGCAGTATTGTTTCATAAAGCAGGAAGAAATAGTGGATAGTTAAAAAAAAGTTTAAAGTAACCTTGACAAAATATCCAGCTAAGCAGTCATCCCTATGGCACTGCAGGATGAAAATGAAATGAAGATGACAAATAGAAGAAAAATAGAAAAGATATACCAATTGGACCTTAATGTCACAGTCTCTAGTTGTTTAAAGATATAGAAATGGCACCAAAAATAAAGATGAAGAAAGCTGCCAGTTTGGATCAAATTCATAGAAAGGAGATCTGGGATTCAGGAGATAATAATTGTAAGGGCATTGAGGAACAAGGACTCATGGCATCTGGAGGAGTAGAAGATACAAAAGTGTGGAAAAATCTTGAACCTTATCAATATCATAAACAGCTGTGCTTGAGAACCTAGGTAGCTAACCTTTAAATCTATTCATATGCAACAAAAACTTTATTAGAGTCATCTGTCCACAAATTGAGGACATTTGTGGCTTTCACAAGCAGCATTTAACAAAAGAGCATGTCTTTATCATATCACAATTGGCTGAAAGATATAGATTACATAAATCCCATTATGTTTATTGTGTGTTGATGACCAAAAAAAAAAATGACTTGATAGAACAAACCACCTCCTTATAGACTCTTTTACAAGCTTCTTCCTTCCATATATCCATTCAAAATTCCTTGGAAGAAGTGACAACAAAAAATAACCCTGGTTAGTAACCCAATGATAATAAATATTAGACAAAACATAAAACAGGAATCTCTATGCTCACCAAAAATATCTTCCGTTGCAATGGAGGGAATCCATTGCAGTAAAGAATCAAAGGTGTGGAGTGATTCCCTGTAGACAATAAGGTTCCCTAGCTGTTGCTGCTTACAGATAAAATTATGGTATTGAAGAACCCCCTATAACCTTTGAAAGGGATTTGACCTTTCCATACAGATGTTTGAAGAATGTCTCCTGTACCAATTTTAACATGCACCAAAAGAACACTGTGTTGAGCTTGTCCAAAAGCATATATTTATGGGACAGAATGTAGACATAAACAATTAGCAAATTTCTTGTCGAGAAGAAGAAAAGCAGGCTTGGGTTGCTTTTGGGAAATAGCAAAGCACTTTTATTGACCCCAAGCTTCCCATGAGAGCAAAAGTCCATTATTTTCCATACAAACTTTTAACCAGTATCGGTGAATGGAAGTGAGACCTAGAGTATACCTACCTTCAAAGAAGTAAAGATGAGTACCACACAAAGGGCAATAGAAAGGTGCATGGTAAGTGTGAGCAGGCTGAAACATACTATCAAAAAAAAAACTCTAAAGAAGGACAGGAGTAAAAGATGACAACAAGGAATATGGCAGAAGGAGAAGAAGAGCTAGTCAGAAGCTGAAAGTGAAGGATGACAGGTGTATGGGCAGAGTATTCCACTGGTGTTCTCATACACGATGCTGAGAGAAAATGAGGAAGACATCAAGCAAATTGTGTGGACCCCTAGTAGCAAATTTCCAGTACAACATGGATGAGAGTATCGTAGAATGAGCATTCATGGATGTTTTTGATCTATAGCATTTCTGAGTATTCTGAATAGATAAGATTAAGGATCCATTTGAATCTATCAGCGCTTCACTATCCACCCCTTTACCCTAATGCACCTACATTACACTCTTTTATTTTGTGCATATCTAAACAAGTACTGGAAATAATTGCGTGGTTTCAGTGAATAAATTTTTCCAAGCCACAGAGACATGATTGGGTATGGCCTGTCCATTCCATTGACTATTCACTTAGACACATATGTTTATAAACTTAGTTATCTTTGATTCTTCCTTTTTCTTTACCTTTTACATGTGATTAATTGCAAAGTTCTGTCAATTCTGCTTCTCCAGTATCTCTAGTATTCATCCCCTCCTTTTAGATCCCTTTGCCAACATCCTAGTACGACTCCAATTATCAACTGCCTGGACTATTGCAATAACCTCCTAATTGGTCTTCTCGCCTCTAGCCTTTGTCTCCTCTAATCCATACTTCACACTGCTGCTTCTAGATTAATCTTGTTTATATATGGAACTAATTATATCATCCCTCAAAACACTCAATACCTTCCTATTGTCTACCAAATAAAATACTAACTCCTTAGTCTGGTATTTTTGACTGTGAAAAGGTTGGAACCACCCCACATTTCCAAACACTTCAAACAACTCTCTTTCATGTGCATTGCATTCTGTCCACATTAGACTAATCAGTCCTTAGTACTTACATATCTTATGCTTTTTCCCAACTCCATGCTTTTGCTTCTGCTTCCCCTTTAGTTGCCAAAACTTGGGGTAGGCTGGACAACAATTGCTGAGGGATCTATGAGGTTAGGGATAATCTCTGACCTGGGGAATGAAAGGCGTGGTCTAGATTGGGATATAAATGGATATAAATTAAAGGCCAGACTGGGTTCTAGTTAGGGATTCTTTGAAGTACCAAAAATCCAAGGGGGATGAATCTAGATAGAAAGTCAGAAACTTTAAAGTAAGCAGGTCAGTACCAGAAAAGGAGATAAAATATAGGGAGTGTTATTAAAATGACTGATGGGTTTAGTCTATTTCCCCAATCTGTGTCCTTTTATCTTGTGGTGTACTTTCCTCAACCCTTTCTGCTCCAACATGCTAATCCATGGCTCAGCAGCATGCAGGGCAAGTACTTCTCCCCCCATCGTAGCAGAGAATCTGTGGAAATGGACACTCATGCGTGGAATTTGCTGAATAGTCCACCTATTATCAATGTTTTCTTCATTCAATTTTCAACTCAAAAATCTTCACCATCATAAGGTCTTTCTTAGTCTCTGTCATACCCTTCTCTTCTTTTAGCCTCACAAAGTACTTTTTGGGGGAGTAATTGGGAATAAGTGACTTGCCGAGGGTCACAGAGCTAGTAAGCCTCTGAGGCTGGATTTGAACTCAGATCCTCCTGACTCCAGGACCAGAACTCCAAGACTCTATCTACTCACAAAGTACTTTTTAAAAAATTATGTTAGGCATCATTTACATTCCATTTTATACCAGAGTTATTTATGTGTTATATTCCCTTACTAAACTCCACAAGGGCAGAGATAATGCTTTTGGATTACTCTTTACATAGTAGGCATTTAGCAAGTATATAGTAGGTGCTATTTGTTGAAATTAGTATGATAGAATAGTATGCATTTAAAAAACAGTTGCAGAATAGAATAGAATAGAATAGAATGAAATGGGATAGGATGGAATGAAACTGAACAAAATGGAACAGAAGATGACAAAATAGAACAGGATAGGATAGGTTAGAATAGAATAGGTCAGAATAGAATAGAATAAAATGGAAGGGAAGGGAATTGAATGGAACAGAATGGAACAGAACAGAATAGAATGGAACTGAACGGAATGAAACAGAACGGAACAGAACAGAAAAGAATGGAATGGAATAGAGTAGAATAGAATAGAATAGAATAGCATAGAATAGAATAGAATAGAATAGAATAGAATAGAATAGAATAGAATAGAATAGAATAGAATAGAATAGAATAGAATGGAGCAGAATGGAGCAGAGTAGAGTAGAGTAGAGTAGAGTAGAGTAGAGTAGAGTAGAGTAGAGTAGAGTAGATCAGATCTGTATGGTTAGCAACCTCACTGTTTAGACATGGGTCTGTAACTTTATTATTATATCTCAGTTTTCCTATTTTCAAGTTTTTGGCAGATTAAAGTCTATACTTCTTAAGTGGCCCAAAGGTAGAATTTAAGCAAATCTATATAGTATGATTTATTTCTTTTTCTTTTCTTCATATTCAACGACCTTTTATATAGGGTTAAGGTAGGTGAGAGTGATGCTAGTGCAGATTGAGTGATAGTAATATGCTTAATCCCTGCAAAGCCTCACGAGACTGTTGACCTTGATGAGATTTACCATAGTTCAAATCCCAGCTGTGTCTATGACAAACCATGGGGTAGCTTCATTAAGTATGTGTTGAGGAAAGGATAATTTCTCTCAGAGTTCATCTTGATTTCTATTTCTTAATAGAGAGGAGTTTCTTATACTGGTTACAGGATGAGACAAATGGGAAAAAGGAGAATAAACAGCATGAATACAAGGTTTAAAAAAATGAAGGTAAGAAAATGGATTTCAAGGATGTCAACTCCAAGAAGTTACGTAACTGACTGAAAAAGTTTCCACTAGAATCAAATCTTCATGGAAATTATATTAGGGAGTGCAAGACAATTTTATCCTAATTCATCTTTTCAATAAATATTTGTTACATTTGTTTATTCTCTCTATCTCCCTGCTAGGCACTGCAAGAGATTAAAAATGTGTAAAGAAATTACTTCTCTGGAGGAACTTACAATTTCGATAATAGAAAATATGTTATTCAGTCGTTTTCAGTTGTGTTTGACTCTTTATGGCCCCATTTGAAGTTTTCTTAGCAAAGATACTAGAGTGATTTACCATTTTCTTCTCCAGATCATTTTACAGATGAGGAAACTGAGGCAAACAGGGCTAAATGACTTAAGTGCTCAGGGTATCACAGCTGATAAGTGTCCGAGGCTGGATTTGAACTCAGGAAGATGAGTCTTCCTGACTCCAGGCCCAGTACTCTATCTACTATACTACGCAGCTGCCCAATAAGGATAGTAAGATGTTATTTGAATGGTCTAAACAATATGATATTCAGAAGTTTACAGAAGAGAGTTTTGCTGAGGGCTGAGCATACCAGGATTCCTCTAGTAAGGTATATGAGTGAGGTCTATGAAACTTTTAGAGGAAGTAAAATTTGAACTGGATCTTTAAGGATACATAGTTATACCTTAAGTCCCTGGGGGTTTAACAGAATCTTAACTTACTCTGGGTATGTGAATCATTTTCCTTAGTTAATAGGCTTTTAGAATTGTGTCTGAAGTCAGTCACATCCTCTGACCTCAGCTGTCTTTTTTGTTGTTGAATAGTTTCAGTCATTTTTGACTCTTCATGACCCCATTAGGGATTTTCTTGGCAAAGATATGGAATGATTTGCCATTTCCTTCTCCAGATCATTTTACAGATGAGAAAATGGAGGTAAATGGGGTAAGTGACTTATTGGGGGTCACAGTTAGTGTGTGTTTGAGGCCAGATTTGAACTCAAGAAGAAGAATCTTCCTGACTCCAGGTTCTGCACTGTATCCACTGAGCCACCTGGCTGTCTTCAGCTGTTTTATAAGTGTGTTGACTGTCTTTTACTATCACTATGTGATCGTGTCTAGTTTTAGTGGCTTTGGAGTTAAAGGACCTCGGTTCAAATTCCAACTTTGGTACTTATTTCCTGTGTAACATTGGATAAGTAACTTAACCTTCCTGGGCCTCAGTTTCCTTATCTGTAAAATGAATGTATTAGAAGAGATGACCACAAAGAAGGGTCTTTCCATTTTAGGTCTTAGAATTCTCTAAGTTGATGCTCAAGACAGCAAGAGAATATCTGGTTGACCTTGATTAAAGAAAGATATCTGGATCAGATAAATTAAGTTCTAGGTTACTGAAATAACTAGCAGATATGATTGCTGAGTGATATTTGAAAGCTGTACCACAGGATTGTGCAAGGGCAAATATCACCCTGATTATTTTTAAAGGAAAGAGAATAGATTCTGTCAACTATAGGCCAGTGAGTATGACTTTGAATCCTGGAAAAGTTCTAGGATGGATGTAGATATGGTTGTGGAAAGGACAGTATGGATTAATGAGCCAACATGACTTCATAAAGAATAGGTCATACCACACTAACTCATTTCCTTTATTTTTTAAAAGGATTAGTAAGCTTGTAGATATGAACAATGCTCTGGATATAGATTTTAGCAAAGATTTTGGTAAATACTATTTTTACACAGAAGAAAAGAGATTTAGATTGGAAGATAATACAATTAGATTACAGTGGACATGGTTAGATGGACAGACTCCTAGAGTAGGTATTTATGGATCAAAGCAAAAATGGCAGAAGGTCTCCAGGGGAGCTCCAAGGCATTTGTGTTCAATGCTTTGCTGTTTAACATTTTTTATCAGTTTACTGTACAAAAGGCATAGATGGTATGCTCATCAAATAAGCAGATAACACAAAGCTGAGCTGAAAGGTATAGTTAACAATAAAATTTAGTGTTAGAGCATTGGACTGAATCTAATAAGATGAAATCCAATAGGAATAAATCTATGGCTACAACCCAAAGTGTAGGGAGGGAAAGCAATATGTAGGAAGTCTAATAAAATAGTATGGATGCTGGTTGTAAAAAATTTTAAATGCCAAACTGAGGATTTTATATTAGACCCTAAACATAATAAGGAGTTTATTGTATAGGGAGGTGACATGGCCAGATCAATGCTTTATGAAAATCACTTTGGTGGTTGTGTGGAAGGTGAGTTGGAGTGCAGAGAGCATTGAGGTGGGAAGACCAAATAGAAAGTCTATATAAAATCCAGGTGGCAGCTACATGGCTCAGTGGATAGAGTGCTGGGTTTGGAGTCAGAAAAACTTAGGTTCAAATCATTCACTAGCTATATGATTCTGGGTAAGTCCCTTAACCTCTGTTTGCCTTAATCCATGGGAAAAGGAAATGGAAAACTACTCTAGTCTCTGTGCCAAGAAAACTCCATGGACAGTATTGGCATGCTGTGGTCCATGAAGTCACAAAGAGCTGGACACAACTGAATCACCAAACAACAACAACAACAAGGGTCTGAACTAGAGGGGTAGCTGTGTGAATGGGAAGAAGGGGGAATTTGTGATAGATGATGTGGAGATAGAAAAAAATTTTTGGTAGATGTTTGGTTATGTGGACGAGTAAAAAAAGGAAATGAGTATTTATGTTCCCTACTATGTGCCAAGTACTTGCTAAGTGCTTTACAAATATTATCTCATTTGATCCTCACAACAACCGTGGGTTGTAGGTGCTATTATTATTCCCATTTTACAGAGGAAACTAAGGCAAACAGAGATTAAGTGACTTGTGTAGGGTCATACAATTAGTATTTCAGATCATATTTGAATACAGGTCTTTCTAATTTGAGGCCCAGTGCTCTAACCACTGCTACCTCTAAGAATTCAGGATGACACTGTGGTTGAGAACTTGAGTGACTGGAAGGATGGTGATATCCTTGACACAATAGGGGAATTCAGAAAAGGGATGTGTTTAAAGGAAAGGATACGGAGTTCTGCTTTAGAATTGTTGGATTTCAGATATTTATGGGACATAAAGTTTGAAATGTCCAAGAGCCAGTTGTAGCTCAGGAAAGAGACTAGGGGTGGATATACAGATATATCTAGTGTGGGAGAAATATTAAGTATTTTAAAAGTGGGATAGAATTTCACCTTTACCATATAATATGATGTGGCCTGACCAAAAAGACGGTGTGGGGTTAGGGGAGGGATTAGTTATGAGCTAAGTGACCTCCCCAAGTCTCTAGTTCTGTAATCTGTGATTACAAATTTGAAACTTGAAAGATCAAATTTCTCTAGCTGAGTTTAAATAAATTCTGTATTATCTGAAATATGAATGATAAATAGGTATCTTATGAGTAATGTGTATTTTTCTGTTCATAGTTATAAGATAAACGTATTTTATATTCCATGTTGTTAATGTTTTCTACTCAAAAACCAAAAGATACTCAAATCATCGAATATGTTAATCTGGGTTAGGGGAGGGGCATATAGCCATTCTTACATTTTACATAGTCACTAACTTGTCTTTCTTTGGTACCCTTGACAATCTGAGTCTAGGATAAAATGTAAGCTTGGCATGAACCCTCTGCTTAGGGGATCAACATTGTACCAATGAGGAGACAACTGTCCTTTATAAAAATATTTCCTTGTAGTTTCTAAAAGAAGAGGCAGATTTGATTCATAGTGGTTACAATGGCAAAGTGAAGTTTAATACACTTACTCTTTTTTCTGTGCAAAAATTCTCCTTTAAGCCCCTAGCCTCAGAGCTGAGAGACTTTCCACCAAAGTGGCTCTCATGTCAATATGACACCTGTCCTCACCACCCCTAAACTCATACACACACAATGTGTGCTTCTATTCTCTCCCTTTGGTGATAATCAATTGTATTTGCATAAGTTTCAGAAGAGAGATACCCTGGCATTTTCAAGCAATACTAAGTGCATAAAAAAGTAAATTCAACAAATGTCTAAATGTCCACTTTGCCTTTATTCTCTGGAATGTGGGGTATATGGTGAACTTCTGTGTGGCAACACAGAATGAGTTCGAATGCATTGGCTATTGGTTTCTAGGATCAAATTTCTAAAAATCAGAGGAAGGGCTTCCCTCTGGAAGGAAGCACTTATCCTCCTGGATTCTTCCCCATATGTGACTTAGTCAGATAGGTGTCTTTAGAATGCAGAAAATAGGCATGTTTAACTTTGAATGAGACATGCCTTATTTTACTTGGTTAAAAGGTGAACAGCCTTGTCTAAAGGACTGGGAGCCTCAGGAAACACCTCAGGAAATGCCTGCTGCAGTCTCAGCTGCCAGTATCTCCTGGTGCCACCTGGTATAAGTCACTCCATTTTTGGCATCTCAGTTCTTTCATCCACTGATTGAAACTTCACTAGTGCTGACCTCACGGGCAGAAATAATAAGCAATATTTATAAAGTATCATGGAAAGAAATGCAACATGCATGTATATGTGTACTTAGTTCCATGATATTTTGTGATTATCACAGAGTATAGTTATAAGCTAAATATTGTGTTTGACTCTGTGAACATTTGATTGGCACATACTTTACTGTGAAGTGGATGTATATTCACACATATCTTCAACTACTGGCCATTTCTACCTGTAACACTCCACATTGCTGCAGATTCTGTGGAAGGTCTTGTAGGTTCTACAACTTTGTTTCCAAAATTGATTGGGATCATTAAACATTGTGGGGCTTGGGATTTATTGATAAAAATTCTTAAGCCAGTGGTTAAAGGTATAAGAAATTCCCTTGGGATAAAGATGCCTATAAAGGCAAAGGAGAGAGGAGGTTGGGAAATTTAGAAATATGCAACAGTTATTTTTGACAGAGACATAATTTCATATTTTATACTTTTGAGGATAAATTTCTCTAGCCTCAGAATTTTCTAATGGAACATCTTTTTATATTCTTTATAGAAAACAAGCATTCTATAGAACACAGTTTAGGTAATATTGTTTAATCACATTTAAATTCTTTGGAATTAGCAGACAGAGAGATAACAGAGAACAAGTGAGGTCAAATGAGAGCAAGATGGCAAGAAAGAGAGATGGGTAGATAGAGAGGAGAAACAAAGAGAGTGAAAGTGAATGAAAGAGAGCTAGCAAGAGAGAGAGAGGAAAGAGGAGAGAAAAGAAAAAGGGGGGAAGGAAGGGGGACAGGGAAAGGTAGGGGGAAGGGAAGGGGGAGGAGGGAGGAGATCTTGGCTTCAAGCACTGCCTCTGATTTATACCAGCTGTGTGTGAGTCTGAGCAAGTCGCTTCACCTGCAAGATAACCACGACCTTAAATTACCGATAAGTTGTCAGTCTTCATCAGTGGTAGATGTTTTCATGCTGGATGTTGTCCACACTGTCAAAATTACAGGTCCAGAATTTTAAAAATCATTATTAGTGTTTTTGTGACAGTTGTATAGCGGTCATTGCAGCTTCCATTTGTTGTCGAGATATAAATTTATGTAGGCAATGGTGAATCTTCTTTTCAACACAGCTTCTGTCAGGTTGGACCTGGGATTTCATTGGCATGGGAAACCTTCACTCTATCCAAAACCTATATTCTTAGAAAGCCTTGCATTAAGAAATGAAATGACTTGACCATGTCAAATAACCATCATTGGTCAGAGATGACTCTTGAACCCAAGTCTTCCTGGTTTGGAGGCTAGTTCTTTATCATTATGCCAGTATTTCTCCAACTTTTTTGTGTGTTCCTCAGGAGCTCTTTACACTCCTAAAATTTTCTGAGGACCTCCCAAAGAGCTTTTGTTTATGTGGGTTATATTTACTGATGTTTACTGTATTAGAAATTAGAATAGATTAGCATTATTAAGACAATAGTTTTCGCCTCATGGACCCCTTGAGTGTTAGAGACTCCAGTGGATACCTGGACCAACCTTTAAGAAGCACTAAGTTACAGGATGTTTCCTCTCATGTTGCCATAGAACACTGAAGTGGCAGAAAACTGCCTAGAAAAACCACCAGTGTCTTGTTAGATATGTACTGTGTTCTCCATTTCCCTGCCCCATGTGTGTGGGAATCATAGTGCCGGGTCTGAGAATTCTACTCTTTTACAGATCCTACCTTTAATCTCATGTGCAGATAGGAGACAGAAAGTAAAAGAAGCTTCTTACTAACCAGGCATTTGGATTTACCTAGGAGACAGGGAGTCTCCATCTCGGTCCAGCCACTGCATCATCACTGTCTTCTCTTTTTGAAGTTTTTTTTTTCATCTCTTTTTCAAAAAGATTACTTTGTCACAATTATTCAGGAAAGGGTTTTTGCGCCTGTAGGAAATATTAATAGACTATTATGAGGTCCTACAACTAATTTTTCCACACATATCATCTGTCTTTGCATGGTTATTAAACTTCAACAATATTTCATGCAATGCTTCCCTGCTAAATTAATTTGGTTCCTTCTTCTCTTGCTTCTCCTTTTCTGTCCACAAGCTTTAAAATTAAATTGAATTTTCATAATTATAGCTTTTTGTTGTTCTTCCTCATATCTTTTTTCTTTTTTGAATTTCCCTATCAAAGGAGCAATGAAGACATAAAGGAGCAAAACTGGGAGTCGAAAAGACCAAATGGTTTGGGGCTTGATGGGCCTTGGGTTGGGTATCTTTACCTTAGGGAGAGAGAGGGTGAAGAAATGGGGACCTGGAGTATAGAGAAATTGGTTCTGCTTTTCTTCTAGCACTGAAAATAATTGAGGCTCGTTCTTTGAATAATGGAATTTCCAGGGCTACTAGAGTGTTCACATTTATGTCAAGTGATTCTCTTAACACTTTTAAAAATGTAAATAATGATTTTGGGTGAAAATGTGTTTGTGTGTGTGTGTGTGTGTACATATACATACATATGCACACATACACATATACATACATACACATATATAAGCATATAGTTGTATATAAAATAGATACGACTTTTATTTTTTTCAAAGTGTTATGTAATTAACTTGCTAAAATGTTTCTTTTTATGGCTAGTTAGGACTGTTTCTTCTATTTTATATATAGAAAAATAGATTCATAAAGAAAACAAAAGGTAAAATCTTTTAAATTCAGAGTCTGATCCTTATAACTTTGTGATAAATTAGATGTGGATCATATAGGGAAGATTTGATATACTTGAGAAAACACATTTATTAAAACACTCTTCATGTACTGTGGCAGTACCCATTTACAAGCTCACAATACACCGCTTAGAAATTAGGCATTGAATCCCAGTATATTAGCTTTGGAGACCTCAAAAATGTCCAACCCCTTAATTTTGCAAAATGATCAAACCTAGGCCCAGAGGGGTTAAGTGGTTTCTCTTAGGCCAAATATTTACTTCTGGTTTAGTAATAAATGTAGGATTAGATCAGCTCGATTCTGATTTTAGTGCTCTTAAATCACAATTTGTCATCCTTTAATTTAGCAACAAGTTAGCCATAAGACCCTGGTAGTATACATAATCAAAAGTAATACAATTGCATTTCCTTCAAAATGTTCCAACACTCAAACATTTTATGCATTCAAATTGACTTTGTACTTCATTTATTTTGAGTTAATGAAGTTTTATTCTACTTGTAAATATCCAGCATAAATCAATAAGAGATGAGATTAGGGTGGGGATGTCCTAGAACATTTCTGAATGGATAGATTTTGAATGCTGATCCCTATAGATCAGCTCTTGTAATGCTTTATTTCTAAGAGGTCTTAGCAAAATCTCTTCTCCACCAAGAAATAGGCCGCTAAGATTGAACCTAATCTGTATAAATGCAGAGACTGGGGCTCTGGGCCCTGGTTACGTCTGTGAGGGCACCTTAAAACTGTATGCAATACCCCTGAAAAACTAAGATGTCTATAATTTCCCCCATTTAGCATATTGAGTAATGGAGGACCCAACCGAGAAGGGGATAAGCATTTATATAGCACCTACCATGTGCTAGTGACTATACATGCAATGCAGTTAATATACCCATTTTATAGTTGAGGAAATTGATGTCAAGTGACTTACCAAAGGTCACACAGCTAGTAAGTGTGTGAGATCAAATTTGAACTCAGAAACTCCAGGCACAACGGTCTATGCACTGAGCCACCTAATTACCTCTAAAGAAGACTTTAAAGAAGGTCAGTCATTTGCCTAGGCTCTTTCATCATGTGTGAAGTTATGACTGGAGCCTAAGGCTTTCTCTATGCAAACATAATAACTACTAGAAAGTACATTAATTTGATTACTACATGGTTTGTTTGATTAATCGTTCATTAAGGCAAGAAAAAAATGATAGACCAACCATGAGATAATGCATGCAAAGCTCTTTGCAAACCATAGAGTGCAAAGTTCAATAGCAGTAAAAGAATAATAAGTAGTGTTTTTTTTCTTTTAAAAATTTATTATTTATTTAAAAATACTCTTTTTAAATTTTGAGTTCCAGATTCTCTCCCTCTCTCCTAATCCTCCCCAAATGCATTGAGAAGGCAAATAATATGATATCAATTACACATGTGAAATTATGCAAAACCTTTGTCCGTGTTAGCTACATTACAAAACAAAGCAAAGAAAACAAAGCAAGGACATTATGTTTCAATTCGCACTCAGCGTTCATAAGTTCTCTCTCTGAGGGTATACAGCATTTTTTGTCATGGGTTTTTGGAATTTTCTTGGATCATTGTATTGATCGGAATAGCCAAATCTTTCCCAGTTGATCATTATTACAATATTAGGCCGGCCAATTCTGTTTTTTAAGGTGTTATTTTCCTCAATATTTTTTGTGCCTCTTTTACCAAGCTTTTAATTCTCTTTTCATAATTTTCTTGCAGCACTCTCTTCTCCCAATTTTCCATCTATAACAAATTTCTTTATATCTTCTGGGAATTCTTGTTGGTTTTGATTACAATTAGCATTGTCTTCTGTTGTTAAGGCTTTGCTTGTAGCTATTTTTATATTGCTATCTTTTTATAAGTTTGTGTCTTGCTTTTCCTTGCCACCATAGTAGCTTTTTAGTTCTTTTTTTTTTCTTTTTGATGTTTGCTCATTTTTCCAGCCTATTTCTTGACTTTGAACTTTATGTTAAAGTTGGGTTTTGCTTACTTGGGAGTGAGAAAGCAAGCTTCAGGTTATTTTGTGCTGCTGTTTTCAGAGCTACTTCTGGGGCCTGCAGGTTTTCAGTGCTTTCAAGGTGGTGTGATCCTGGGAAAGGTATGGTCACTATTCTGGTCTGTGCTCTGGTCTTTTTTCCAGGAAGAGCCCCTGTTCCCCTGAAGCTTTCATTATTAGTGTTTCTGTTGGCCCTGGAACTGCGTCCAGATCCCCTGCTCTTTTTCAACCACAAGTGCTAGTGCTCCTCTTGGCCCTGGAACTTTGATTAGGTCCCTTGCTCCCTAATGACTGATCACAGTCACTTTTCTCCAACCCGGAACTGTGATCCAGAACTGCTTATGGGCAATAGAGTTGTCAATCAGCTCTAGATGCACCCTAGCAAAGGGTCCCCTAAAATCTCTTTCTGACCAATTGTCTAACCACTTTATGGTCTCTGCACTAAGAGATCCTAAAGCTGCGCTTGCTACTACTATCATGGCTGCTTCCAAGGCCTCCCGCTGATGCTCCTGCCATGCTCCAAACCTCTGCCCACCCCAGTGTCACAGACCTCTCCTGTGGACCTCCTAAGCTGTTTTGGGCTCAACAAATGTCTCCCTCTGACCTTTTATTGGCTTCACCACTCCAAAATTTGATTTGAGGCATTATTTTAAAGTTGTTTGAAGCGGAAAGATAGAAGAGTTCAGCTGGGTTCCAGCCTGTATCCTGCCATCTTGGCTCCATCCATCATAGTAGGTGGTCCTAATGCCCATACCTAATGAATGGCAACCTTTATAGAATCAAATTGATGGAGGCAGCCGACTCTCAAATCAGAGGACCTAAGTTTGACTCTTTCCTTTGATTCTTACCTTCTACCTGACTGTGTACAAGTCATAACTTCTCTGGATCCCAGCTTCTTCTTTTATAAACCAAGGGGTTTGGTTTAGATGACCTCTGAGTTCTCCTTTAACTCTGAGATTTTGTGTATAGGTGAGAAACTGGGATTTCTACCAGAGAGAATTGGCAATTTATCATGGTTCAAGCCCTTTAGCTAAAGGGATGAGTTTCCCTTTGGATGGATCCCTTAGCTAAAGGGTTGAATTCCCAGGTATATGTGAATACTTTGGGAAGTTGGGGGAATTGGTGAAGAGAGTTCAGAACTCACAGCACGTAGCCACTGGGTTACTCACTCAGCGATACTGGAATCCATACTTTAATCTAACAATAGTGCTAATCAACCACATTGGAAAATTCAATTCAATCCAATTTAAACATCCTTTAAGTGTTTCTGTGCACAACGTTCAGTATTAGGGGGAGAGAGATAGAGAGAGATAGAGAGAGAGAGAGAAAGAGAGAGAGATAGAGAGAGAGAGAGAGAGAGAGAGAGAGAGAGAGAGAGAGAGAGAGAGAGAAAGTTTAGATTCATAGTGCTTACAATGTCAGCACTACAGGTGTCCCATCCAATCCAGATATTTTGATTGTTCAAGAATGAACCTATTCCTTCTTCTCATGGACTAAAGCAATTATACCATTTTCCAAACTTGCTTAAGAGATGGTCAAGATGGTTTTGACTTAGGTGAAGAATATATAACCTCAAACTGAATTACAAACTGAATTTTTACATGGCTACATTTTTTGAGTCACTCAGCTTCTTTACTACAACTGATCAGTCCCCAAACAAGCAGGAAGACAGCTTTAGGCAAAGCCTCCAACTTAGTCTTCTCTTCTCTCTGTTTTCAAAAATTGGATCCAGAAGTGAATGGGGAGGGGGAGAGGGAAGGAGGGTGTTAAAGTCCCTTGTAACATGAAGTGCCATATAGAAACCATATATCATCATTTTTATTTTAAAAATGGAGAAAAATAATTCAACCTCTATCTTCTTCATCCAGGCCAAAATCAAATATCCTTAATTTCCAGGCCGAGACCCTGCCACCCAACTTGTCCAGTTTTGTTAGGAACAGTTCTGCTCAATTTAATAATGCAGCATCTCAGCCTCATCATCAAGTTACTATAATGACAATGCCTTAGATATATACAATGAGATGGAGATGAAAGATAAGCAAAACACTGGCTGAATAGTAAAAAAAAAATGAAACTTTCCATATTTATGGAGAGCAGCCTCCCAGCTATTACAGAGTTTGACTTGTTTTAGAAATCAGGTTTGAAGTAATTGAAAAATGATTTGCTGGAAGATGCTGGACAAATCTCCCATGACTTAGTCAGAATACTACATAAGGTCTCTATTTGTCCAATGACAATAGCATTTTACTTTTGCTTTTACTGCAGTCCAAAGTCGTTTCGCAAAATTATATTTTATCGACTTTGTTTTTCACAAAGGGGAGTGGAGGGCTTGATTTAGATAACAAATTTCGTACTGAAAAGAGCAAATGCTTATACAGGACTCTCCAGCAAGGCAATATTATTTTGCATTTTACTTTACCAATATTTAAGGGGAGATGTGTCAGTTCAGTAAAGTAACTCATTAATGATAAGAATGGCCAAAAACAAACTTGTTGCACATTACTTCTTTTTGCAAACTGTATGTTTCAGCCATATTTACCTGCTTTCTATTTTCAGTCATCTTCCACCACTGTGACTTTATACAAGTTGTTCTCCATACCTGAAAGGTACTCCATCTTTACTTCCACCTCGTGAAATCTATAGCTTCCTTTATGGCTTAGCTCAGATGCCACATCCTACACCAGACATTTCCTGATCTTCCAGCTCTAAATCTATCATTATAAGATCCTATAATTCCCCCAGATGTTAGTGAGCCCCACCCCATACATTTATTTATTTACTTATGTCCATTATGTGTTGTATCCCCTCCTCAACAGAATGTAGGAATTGTTTCTGTTTTTGTTTTTGTATACCAAGAGAAGCTATAGTGAAACAGGCATGCTTGTGCACTATTGGTGAAGTTGTGAATTGTTCGGTAATGCATTTGGAACTATGACCCCAAAGTAGTGACTCAGAAACATCATTTCTAGTTCTGTACCCCCAAAGAGATTAAAATAAGAGGAAGAGAAACCATGTATACAAAATTATATGGAGAGGCTCCTTTTATTGTAGCCAAGAACTAGAAGCTTAGGAGAATTGCAGATTGTTCAATTGTGGAATGACTGAACAAATTACCATATATGCACGTAACAATATTATTATCCTGAAAGAAATTATGAAAAAGGATGTTTTGGAGAAACCTGGTAATACTTACATGAACTGATCCAGAATAAAGTGAGCAAAATCTGAAGAACAGTTTCTATAACAACAACAGTAATATAAAGACAACTTTGAAAGACTCATGAATTCTGATCAATCTAATGACCACCAAGACTTGAGAAGACTGAGAATGAATCATATTACTTAACTCCTGACGAACAGGTAAGAGATGTACGATTCAAGAGAAGGCAGGCATTTTTGACATAGCCAATGTGGGAATTTCATTTACTTGACTATGCATAATTGTCCCAAGGGTTTCGTTTTCCTGTTTTAGCCTCTTTTCCCAAGAAGAGAAGAATAGAAAAAATGAAAACATAACTGAATAATTTTTTAAATGAAAAAGAGGAGCACAGAAATTCACAAAGAATCATAGACCATCAGGATATCTTTGAGTAAAATGATGAATTTATTATGTACTTAATAAGAAAAGCAAGTTGTCCTAATAATGTTTCGATTTCATGTACACTCTTATTTTTCCATTCTGCTACTTATATGGAAATACTCATTTTATTTGGTACTTGTTAAGATCAGTTACAGAGGTAGTTTATGATAGAGCTGAAGAATTGGAACCCATATTCTCCAACTCCAAATTAAAGCTTCAGAGAAGGAGCCTATTTTCCTCCCTGAGAATAACCATTTGGGAGACTCTTAAAGAATTAATCAGTTGAAAACCAAGAAACATACTCTTAGCAACTCTATCTAAAAGAATCCTAGGATCCTAAGCTGCTAAACCTGGACATAACATTTACTTAAGTATTCTGCTCTATGCCATGTTCACGCCAAAGAAGGGGTGTAAGGAATTGAGCTGAATGAAATGTGCTTCCCACCTCCACTTCATGGACTCCATTTCTTCAAGCCATAGTTCAAGTACCTTCTACGCAAAGCTTTTCCTGATCCCTCAACTTCTAATGTCCCCCTTCCCAAACTGCCTAGTATTTAATTACTTTTAACTTATTTTAACTTATTCATATTTGTCCTCTTTATATTTATTCTCTCTACATACTTATAAATGTTGTCTCTTTTGAGAAATGTAGACTCATTGAGCTTACAAGAATAGGGATTATTTAATTATTTACATTTGTATACCCAGTACATAACACAATGACTGGCACATAGTAAACACTTAATAAATCCTTGTTGATTAGATGATTAATTGAAACAGATTTTGGAACTTCAAGTTCATTTTTTTTTTTTGCCGGGCGGGGGAAGGGGCATGGATTTTAAGAATATCATATATGACCATAATGAGAAATATAAAATACTTTCTAACTCACACATAAATTATTTCTAGATATTTCTTTTTGGTTTTAAAAATGCTCCTCATCCTATTCTCCTTCTTTTAGATAGACCCTCTAGCGCAAAGTGCATAGGATTTTTTTCATGGTTAAAAATTGTTTCATGTAGGTCAAAGATGGAAATAAAGGTCCTATACATACCAAAATATTTATAGCAGCAGTCTTTGTAGTAGAAAAAAACTGGAAACAAAGTGAATGCCCATCAATTGGGAAATGGCTAAACAAATTGTGGTATATGAATGTAATGGAATATTACTGCACCGTAAGAAACGATGAATATGAATGAAGCCCCCTTTGTGTCACAGGAAAGCTTAATATAGGCTCAGATTTTTTTTCTTTTTAAAGTCCAGAGCAATTGGTCTCATGGGTCACTTTTGTCCTCTCCCCCCAGTTATTTCTGAGAGCTAGTTACACTGAATATTCATGGAATTCAGTAAGCTTGGAGCCTCCAGTTGAGGAAAGAGATCTTTTCCTTGTCGCTAACCATTGAGCAAAGACTAGCCTCTATACTCTATAGTATACTTGAAAAAAAATCTCTACTAGCCACTGCATTTCTAATTTTTATGCTCCATAGTGGAAAAATTGCTCAAAATATAGAAAATAAAAGTCAGTTTTCTTCTGGAGACAAAATCTATTATAAAAGTACAACAAATAAACAGGATATAAAAAAATCAAAAAGCCCCCAAAGGAGAAGTGAAGCCTTTACATCAGGAGATGGGGAGGAGGAAATGGAGAGTGGATAAATTCACCAAGTCCCAGTGGTTCTGAAGCATACACATTCAGGAGAATAGCAACCTCTTTCTCAGTGGAGTCGAATACCCTTTAAAAGGGACGCTTGAGTGACACAAAACTCAAACTGCTCACAATTACAGTCAATATGAGATGATAGGGCACCTCTCTTGCAGTCAGCTTCCATCTTATTTTTGCTGTGCAGGCCATTTCATAATTCTCCTTTCATAATTCTCATTTCTTTTTTATGTCCTCTGGAATAGCACGTTATAGTTGTCCTCAAGTCCAACAGGATCTTTTGTGTTGTGTTGGATCATTTTCCTTTGCTTTGCAGTAGTTATTCATTGATTCCCAGATTCATTTACTAGATCTGGAAACCATATTTTTGTCTACTATCAATGTTTTCTCTATTGACTTACCTGCTTATGTTAAAGGTCTTTGAGATTTCTTCTTCTCCAAATCTTTGGCAATTTTAGTCCTCCCCCCACCCTTATTTTTCCTTCTTATTCATTTTTTGAATATGACTCCATGCCCTTTTAAGGTGGTTCCCTTGGGGAACCACATCTCAAGGTGTCTCAGCCTCCTTCCATGCTGGGCAATTCATAGTACAGCAGCCTAGATCTCTACCCCCTAGTCACTTTTGGGTGGAAAGAATTGGCTCCAGCTGGATTCTGAGTATTTTACCTCAGGCTTAGTGAAGTGCCACTCTTTCCCCGAATCCTCACTGAGTCCTGGCGTGGTGTACTGCTCCCTCTGCTCCTTAGATCTCTGGCTTCGCACTAGCCATTCAGAGAGCTACTATGTTGGTGCTATGAGGTTGATTTTTATAGTTTGGGTCACTGAAGCTTTGGGAGGATGAGAGTGCAATGCTGAGTTGAGCTCTATGACTAGCCCAGACATATATCCTGTCCTGCACCATTCCCTCTGTTCCTTGCTCTCCTGCAGAGACTTTTTTTTTCTTCCTTTTTTTTTGCAGCACAGAATGCTGCCCACTGCTAAGTAATGAGAGTGCAGCCCCAGTAAGTTTCTATAGTGTGGAGCACAGGAGAGGCATGTGGGCTAATTGACCTAGCCTGACTATACTTCCAAAACCTGGAGCCAGATCCTCTATGGCACTAGAAAGAGAGAGTTTGGGCTTGGGTTTTGTTGTCATCCTGTGTGGGTTGGCTAGTGTAGCCTCATTACTGGTAGTGTAGGGTATTTCATTAAGGTGTTGAGTGGGCTAAGGGTAGATGTCAGTTCATGGGTTTTGTTTTGTTGTGAAGGCTATCTCCCACATGTAGCATGGAGGTGTTGTGTGTTTCTAAGGGAGCCAGAATAGGCATCTCTAGCCTCTTCTACCCCTGCTCCCAACCACAGATGGTTTAGCCACTCTCCTCAGAGAGAGGGGGTACAGGACTAGACTTATACCTATCTGCTCCCTTAGATATTATTAGTCTAGTGGATGTGATTTTCAGATTCAATCTAACTTCAGATGACTGTTATTTAATGGAAGAAGCAGGAGGAAATTAAGCTTTATATGCAAGGCTTGTCCCCTTTCCCAAAAGATCCCAGTTCCACAATGAATACACATAGTAGGTAACCCAAGAAACCCATTTATTGAAATTGATAACAAAGTAGAATTCAGAGAGAGAGTATACACAGGAGAATCTATAGCAGACAATTCACAGTAAAGGACCTTTACTGCTAAAAGTAAGGTAACTGCTAAAAGGAGAGAGAGAAAGAGAGAGAGAGAAAGAGAGAGAGAGAAAGAGAGAGAGAGAAGAAATTATCCCAAATCTCTAGTGTATCTAGTGTAGCAAGCTGAGGTTAGGGACGTGATGGAGATATCCAGTTCCACTCATGTTGGCTTCTTCCTTCCTTCAATAATCTGAAGTAGAGTTCCCATTATCTATCTCCTTTCTGGAATCCAGAAGCACCTAAAATGACTGTAGAGTTCAAAGCAACTTTGAAAACGTTCCAAGAGACCAAGTTCTCCTCCCTCCTGCTTTTCCCAATGCTACCTTACCTTTCACACTGACAAAAGGCATAAATCTCTACCAATAAAGAGAAAGTCCAATTATCAATGGGCTTTGAGACTGAGGTTGCAATTGATAACCTGCTTTTGGATTCTGGGTATACTAAATCATGGACATCACTAAAATTTCTTTATCTTTGTGCATACTTTCTGTTTTGGGAAGGTTTGAAAGGTTGAAGGGTTCAGAGAAAATGTCTAGTCCTCCATCTTGTTTGACTTCAGCTATGTAAATGTAAACAACAATAACAAAAATAAAATTGAATATTGAGTAATTATAATGATCAAACTTGGTCTTGAAGATGAGATGAAAAAATATGCCTCTGTCTCTCCTTTGTAGAGGTGGGGGACTATGGGTATGGAATGTGGCATATATTTTACCAGAGTTGGTTGAAAAATTTATTAATTTTTTTAAATTGCTTTTTTCTTTCTTTTTCAAATTTTTATTATAAGGGATGGCTCTCCTAGTGGGGGAGGGGAGGAATATATTTGGAAATACAGTGGCTATAAAAACAAAAACATCTATACATTTTAAAAATTAGAGAAAAACACTCCCCTCCTCCTCCTCCCACGAGTTCCTGTCTTCATTTGAAGTTTAGGGAGAGGGAGTAATTGGAGAGCAGAAATTAAAAATATGAAGGAAATAGTTGCTGCTAGTTGGTGAAACAGAAGCAAGAATCCCTCAGTGTTTGAAGCAGTCAGCATGTTTACAGTTATGTCTGGTGATCAGAGCCATCTAACAGATTTTTTTGTGGGGAAGGACGTACTTTAAAACTCCTTTGGAGTTTTAAATTAATATTGACCACTTTTAGAGATCATGTGGTATGGCCTATTTGAGCTTCCAAGAATTACCCTCTGGTCCAAGTCACAGATTCAAGACACACCATACACGTAGTGTTGTAAAAACGGTAATGGTTTAATCCAGGTGGACAGGGGTTGTAGCTCATGGGACAAACTGGGAGTAGGCAGTAGATGAGATTGCAACGACTCCTAACTTTGACTTCATCAAATTTCTTAGAAGAAAAGTTCATTTTGACTTGGCAGCTCTCAGTTCTTTAGGGCATCATCTTTAGGGTGCCTGATGTGGTGAAATGCTTTATTCCTCTGTTAATCTTTGTTGGAGTCTGTTTAAATGTGTTTTTTAAAAATCATGCTCTGGTATAAACAGATTTTTTTTATAACTTCAAGTTCTTTCAGAAGGCAATCTATATGAGAAAGCACATTGTATCTTATTCTGTGAGTTAGGCTGGTTGCTGTGGCAATGATTGAATGTAAATTTCATTTCACACTATTCCCAGCCAAAGTATTGATAAATACTTTGGAGAAAGAGGAGAAACTTGGATCAGTTGGTAAAGTGGCTGAAAAGCCTTCTTTTGATTATACAAAAATTACTCTGGAGGTTTCACACAGACCAATGGCATCACACTGTAATATGAATAGTCACCTTCTTTCAGCTGCCATGCAGTGAGACAAGAACAGCTTGGAACAGGGATCCTAAAGCCTAAACTAAAAGTAGATATAAAGCTACCTAGAGCACAATACTTGATGGGAGGGGGAAGATAGAGAAAGGGGAAGGAATACAATAAAAGATACTTTAAAAAATATAACACATAATTACTTGTATAAATCACATAGAAACATAAACATATTTTAGTGCATTTGCCAGGGCTGAGGAACATGCCTTTGAATGGTTTCTTAACCCAAGACATCACGACTCCTTGGAATGAGTGCTGGCACTGCAGCCAAAAACACTATGTTCAAATCCTAACTTAGATGTTTACTATCATATGACATTTGACAAGTTACTTATTCTCTCTCGCCTTTATGTTCTTTTTCTGTAAAATGAGGAGGTTGGACTGAATGACTGAGCAAATTTCTTCAAGCTCTAGGCCTCAGATCCTATGAAAATGATTTGGATTAAGAAAAAATGGGCTAAACCAGGGGTGAGGAACCTGCGACCTCGAGGCCACATGTAGCTCTCTAGGTCCTCAAGTGTGGCCCTTTGACTGAGTCCAAGTTTTAACAGAACTAGTACTTTTATTAAGGGGATTTGTTCTCTGAAGTTTGGATTCAGTCAAAGAGCAATATTTAAGGACCTAGAGGGCCACATACGGCCCTGAGGCCCCAGGTTCCCTACTCCGGCCTTACACCCCGACCCTAAACGAGATATGCTGAAACATGCTACCCTCCCCCTAACAGAGAAGTAGCAGATTCAGGGTACAGAATGAGACTCAGAATGAGATATGCATTTTTGGATACAGAAAACTAGATTTTTTTTTTGCCTGAATGGGTTTTTAAATAAAGATTGCGTTTTTCTTTTTTATTGGGGGGGAGGGTAGAGATAAGTTAGTGGACATAGTGGAACTGCAAGGGTTTTGATGAAAACAAAGAAGGAGAGAGAAGAGGGTCTTTGAATCTTTTAAAAAATATACAGAAGAGAGCAGAAGGAAATAGAAAATCAGTAAAGCTTTAAAATAAATCGTTGAGTTTATTATATACTTTTTAGAAAACAAGCTATAGTATGCTATTTCAAACATCCTTTTTCTTATTCTATTTTTTATATGGCACTTTTCCTTTTTTGTGTTCATTAAATTTCAGAATAAAAATAAAATATTCAAAAATAAGAAACCATGTTTCATTTTACATGAGATTTTAAAATAGTGAGTCAGTCCTTGAACCCAAATCATCTGAGTTCACATGAGGGGACAAGGCTTGTGATCCTTCAGCAACATCAGGACATGTTGGGGATGGGTAAACACACAAATTCCATAAGAATCTGAAACTTTGATGGGGAATCAGATTCCACGAGGCAGTTCTTTTGCTTCTTTGAAGTAAATATTCTTTCTTATGCAGACCTCCTTAGGTCGACATTTCTGCTTTTTGTCCCCCGTTTTCCAGTTTCCATTCAAATCCCATCTCTGATGCTTACCACATCTGAGACCTTGGGCAAATCATCTAACCATGGGCTTCATTTTCTTCCTCTGTGGAATGAGAGAGTTGGATTAGATGGCCTCTGAGGTACCTTCCAACTTTAGATCTATGATCCTGTAGAAGTCTATAATAGCTTAAATTATGATTGCATCATGTAATCATACAGTCTATGAGGCAAAGTGCATGCATGGTCCACTAGAAATAGCTCTGAAATATGACTTGAGACTTCTAGACCTAGATAAATTACTATCTGTGTCACCTTAGCCAAGCCACTTAAATTTTTTCAGCCTTGATTTTTAAGCAAACATTGCACTAGGTGACCTTTCAGTTCCCTTCCAGCTCTAGAATTCTGTACATCTCCAAAAATGAAAAAAAAAATGACGGATTACTAGCTTCACTAAAGACACAGGAGAAAATCGTGTGTGTAGCATAGGCAAGATAACATTTGCTTTAATCAGATCAGGTATCTAAACCAAAAGAAATCATCTAAACCAAGGGAACAATTCATTTGATACAGATGAAGCTGAAAAATGTGTTGATGAATTTAATGTTTGCTAAAATGACCTAGCACTTATCAGAGATATCTAAATTTCTCACTTTCTTCCAGATGATGTTGTGTGCTCACTGAGAAGAAATTCAAGTTTAGAGGAAAATAAATTAGGTAAGAGTTGGGGTTGGGTTGGGGAAGACAGTTAACTAAAATACAATGAGCTCTGTTTGTACTTTTTCTTCTCTTTTTATTGAGTAATGGTGAAGTTATGTCGATAGGGGACTCTGCTGGAGTAGTGAAGAGCACCTGCTGTTTTCTAGGAACTTAGTCATCTGGGGAGCAGTAGGAGGTATAACAAGAAATCAGGGCAGGGATAGTAGAGTGCATTGTGGCTTTAGAAGGAACAAACAGATTTAAGAATTTTAATTTAATTTTTACTAATAAAAATCCATTTTTTTTTATCCTTCCCATCCCTATCATTGGAAAAAAGAAAGAAAAATAAAACCTTCAAAATGAATATATATTGTAAAGAAAAACAAATTCCTATATTGGCTCTATTTATAAAAAATATGTCTCAATGTACACCCTGAATCCATCGCTTGTCTGTCAAAATATGGCTAGCATGTTTCATATTGGCCCTCTGGAATCATGGTTGGCATTGCATTGTTAGTTACTCACTAGTCTGTTTTCCAATAGAATCTCCCCTTGAAACAAAGAAGTAAGAGAGAGAGAGAGAGAGAGAGAGCACACTTGCCATATGTAACAACGTATGCCGCACTTCTCATCCATAGTCCACCACTTTTTTTGTCTAGAGATGTGAGGTATGTATCAGTATCAGTTCACTAAAGTCATAGCTTGTCATTTATTCAAGCCTACAAGGATATGTACTACACACTTTGTTAAGCAATGCAGATAAAAATAGAAAAATGAGGTATAATCTTTGCCCTCAATGATCTTACATTCCCCTGGAGGAGTATGTGATACATTCACAGATAAATACAAGATATAGAAAAAATAAATGCATATTAATATTGAGCACTAACAACAGGGGTGTCAGGCTCATTGAAGGAGGTGGCAATTGTGTTATGTTGGAGGGAACCTGGAGTTCCAGGAAATGGAGGTGAGGGGTGGGAGCATTGTAGGTATGGGGGAAATCTGTGTAAAGGCAAGAAGACAGAAGACGGAATATTGTTTATGAGAATTTTGGATGGCATGTAGGGTATATAAGTGTGAAGTAATGTGTAATCAATCTGGAAAGATGGATGGTAGATACATTGTGAATGGCTTTAAATGATAAACAGATGGATTTACATTTTATCCTAAAGAAAATGGGGAGTCACTGAAGCTTGAAGTCCCTCTACTAAAATGTAGAAAGGTTGTAAACTATGATGGTAGAATGAATGCACACATTATCAAAAATCACAGCTTTAAACTAGCTGATGGAATCAAGACTTGTTAGATACAGTGACCAGATTTTTTAAGTTTTAAAAATCAAACCTATGAAGAGAACTGGCTCAATGGTTAAGGGACCTAGGTTCAAATCTTGCCTCTGATATTTGGTATGTATGACTTTGGGCAAGTTTCTTAACTTCCCTGGACCCCAGTTATTTCATTTGTAAGATAGGAGGGGGTCACTAAAGTCCCTTCCAACTTTAGATCTAGGCTCCTGCGAGCCTATATTTTTCAGGTTGCAAATATGGAGGGCAAGGGAGTGGGATGGAAGTATCTTGAACCAATCTATAAGGCTGCATAACCCTCTCCTACTCTTCCCCCACCTTATGCCAATCTACATATATTGTGCAGCCTCCTGTCAAGAATGAGGCCCTTTGGAGCTATAACCGTATGTTGATGAGCAACATGGATTCACAGAAGCCCAAGCAGCTGCCTGGGATGCTGTCCAAGGTACCATCATATCCAAACAGTCATCCTGGGATCACTGGGTTGGTTAACCTCTATAGTCTATAGCTATCAGAAGCCCATGCACCTGTAGTTCTTTCCCCACAGACACAATTCCAGTTGATTAAGAAGAGTCACCAGTATAGTCCCCCTCTGAGTAAGTGGAATAAACACTTCACTGCATCCTCCCAATCCTCTGGCCCTTTCGTTCCTTTCTTTCGCTCTGGCAAATCTGGTGTCCCCAGAATTAATTATTCAACAAGAGGTGACAGACGGAGTACAACAACTCTGCTGGAACTGAGAATAAAGAGGAGCATTGGACACAGCAGCTGCACCTCCCAGACCCTGAAATTTAAGATCTTTATAAATGATCTGTTAAAACTATAGTGACGATAAGCTTATGAATCATGATCTATATTAATCAGGGCTGCTGATATGGAAAGATTAATTGAAACGTGCAGTTCTACACAAATGATAAAGTGGTAACAATTTAATATCAGACAAGAAGAGTGAAGAAATTACACTCCAAGCTTCATGCATCATTACTATGGATATTAATATTTTACACAGCACAACAGCATCGGGAATCATAATGAAAATCCATAACTAGTGCACAGACATGATTAAATACAACAGTCTTTAGGAGCTGTTTGGTGATGGCAGTTTAGCCATATTTCACTCCCGCTACTGGTGATTCGAGTGATAGAGTCTAGACGAGGGTGATTAAAAAGTGTTCCTCCTAAAGGCTGTTAACCTTTTACTACAGAAATGAATTTCTTTGATTTTTAAATTATGCCGCTCTCTTTGCTCTTTTCAAATCAAAACCTGAACCTGAGCCTGTTGACAAAGTGTAGTGCCCTCAGGCTACTGACTAAGCAAAAGTGAAGCCCCCAGAATCTCCTGCACCAAGTAAATGGCTTTAGGGCTTTGGGGTGGGTGTTTGTGGGGAGGGGGAGGGACAGGAGGAGGACAGGATGACAAAGGTGAAATGCTCACTCTAGTGAAGACAATATCCACCGTGTATAACCTCAAGGATTCAGGAAAATTATGCATCTTTCATAATAGGTAGGAGGAATGGCTTGGATCAATTTGGAAGCCATAGACTTTTAGAACTAGGAGGGACCATAAAAATCATACAGTCGTTCCTAACTTCATTCTATACAAGAAAATTGAAGCTTGGAGAGATAAAGCGAGTGGCCTAATCATCAAAGAGTGAAATGTGGCATAGCTGAGACGTGAACCTGGGTCTTCTGAGTATTGGAGTGAATGAGCTTTAATTACACTAGCAGTTCTCAAAGTTTTTGGTCTCAGAACCTTTTTATGTTTAAAAAACCTTTGAGGATCTTCCTTAAGAGCTTTTGCTTTTCGTTTTTGTGGGTTATATCTGTCAATATTTACTAGATTAGAAATTAAAATGTCTGTATTATTATTAAAATAGTTTTGAAATTGTGAACTTCCTGAAAGGATCTTGGAGGCCCCCTCAGAAGTTCCTAGACCACATGTTAAGAGCTACACCATTATACCCCTTGAGCCAAGTATATTTTGGGGGTGGAGGGAGTAAAGTGGGGGTGGGATCTTATTAGGAGGGTACGACCGTAAATTAAGTTACATTCCTCATACATCTGTATCTGGTAAAAAGTATTTTCATGTATATTCTGTTCGACAAGCCTGATTATCTGACATATAAATGGCAAATAACTGGGTTCATATGAACCTGAGGTAAAGCATCCGGGGTGATGAGGTTGGCATGTGGAGAACTCTTGTTGTCCCTCCCTCTTAAGGGTACTGGCAAATCTTCTGCTTCTTACCTCTGGTATAATTAGCAGAAATCTGTGCCTGTCTTTAGATTCCTTAAAATTTAGCATCAGACCCCTGTGACAAAGCACAAATGGGCTCCTCACTTAGTGGGCTCTTCCGATGGGGTGGGAAACTGGAGTCATGTACCCCTTTTCATTCCCATGTCATGAATGATGTGGAAGGTTTTTGAAGAAGTCCAGGCCCACCATTTGAAATTCTAATGTCTATGCATCTCAGAATTACCACTTGTTTAATAATTCCTTACAGTATCTATGGTAATTAGTAATAAACTATGTGTGGCACATTGTGAGAAGTATAAAAATATATAAGACACAGCCTCTGCTCTCAAGTGGCATTTAGTCTAGTTAGAAACAGAAGGCAAGTACCTGAAAAGGTAGAATCTACCGCTTGTATTTACCAAGTGACAAATGAATGATATAGATAATAAATGCTAAAGGTCAAACAACGGACACTTTGTGTTGGAGGAAATTTTCTCAGAGGAGCTGAGATCTGATCTGAGGTGTGGAGGATGAGTACAATTTATATGGGCATGTAAGAGGAGAAAGGCATTCTAATCAGAGGGAACAATGGTAAAGAGAGCTATGACAGAAAATGGCCAAAGCTTTTTTCGAATGTTCCTGTGGCCAATCAGAGACACCACACACTTAGCATATCAGGACCAGTTACAGAATATATGTCCCGCAGTCTCTCCAAATCACTTTCCTTAGAAATCATCACAACTCTGCCAGAAGCAGTCTCCTAGCTCCTCCACTAGGAGGGAACATATCTGAAAAGTTCTGCATATGCACCAGACCCCCATTACACTAATGTCCCTCTACTTCTTTTGTCTTCTCTAGCAAGTAGTCCTGCTTACACTTCCCAGAGATATAATTCGGAATCTCATAAGTCAGCAAAAAGGAAGAAAAGTACATGACTCCAGTTTCCCACCCCATCGGAAGAGCCCACTAAGTGAGGAGCCCATCTGTGCTTTGTCACAAGGGTCGGATGCTAAATTTTAAGGAATCTAAAGAGAGGCACAAATTTCTGCTAACTGTACCAGAGGTACGAAGCAGATTTACCAGTACCCTTAAGTCCACAGTCAAATATTGCCAGAGTTAAATAATGTTCTTAGAAGAGAAAATGCCTGTCCTGTGGACCCACAAACAGCCAATTCACAACAAGGCAACAAGGAAGGTCTAGGAGGGCTTCCACTGAATTCAAGTTTGGGTTTCCTAAGTTCAGGTCCACAGCAAGAAGATAGGCAGAATAAGATCAGAGTCAAAGTTTGGTGACTTTGGGCCCTAGGTTTTCTTCAGCATTTAACTACAGGAAAGGCTCTTGTTGAGTTAGGCTGATCTTACCATGCTTTTGCTATCTGCTGTGCCCCCCACCCCCACTCCACCCCAGAAACACATTGTGCTCCTGTTGAGTCACCATTCATTGGGGGCAATTCATGTTCTTGGCGAACAATCTTTCCCAGACAAATCTGTATACATGTTGCTTTTTTCCCCCTTGAGGACAAGAATGAGCTTTATTTTGTTTTTGTATCCTCAGCACCAAGTACACTGTAAGAAACATTTTTTTGGGGAGGATGAAATTTATTATTTTTTCCATGTAGTGAATTCCTGGTGAGGACACTCCCTCCACTTATTCTTATTTTCATTTGCTCCTTCAGTAGAAGAGAGGTTTAGTGGACTTTACCTGAGGTCATGTAGCCAGTATGTGTCAGAAGCAAATTTTGAACATAGGTCTTCCCAACTCCAAGGACTACTTTTTATCCACTACACCAAGCTACTTTCTCTGGAAAACAGTAAATGCTTAATAAATGCTTCTTAATTGATTGGTTCTAGAATTTTATCTCACTATTCCTGGGTTGTATTCTCTTGGAAAGAGCTAATTTTTAACCCCGTTCCCACTTCCCTACACTTAACAGGCTTAGAGTTCCAGTGGATAGAACACTGGGCCTGGAGTCAGGAAGACCTGAGTTCAAATCCAGCCTCAAATCCTTACTAGCAGTATGACCCTGGACAAGTCATTCATCCTGTTTGCCTTAGTTTCCTCATCCGTACAATGGGGCTAATAATAGCAGCTACCTCCCAGCATAGCTGAGAGAATCAAATGAGATAATTATTTGTCAAGTGCTTGCCAGTGCCTGGTATAGTAGGTGCATAATGTTCCACCCTCCCTTCCTTCCTTCCCTCCCTCCCTCCCTCCCTTCTTTCCTTCCTTCCTTCCTTCCTTCCTCCCTCCCTCCCTTCCTTCCTTCCTTCCTTCCTTCCTTTCTTCCCTTTCTCCCTTCCTCTTCCTCTTCCTTCCTTCCTTCCTTCCTTCCCTCC
>CM053622.1:549743421-549771472 GCA_028646595.1 Phalanger gymnotis
CCTTCCTTCCTTCCCTCTCTCCCTCCCTCCCTTCCTTTCTTCCTCCCTTCCTTCCTCTCTCCTTTTGTTCCCTCCCTCCCTTCCTTCCTTCCTTCCTTCCTTCCTTTCTTCCTTCCTTCCTTCCTTCCTTCCTTCCTTCCTTCCTTCCTTCCTTCCTTCCTTCCTTCCTTCCTTCCTTCCCTCCCTCCTGCCCACTTTCCTTCCTCTCAGAAGCATTCAATCTACCCCTTAAAATGGTGTCATCAAAGTACCTATAACCTTAGTTACCTGCTTCCACCTATTTATTTACCTGTTCACATCTTGCCTGAGTCAAAGATTACTCTGAGGCATTGAGTTTGAGTAGTGGTTGTAGTCAGAGTACCATGGAGGGACACAGAGAGGTCAGGAAGGGGCATCTGCTTCTCTTTCCTTTTGAAGCATCTCACACCTTTAATAGCTTGAACAAATGCCCTTTGCAGACAACTGATTACGATAGTAAATTCCTGGCAGCTGAACAGTTTGAACCTACTGGGAAAAATATATATTCCCAGCAATCCATTCAATTCTGATAAACATTTATTATTATTATGTACCTGCTATGTGTCAGGCACTGTGCTAAGTGCTGGAGACAAAATTAATAAAATGAATGACAGTCCCTGCCCTCAAGGAACTTACAATCTAATGGGGAGAGGGGAAGCAACACACAAAAGGAGTCAGGAAAGAGTGCCAGGGGGAGATGATGGGATCTTGCTCACAGCACATGGACATCTTCAGCTTGAAACCAGGCAGAGCAGTGAATGCAAAGTAAAGTTTAATTTCTGCCCTCTATAAAGGAATGCATTGGGAAGAGTTTGGTACTCTCCCTTTCAGCTCTTCAACCTGAGGTGTCAATCAAGGCTTGAGCAAAGTGATAAGATTGGAAGTGATAAGCTTATCTTAGGAGGAGCATCTTGTTCCCAAGGGTTGAAATCAGGAAGAACAGGAGATGTAAATTGGAGATCCCTAGCTTGTAAGCTAGATAGATGGATGGATATGTGTATATATATCTATAATCTATATCTATATCTACATCTATATATCTATCTATTCATATATGTACATATATACACATATTTTATATACATACAAACACATATGTATACACTTATATATACATCTATACATGCATACGTACATACACATAAATGTATGTATGATGTATTTATATGCACACATGTTTATGGGCGGGTAGGCATCTTTGTGTATTTGAGGCAGTGTGGTATAATGGATAGTAAATCAGTCTTGGAATCAGGTTACTGTATTTCCCCATGTATAAGATGCACCGTTTTTGAAAAATGGGGGTCTAAAAACTGGGTGTGCCTTATACAGTGGTTGTAGATTTTTTTTTACTTGCATTTTCTGCTTTTTCACGCTTATTTTTGCATTCATTGTTGTAGTTTTTTACTTGCATTTCCCACTTTTTCATGCTTGTTGCCTTTGCATTTACTGTTTCACATTTGTTACCAGTGTATTAGGTTACATTTTGCCACATTCTATCCAGAAATTGCTCAGAAAAGATTTTTTTACAGAGCTAAATTCAAATTAAAAGTGATCCAGTTTGCAAAAGTGAATGGAAATCATGCTGCTGAATGTGTTTGGTCCTCCTCCAACTACGAAAACAATCCAAGATTGGCTTTGGGAAGAAGAAACCCTACTGAAATCACCACAGCAGAAGAAGGCCATGAGAGGCAAGTCAGCAAAATGGCCTGATTTAGAGAGGGAACTGAAGATATGGATTGAAGAGCAAAGTGCAATTGGAATTCATTTGTCCACAAAGATGGTTCAGCATGAGGCAAGAAGAATTGCTGATGAAAAAGAAGTAACTGATTTCAAAGGAAGACACAATTGGTGCTTCAGGTTCATGAAATGGAATGGACTAAACATGCGTACATGCACCAGACTTGCCCAAAAGATGCCTGCTGTGAGCAGAAGGTCCTTGAATTTCATCATATCATTGTATGAATATTATGATGAATAAAACTTGAGTTCAATATCTTTATGTAATACATTTTTTTTTCCAAATTTCGGGCCCCAAAATTAAGGTGCGTCTTATACATGGGGAAATATGGTAGTATAGGTTCAATCCTGCCTCTAACATATATCTGCTCTATGACCCTGGGAAAGTCATTTACCTTTGAACTGCCCCAGGAGACTCTCTGATGGAAGAAAAGGTGCATATCTACATTGGCAGAGGCAATCTCCTCACTTAGAGCTCAGTACTTATGGAATCACAGCTTGTGACAAAATATGTATGTATATGTGTATATGTTAGCAATATACATTTCTATATGTGTTGTATATACATGTTTATATGTGTCTATATTGTGTACAAGGGTACACATAGACATGTATACATAATGTGTGCACATATAATACACATGCATGCCAGCATGCATATGAGAGACAGTATAATAGGTGGAGAGTAAGCCTCAAAGCCAGGAAGGTCTGGGTACAAATCCCATCATTGACACACAGACATTGGCTTTGTGACTCTAGGCAGCTCTGTAAAGCTTTAAGTTGCAGAGAAGGTGCTAGCCATCTTTGGTAGAGGGAGTTTCCTCACCAGGGATTTCCCTGTACCCATGAAATCATAGGTCCAGTCTCTCTGTCTGTCTCTCTGTCCCTCCCTTCCTCTTCCCCTCTCTCTCTGACATGGAAATTCCTACCACTGTTTCAAATGGTCTGTAATGTAGAGAATTAAAATTGTAGTCTTAGAGAATTATTTGGGAAGACTGGGAAGTTAAGTGCCTTGTCTGTGGTCCTCAAACCAATGTGTGTTATGGGGGGAGGAGTTGAACCCAGATCTTTCTGACTTCAAGACTGACTTCTGATCTACCACATGCTGCTTTCAAAGAGAAATATAAGCATAGGGAAAATAAAGATACTTTAGTGGTGTTTGGTGACCTTGGATCACGAGGGTATAAAAAGCCTTAAATGATATAAATCCTACTACCCATATTTAATAGGAAATTTCAGTTACAGGTATTGAACACATAGTGCAGCAAAACCATGGAATCTTGTCAATTTTTATGATGGGGTAGATGGAAATTTTTGAAATGTTGAAGATTGAGACAGTAACTCGGCTGTGGGGGTGGAGGGGATTGTAGGTTCTCTGACACCAGACTCTGTCCAATAGAAAAGAGTGGCCTGAAAATGTAATAGGGGAAGTCAATTTGAGAGATACTGATCATGTAATGGTAGAGTTCAGGATTCTAAGGAAGAGATAAAGGAAAGGAAGCAGAACAAAGCAAATGCGACTTTAAGAATATCGAGTTTAGTAAGCTTAGAGCATGAGTAGGAATGATCTCACACACAGCAAGCCTAGATGATAAAGGTTCTAGGAGAGCTGGCATTTTCTAAAAGGTATATTTAGAACACAAGAAAAGAACTCCTGTCTGATTAACTTGCTTTGAAAACCAGACACTGGTGTATGTTTGAAGAGTTTTTGGTTGGGTTGATGACTGTAGGCTCTGGACCTCTTTGGATCATATGGTTCAGAGCTGGAAGGAGTCATAAAATATAACCTCATCATTTTGAAGAGGAAAAAACTGAAGCTCAAGAGATTTGATTAAAGTCACACTAGTAAGAAAATAGTAGATCTGAGATTTGAACCCAGATCCTGTGATTCCATATTGAGCCGTCTTTCTACTATACTATGCTGTCTCCTATAGGCCTGCGTGCACAATAACTACAATTTTGCATACCTGTTGCATGCACACATATGCAATAAACATTTATTGACAATACATGATGAAATAACAATGATGATTCTTGGTGACAACAGTAATTAGAAGGGAGGAAAGATCTGGTTGAGCAGAAGTATCTAAGAACTTAGATCAACTCTGCCTTTCTAATTTGTTTCCTTATAAAGAGGCAAGAAAAGGAGAAAGTGGGACAGTTATTTGTTTATTTTACTGTAATTTTAATCCACACAAACAATTTAGTCACAACATAAAATTCATGTAAACATTTGTATTGGTACAAATATTTTCCTGTATTTATTGTGAAGTTTATAGTATGGAATTTATTTTGGCAGTTACCTTGTTTTTTCCACTTCTTTCTCCTTGATTCTTTTGATTTTTGTCTCTTCTGGTTTCCAGACCCCTCAATTCCTTAGCCGTATAGGGTCTGAATTACATCCTCTCCAACTACATTCACAACATGGATAAGCAGTGACAACATACATACTAGATTTTCAGGGACAGTGGGGCTGACTCGCCACCATTTAGTTGTGTAGCAATAATGATTCGTAGTCAGCTCTAGATTGGATTCAATGGCCTCTGAGGTCCTTTCCAGCCAGAGATTCTACAATTCTTTACTGACATTTTTGAAAAGGAATACCACTTATGTGACTGGTCCAGTCACTTAACTTCTCTCAGTTTCCTGACCTGTAAAGTTAGGGAGTTGACGACCTCTATTTAAAGTCCTTTCCATTTCTAAACCTATAATCTCATGATCGAAGGATAATAACATAAATTTCTTCAAAACTTGTCTCTGCTTTGTTAACTATGAACTTTACTGGTGAACAAGTGTATCACAAAGGGGCTAATTTGGATACTATTTACATATGTGAAAGAAGGGAAAAGAAGGCAGGGGTGGTCTATATAGCTAGGATTTTGCCTTTTTTCCTTCTCCCAAGCAGATATAAATAACTGATGCTCAACAAATCCAACAAATTGAGCACCCCTGTAAGTTTATAGAGTTTACATGATTATTATATCAAATTAGAGAGATTTAAGGCTATTTAAAAAAAAGGTCCTCAAATTTGTTTGGTTTGCATAAGAATTTGGTAGTGAAAGGCTCTTTACATCTACTCTCATTCGTTAATATGAAAAAATTGACTGAAAAAATCACTTGACTTCCCTGGTTTTCTTCAAATTCCAGATAAAATCCCATTTTCTGTTGATTATCTCCAATTTATCTTACCTAGAACTTGTCTATACATAATTGTTTTCATGTTGTTTCCTCCATTAAACTGTGAGCTCCCTGAAAACAGGTACCATTTTTTGCCTTTCTTTGTATTCCCATTGTTTAGCCCAGTGCCTGACACATAGTAGATGCTTAATAAATACTTATTGACTGACTGATCAAAATTAAAGGGACCACCTGTGTTGCTTCTAGCAATGAGAAATCAGTCAGAATGTGCATGGTTTATTATAAATATAATAAGAAAAAACTTAATTCCTGCCAGAAATTAAAGTGTAGTTTAGAGAGGTAGTGTTGTAGCATAGAAGAAACATTGGATCTGGAAGCAGAAAAATGAGAAATGATGCTCAGCCTGCCATTTATTGGCTGTGTGACTTTAGGCAAGTCACTTAACCTTTTTTGGCTTCACTTTCTTCACTTTAAAAGTGGGGATACCATAATTCGCTTTGCTTATCTCTTATGTGGATCAAATGAGAAAATGTTTTGAAAAATGTGAAGAGGTATATAGGTGGAAGGTATGTTATGAATATTAATACTACAAGAGAGCTTCTGGAGGGTCCTTGCCATCTAAGAGTGTCCCTGAAAAACACTGAAAAACATTGCATTGGAGGTTTCCTTTGTTGCATTAGGAGGAACTTTATGGTTACAACAGAGCTCTAATGTGGCAACCCCATCATCCACCAGACCTCCAAAGCCAACTTGGGTAATTATGGGCCTACCCTATCCATTGTGTGATGTCATTAGTATATTCTTCCTGGCCATTTCCACACTATACTCTGTCCACCATCCCCATCCGTCCACCTCTGTAATCTTGGATTCTGCAATTGGAGAAAAAAGGCAAGTTAATAGGTGAGCTTTTGTCTTATCTTCCCCAGAACCAGGCCTCTGTACCATTTCCTAGTCATCTCTACTCCTCTCTACCCTCACTTGCTTTCCACCTACATATTGCCTTTCCCAATTAGAATGCAAGTTCCTTGAGATAGAGGGCTATCTTGCTTGCTTGTATTTTTATCCCCAGAGTTTAAAAGAGTGCCTTGCATATATAAGTTCTTATTCAATGCTCTAGCTAGAGAAAGTTCACTCTAACACTGTTCAATTTACTACTTGAAATATTATTTCTGTGGATTTAATTGTCTCTTATATTATTATATCAGCTAAGGTTTTGTTTTTGCAGAATCAATTAATGAGGGTAAGTAGGACATGACTGAATATCAATGGCAACACATATTTAGCCTTTGTTCAGTGGTCGGCACTTTCCTGAACAACGGGGTTTTTTGCATAGCCTGACCTGTCACTTGAGGCTACAACTGTGACCAGAAGCTTACTTGCAATCTAGAATATAAGCTTCTTGAGAGCAGGGATTGTTTCACTTTTGTTGTGTCCCCTTAAGCATTGTACAATGTCTGGAATATAGCAGGTCCTTAATGAATGCTCATCGATTCATTGGCTGACCTAAATAAACACAGTATTATATTTGTTGTTATTCAGTCATTTTCCAGTTGAGTCCAACTCTTCATGACCCCATTTGCAGTTTTCTTGGCAAAGATCCTAGAGTGGTTTGCCATCTACTTCTCCAGCTCATTTCACAGATGTGGAAACTGAGGCTAACAGTATTAAGTAAATTTCCCAAGGTCACACAGCTAGTAAGTGTCACATAGCTAGTAAGTACCCTCAATACCTTCTATCTCTCTCTTTGAAGGGCAGACTCCCTCCTCCAAAGTCTTCATTCATTATCTCTTCGTGTCCTATCTGGTTATAGGATTATAATCTTCGGAGGTTCTCCATCATGCTCTGTGTACTTTTTGTACTTTCTCCTGCCCCACTTCTCAGCTTCATTTCGTGTGATTATCTTCTCCCTTAAGGAGCTCAGAATTGAAGGCCCTTGAGGTCTGGCACTGTCTTTATTTTTTGTGTTTGTAACCCCTCAGTGCCTAGCATAGTGCCTAGATAGTAGATACTTAATAAATGTTTATTGACTGACTGACTTAACCTCTGTCTTCCTCAGTTTCCTCTTCTGTTAAGTTGGGATAATAATAGCAATTATCTCCTAGATTTGTTGTGAGGATAAAATGAAATAATATTTGTGAAGTATTTTGCAAACCTTGAGGTGCTTATCTATATAAATACCATTATTACCACTATTATAATGTCTGGTTAAAAGTGACCACGGATGTGAGGGAAATTTAGAGCATGATATACAAGGATGTTTTAAAGAAACTTAGTATGCCTACCTTGGAGCAAAGATGACAACCGGGGTTTGAACCTATGTAACAGAATCAATAGTTGTGGCAAGGAAATATGCTTTTATTAAGTGCATAGCATGTGCCAATCACTGTACTAAGCCCAGGGGACACAAATATAAGCAAAAAGAAAGACAATCCCTGCCCTCAAGAAGCCTACAATTTAATGGGGGTTGACAATACCAAAAAGGAAAAGGAAGGTATAAAGCAGGAGAGTGGCGAGGGAAGGGGACACCCAGCTGAAGGTGTTGAAATCTGGAAAGTCAGAAGCATAGCTGAGAGGACAGTGAAGGATGGTTGGCATATATCCTTCTACAAAAAGGCCACAGAAGAAACTTACCCATGAGAGAAGGAGACCGGCATAGCAGAAATGTTCCAGGTCTAGAAGGCTGAAAGGGATAATGGATTGTTCCAGGGTGAGGTTGCAGATGAGGCATGGTGTTAAAGTCCAGAAAGTCAGAAGCACAACAGGGAGGGACACTAACTTAGATGGGGAGTTTGAAGGGGGAGGGGATCTAGTTTGGTATGGAAGATATGTTTAGTTTTGAAAATGTTCAGTTTGAGAGGTGATAGTAGGATATCTAAGTATCCACTGGGCATTTGAAGATATTTCATTGAAGCTCTGTGGAAGCATTGAAGCATCACTGCCCTTGATCTGTTCCCCCCAAATCGAAACCCTCTAGGAGGAACTCTAATAAAAGAAGGGGACCAAGTATGGTGGAGGTGGAGATGAGAAGGTCATAGGGCTGAGGAATATCCTAGCATAAGAAAGAAGTTGAGTTATGGTGGCAAAGTCCAGAGAGTCAAGTGTAGCTGGAGAGGGAACAAGGCATGGCTGACTCAATGCTGTCTATAAAACAAATATTTATCATTACTCCTATTAATAAAATTTGTAAGATACTTTACAAAAATTACATCTTTTTATCCTTGTGACAAACCTGGAAAGTATTGCCATTATTATCTCCAACTTGCGGGTGAGGAAACCAAGGCAAAGATAGGTAAAGTGACTTGCCCATAGTCACACAGCTAGGAAGCGTCTAAAGTTGCATTTGAACTCTGGTCTTCCTGGCTCCATGCTGAGCACTCTTATTCACTGTGTCACCTAGCTATGAAGTACTTACTGCTAAGCGCTGAGAGTGCAAAGAAAAGACAAAAACTCTGCTCTTAAGATAAGGGCAGAATAGGAGAAACAACAAATACATAAATAGGTACATACAAGATACATATGGAGTAGATGGAAAGTAACCTTAGAGGACTAGGCTTTAGCGGTTGCATGTGTGTGTGTGTGTGGAGGGTTGATGCTGGCAGGGACTGGGAGTGGGGGGGGCAGACAGAAAAGGACTGAAAGCAGAGAAAGACTGCTAATATCCTAAATGCATCTGCTGGGGAAGATGATGGAAAAACATGAAAAAGAATCAGCGCAAAAAAGAGTAGACAAATTGAAACTTCACTTGAGGAAGGAGGGCTCTCTTAGATGAAATTATAAGCTAAATGAAATATCAAATAACTCATTCCCACATTGGGTATACACTGAGTTTATTCTATATGGCACATAATTTAAAAAAAAATCAAATAAATGAGTCGATATTTTGTTCCCTGATTTTCCTTTTCCATTCTCTTGACTGTTCTTCTGGACCTAAATAATTTTCCTGGTACTCAGTCCTCCCACATCCACAAGCCATTCTTATGGTCACTCTTTCATCTTTCAATTTAAGCAAATTGCAAAGGCCTCTGACATAAGAAGCTAGATAATGTACTGGGTAGAGCACTGGAACCAAATCAGGAAGATCTGAGTTCAAATATGGCCTTGGGCACTTACTAAGTGTGTGTCCCCAGACAAGTCACTTAATCTCTACGTGCTTCAGTCTCCCCAACTGTAAACTGGGGATCATAATAGCGTCTGCCTCTTTGGGATGTTGTAAGGAAAACATGAGATAAGTGTGAAGTGCTTTGCAAACCTTACAGTGCTAGGCTGAATGCTAGTTATTCTTATCATATTATTATTTCGTTTTCGACAATTCTTATATCTATCATGCAGGTTTTTACTTTATGAGACTTATGACTCCTTTTGAGGCTGGGTTCAGATTCAATGGGAAATCTTGAGGGAAATGCACTTGGTGGTAATATTTGTTTCTGCGTTTGGCAGAATTCCACCTTTAAATATCTACTTCACACAGTTCAACCCAACTCATTGAATTTGGTAGCGTCTGTTTTAGGAAAATCTGAAGCAAAACCTTTTAAGGATATTTAGCTTCCTTTCACCCACGAGTGGTGAGTATGAGAAAAGGAAAGTGTCTTATCTTACTGCGCCTGGCCTGTCAGGGAAGAGAAAAGATTGTCCATTAGCTCTTCTCTGTTGTCTATTCTGAAATTCTCTGGACAACACTTATGTCATCTGTAAAAAGTGGGTAATGATGAGTGGAGTGCAGAGAATTTAAAACAAGCAGACAAAAAGAAATGATAAGATTTGGATTTGGAATCATGCTTTCATGGAAGATTTGTGTTCAGTAAATATCCTAGATACTTACTATCTATGTGACCCTGGACAAGTCGTTTGAGCTATCTGGGCCTCGGTTTCCTTATCAGTGACTTGAGGATGGTGGACCTCTTGGGTCTCTTTCAGCTTTAAATCTGTGATTAATATGATTGTGTACTACGCTAAGGAATTCTGTCACTAATATCAATAGATATTAGGTGGAACTGAACTGAACCTGTGAAAATTTTAAGGGAATAATGGTCATTAGTTCATTAGCTGATACTCTTGGAAGCTTAAGTTTCTTTCCATAGTCTTTTTGTTTGTTTTGGGTTCTTTATTAAACATAACAAAGAATTATTCTTAAAAAAGAATCATGCTTTCAGCTAAATAACAGGATAAGAGATAACTTAAGATTCTAGCCAGTACTGGGCCTTACAGTGGCACCAATGGATCTTAGGCCAGGGTTGGCTTCGATATTGTTGCTACTAAAGTTGTTTCCCTAATCCTTAACTCCCTTTAATATCCCATTTTGGTTGTATTATCCCATAATTTATTTTAACATTTGTTGATCATATGCATATAAATAACCTATATCTACTTTAGAAGAGAAATTCCACTAGATTTTCATAGCTAATAAAGACTTGAGGCCACATTTGAACTCAGGACTTCCTGACTATAGATTCACCTTCTCTAACCACTGCACTGCTAGCTGCCACTAAACTGATGTGGAGTTAGGAAGACCTAAGCTCAAATTCAGCCTCAGACATTTACTAGCTCTGTAACTCTAGACGAATCATTTAACATCTATGTGCCTCAGTTTCCTCATTTGTATAATGATAGGGTTGGACTCAGTGACTTCAAGGGTTCCTTCCAGCTTTAAATCTATGATCCTATAAGGAACTTAAAGGGCATCAAAGGAAATATATAATATAATACAAATTATAAATATGTTATATGAGGGATATAATATGATAATATCAATTTAGCTATTGTTATTAATATATTAATTATATAATGTGTATATTGTAATAAAAATTATGTAATTAAATTATATATAAATATGAACACATTTGTATAAATGTATGTGTATATGTGCATATACATATGTACACACATATGTGTGTGTATATATATATACATGTGTATGTATATATGTATGTATATATATACACACACAAGAAACATGCCAAACAGGCACAAGGTACCCTTTGATGGGAGGATACCAGGTGGTTAGAGAACTTGAAAAAGCCTCTTGAAGAAGCTAGTCCTTCACCTGAGTCTCAGAGGAAGCTAATGACTTTAAGAGATAAAGAGGAAAAGTGAAAGCATTGAAGACATAGAGAAAGTTAGATCACAGTGTGCTGAAGGGTGAGGGTACATTGCCTTGACTCTTGAGTGCCTAGAAAAGAGTAATGTGTACAAGTGCAAGAGAAGTAAGAAGGAGCCATGTTACAGAGACCGTTTAATGTCAAACAAAGGAGTTCACATTTGATATTTAATATTTTATGCCAGAGGTAATAGGGAGCCACCATATTTATTGAATATTGGGGTGGCATGGTCAGATCTGACAAGCCTTCTAACACCTTGACCCTGTGATTTCCCATTCTCCTTAGCTCCACTCACCTTCACCTGCACTCCATATTAAACAATTCACTAGCATGGCTATGCTGTGATAGTGAAATCCCATAGTATGAACATGATGCTTTTTCTCTCATGCCATAATCTTTTTGCTATGATGTTTGTGGTCACTCTTTAGATTTGGGTTTGGAAGGCCAGTCTATTAAGGAATGGTTACTTCCTTCTAGGATCTAAGACTAGAATTTTGGTAGGTGCCACCAGCTGAATAGTGATACTTTGGGGTGTGAGAATGTGACAATGGTCAAGGCTTTCCCCAGATATGAGTAACAAAAAAAAAAAAAAAAAAAAGAAACAGGAACAAAGCACAAAATCCAGTTGGTTTTGTTTTTTCTTTAAACCATAGAAATTATTTCTTAAACTAAGTAGCACAAGATTTTACCTATGGATATCATGCAAGTTTGAAGGAATGATTTAAAAGTAAAGGTAAAATTTAGAGTCAGATTTAAACAAATGTCAACACCCTGGTACAAATCCTATTTCTCCTTAAATTTAACACTATAATTTATCACTACTTAATCTAACTCTGGCTATCTTCATTCTGCTTTAAGTAGGAACTTTCTATTTCTCTTATTCTCACATTGGGCATCAAAAAATTTGTCCATAGCAACCTTGCAGCAACAGTTTCCCTCTTTGTGGGTGTTAATTGCCTTGTTGCCAGGGCTAATTGAACTAGCAAAAGAACCTTATCTTAGACTGTGTTCTGCTAATCTGAGAGACCTAAAGTCCCTGCACTTTCTTTTGCACAGGAGAGAACTACTTTTTCTCCATGCGGCTTTTCTCTGCTCCAAGTGGTTCCTCTCAGCCAGAAAGAGAGATTAAGGAGGCACTTTTGTGTGTGCATCCAGAACTGCATGATTCCCTCATGACAATTTTTTGCCAATCAGGAGAGGATTCCTGCTCCACCTGACTTCTTTCTTTCCTAGAGCTAATATCATTCATTAATTACTTAAACTTATGTAGGATGGGCCTCTTTCTTATAGCAGACCTCCCTCAATTCCTTTAAAGTCCACCTTTGTCAGGTTTATTCAAGGACATATGCTGTTCTCTTTCTTCTTAGAAAATTTCAAATATCCTTTTACAGAAGCTCTGGAATCTAGGGTCAGAAGTCCTGGATTTGAATCTTACATTACTGTCATTGACTACTTAAGAGTTTTTGGCTAAGTAATTTTCCTGGGCCTCGGTTTCCACATCTGGACAAGAAAGGAGTTGATCTTTATTAATGATTAATTACTTAATGATTTCTAAGGTCCTGTAAGATGCTAAAATGATATGAAAAATAACTTTTTAAAACAGTGATTTATATTAGTTTTTCTCACATTATCAGAGAAGCTTTTCTCCCCTATGAAGCCTCTTGGTGAGCATTTTCTTTGCCCTCATCAGGACTTCAGATTGCTCTGGCTCCTCTAATTGTCCCCTTATCCTTTAGCCCATTTCTGGCACTCTACTCCATTAGAAAGAAAGCTCCCTGAGGACTAATACTGTTTTACTTTTGCCTTTTTATTCCAAGTGTCGAGCACAGTGCCTGAAATACAATAGGTGCTATATTAAGAAATGTGTGTTGTTTGGTCTGTTCTCCTGATATCCTGGAATCTATGGTCAGTCTTCACTAATACCCTTGATGCCCTCACTCCCACTCGGTCTTTCAAAGTTTCTGTTGTGCCAGTCCTGGGTGGCTTCTAAATACACTTTCTCCTGGACCACATAAGAGATATTAAAGTATTTAGAGCTGAACAACACAACTTCAATATGACTTAACTCTTGCTTGCTATTTTTCATTCAGCTCTCATTCATTCTCTGATGTGCTACCCCAGGAGGTCTCCCAAACTTTTTTAAACTCCTAAACTCCCTTTATACCTTACTGTTAGCAGATGATTTTACCTCCTTTTCAGTCATTTTTCAGTCATGTCCAACTCTTTGTGACCCCATTTGGAGTTTTCTTAGCAAAGGCACTGGAGTAGTTTGCTATTTCCTTCTCCAGCTCATTTTACAGTTGAAGAAACTGATAAAATAGGGTGATTTGCCCAGGGTTACACAGTGTTTGAGGCCATATTTGAACTGATTCCATGCCTGGCACTTTATCCACTATGCCATCTCACTGCCCTTTAGCTCCTACTTTATTGATAAAATTAATTTGGTACTTTTCAATTTAAATGCACCTCTATTGCTACATCCATCTTTTGAGGTCTTTCTAGTCTCAGAAGAATGTTTTTTTTCTTTTCATATCCAGTCATTACATTTGTTTTCTGAATCTTCTCCCCTTCTACTTCACTGGAACATTTCTAATTTCCGTGATCAATTCTCCATCAAAAAAATCTATCCCTTCATTGGATCCTTCCTTTCTGCCTTCAAAGAAGTGTAGGTCTCCCCAATTTGAGACTCACAGAGGTAAAGTGATTTGCTCCAATCCCACAGCTAATAAGTGTCTGAGGCAAGATTCAAATCCAAGTCTTTTAACTCCAAACCCATTTTTTATTCCAAAGCCTTAGAGATTTGTCTGTAGCTCAAATAATTTACTTGTTTCCCTCATGGTCACACGTCTGGTCAATGGTAGGATGTGAGGCCTAGACTATGCCATTTCTGTATGTGACTAGTCCAGGAAATTATTCCATGCAATGGAGAAAATGACAGAAAAGGGAAAATAGCAAAAAGACCTAAAGTGGCCTCAGGTTAAAATCGAGCCATATAAGCCTTCTAGACATACAAAAGGACCAACAGAAACAGGGTCAATGTAGCAAAGGGAATGGCATGGAACTCTAAAAAATGTTCATGATGCTTTTTATGACGATTAAGGTTCTGTCCTAAGAAAACCCGTTTTGCTATTCTATAGTTTAAAATGTGCTTTCTGAGGTAATGTATGGTGAATGCAGACTGGTTTTTTTGGAGGAAGACTGCAGTAAGAGCCACTAGGCAGTATTCCCTTACACAACCAATTTAAAATTGATATAATACTGTTGTAGAGCATGTCCTACAAGGAGTCCATATTGGAGACGGATTTCCTATGAATGTTAAGGACTTCAATCAGTGCTATACCAATCAAACTACTAAAAAAGTATTTTACACAGCTGGATAAAATAATAACAAAATTTATCTGGAAGAACAAAACGTCCAGAATATCAAGGGAATTAAAGAAAAGAAATGCTAGGGAAGGTGGCCTAGCCATACCAAATATTAAACTGTACTATAAAGCAACAATCATCAAAACTACTTGGTACTGGCTAAGAAACAGAGTGGTGGATCAGTGAAATAGGTTAGGTATGCAAGACTCAGTAGTCAATGACTATGGCAATCTACTCTTCGATAGACCCAAAGAATCCAGATTCTGGGCTAAGAATTCACTATTTCATAAAAACTGCTGGGAAAATTGGGAAATGGTATGGCAGAAACTGGGCATAGACCAATATCTTACACTGTATACCAAAATAAAGTGAAAATGGATTCATGATTTAGGAATAAAGGCTGATACTATAAGCAATTTGGGAGAGCAAGGAATAGTTTACCTATCAGATTTATGGGAAAGGAAAGAATTCATGACACAACAAGAGATAGAGAGAATTACAAAATGCAAAATGGATAATTTTGATTATGTCAAATTGAAAAGTTTTTGTACAAACAAAGCCAATGCAACCAAGATAAGGAGGGAAGCAGAAAACTGGGAGAAAATCTTTACAACCAGTCTCTCTGATAAAGACCTCATATCTAAAATATACTGGGAGCTGAGCCAAATTTATAGGAATGCAAGTCATTCCCCACTTGAGAAATGGTCAAAGGACATGAACAGGATTTCTGAGGAAGAAATTAAAGATATCTATAGTCATATGAAAAAATGCTCCAAATCACTATTGATTGGAGAAATGCAAAACAACTCTTAGGTACCACATCTCTCCTGTCAGATTGGCTAACTTGACAAGACAGGAAAATGCTAAATGTTAGAGAGGATGTGGAAAAATTGGAACATTATTACATTGTTGGTGGAGTTGTGAACTGATCCAGCCATTCTGGAGAGCAATTTGGAACTATTCCCAAAGGGCTACAAAATGTGCATACCTTTTGACCCAGCAATACCAATTCTCAGGCTATATTCCAAAGAGATCATACAAGTGGGAAAGGAACCCTTACGTACAAAAATATTTATAGCAGCCCTTTTTGCGGTGGCAAACAATTGAAAATCAAGGGGATGCCCATCAATTGGGAAATGGCTAAACAAATTGTGGTATATGAATGTAATGGAATACTATTGTGCTACAAGAAATGAGGAGCAGATGGACTTCATTACAACCTGGAATGACACATATGAACTGATGCTGAGTGGGGGGAGCAGAACCAGGAGATCATTATACATGATTACAGACATACGGTATCTGTAAGGTCTAACTTTGGTAGACTTGACTCCTCTCATCAATGCAAAAAGCCATGCACATCCAGAGAAAGAATTATGGAGTCTGAATGCAGATTGAGGCAAACTTTTTTTGCTCTCTCTTTTTTTTCCTTTTTTTTTTTTTGGTTTCATTTCTCCTTTCTCATGATTCATTCCATTGGTTATAATTCTTCATTACAACTGGACTATTATGTAAATAAATTCAAGGTGAAGGTATATGTGCCTACATTAGATTACATGCCATCTTGGGGGTTGGAGGGAGAAAAAATTGGTAACCCCAAAATTTGTGGAACTGAGTGTTGTAAACTAAAAATAAAAAAATAAATTAAAAAAAGAAAAGAATGGTTATATAAAATCTGAGAATCATACAGAAGCTCCTAAATAAGAGCTACCACCACTTAAAAGAGATTTGCCTAGGCAGTTGGGAGGTACAGTGGATAGACCGCTAGGCCTGTAATCAGGAACACCTGAGTTCAAATCTGCCCCACAGGCACTCACTAGTTGTATGACTTTGCTTGAGTTACAATCATAACCACCATCTGCTTCTGTTTAGGTTGCTAGGTGGTACAGTGGATAGGGTGCTGGTCCTGGAATTGGGAAGATTCATCTTCCTGAGCTCAAATTTAGCCTTAGACACTTACTAGCTATGTGGCCCTGGGCAAATAACTTAGCACTGTTTGCCTCAGTTTCCTCATCTGTAAAATGAGTTGGAGAAGGAAATGGCAAACCACTCCAGTATTTCTTCCAAGAAAACACCAAATGGGGTCACAGAGTTGGATATGGCTGAATAACAAGAGTAAAATAAAGACAATAATAGCTTTTATATCTCTGGGTAGTTGTGAAAATCAAAAAAGATAAAATTAGGAAAGCAATTAGCACAATGCCTATCACATCATAAGTGCTATATAAAGCTAGTATTTAATTATTTGTTTTTGCCTATCAATGCATATAGGAAAGAAGTAACTACATAAAGAAGAGCCGTGGTCGATATTGGGCCATGCAGTTAGATGTGGATGGACAAAGATCTTGGGCAGACACTTCACAAGAGTAGGGATTAAAATTAAAATTGTTTGACCTACAATAAAAGGTTGTAGGTAGAGCTCTGAGCCATTGGCACTTTATGAAAGGGTCTATGGTCCCCTCTCATGAAGTGGACCTCAAATCTTCTTCATGATCTGAGATAACCCATTCTTTCAGGGTCTTATTTTTATGAGGCTTGATATCCAAATATACAAAAGAGGAATGGTGAAATGTAGAATCTCATTGGTTGATAGACCTTGCTTCACAGGCCAAAAAATGATGCATAGCTAGATATGGTAGGTCTTTCATGGGGGGAGGGTGGAAAGGTCTCAGGTTGGGCAAAGCATGGAGCATCTTCACTGACTAAGTGGTCATAAGATGGTCACCTGCTTATGTTGGACAAGAGAGAATGGTCTGGAGGTACAAAAATAAGTTGGGGGACTTTCCAAAGCATCATGGCATCCCACCCGAGCTGGGTTTGGACATGAAATTGGAGCAAAATGGGCTAGAGATATCTTTGTCAGCATTCTTCTGGTTGCACAAGTAAGTCTCAAAACTTGGTAAACAAATAGTGAACATTACATTAAAGTTTGAGGCCCACTATAAAAACCTCTCTGTCCCTATATGATTTATGTAGAATGTCAAACTGATTATATACTGTTGGAATTGAGTAGGGGTCCAAATGAATTATTTCTCACAGATGGGCAATGGGGTGGGCTCAGAACTGAGAATACAACAGTATTACATCGGTTTTAAATTGGTCATCTAAGGAAATACTGCCTAGTGGCTCTTACTGCAGTCTGCCTCCAAAAAAGCAGTCTACATTTGCCATACATTACCTCAGAAAGCACATTTTAAACTATAGAATAGTAAAATGGGTTTTCTTAAGACAGAACCTTAATTGTCTTTAAAAACAGCATGAACATTTTTTAGAGTTCCAAATGACTTATTTCTCACAGATGGGCAATTAGGTGGGCTCAGAACTGAGAAAGAAGAGGAAAGACTGGATTTAATTTAGAAAATTGTGTGTTGCATTGAATGATTTAGACAAGAAAAATCCATTAAAATATTAATATTCTTCTGGTAATGCCATATGATGACCAATCATAGGAAACCACAATCTCTGAAGACTCAGAATTGTTTGAAGAGAAATGGAAAGATACATAGTGGGTATCAAACGGGTGTAGCACATTATAAGTGTTGACTTATGAAGTAAAAATAGATGAGATTGGCCAGACATGTAACAGTTAAAATAATTTAAAGATATTTAAAGCTATTTTAAAGCTATATTTATAGATATTTAAAGATATATTTAAAAATATAAAGATATTTAAGGAATATTTTTAAAAATATGACTTGCTTATCATAAGGAATTTTCCTGTTCTAATTTTATTGATTCTTTGAAGCAAATCTAGGCATGCTGGGTATTTGATTTTGTTCCGAACATGTCTGTAATACACATATACAATTGTAACTCTAATACTTTATAAAATAAGCTTTATTGGTGCCTTTTGGTTTTTGTGCGATAATCACTTCCTGATATATGACCATGTCATTCATCATGGTCTCGGACTAATGTATTTAGACTGATACAAGCCACCCACTCTCTTTCTCCCTCCCACCTCACTAATCCATCCCCACAGATGCCTCTTTCATTGCAAGGGAAATTGTTAAGCAATACCAACAGATACAGTGATGGCATGTACTAATATATGTAGCATTCTGCCCTAGTCTTCCCCCACCTCTCCACAGAGAGGAGGGAAATATGTTTTATCTTTTCCACCCTGAAATCATGATCTGTCATTGAATTTAATTTGAGTTAAATTACTTTTAGTATTGTTTTCATGTACATTATTGTAATCTTTGTGCATATTGTTCTCAGGGTTCTGCTTTCTTTGTTCTGTATCTATTCATAAAAGCTTATCCACATTTTTCTGAATTTCTCACATTTGCTGATTTTTTTTGAGAATGTAACAATAATAATGTTACACCCTTATTTTAAATTATTCAACTATTCTCCAACTGATTTATTTCTACTTTCTTTCCAGTCTTTTGCTACTATGAAAATGTACTATTATGAATATTTTGGTATAGACTGGACCTTTATTTTCTGTCTTACCTCCTTGGGATATAATAATAACAGCTAGCATTTATATAATATTTTAAGATTTGCAAAGTGCTTTACAAATAATATCCCATTCTGTCTTCACAACGAACCTGGGAAGTAAGTTCCATTATTTTTTGCATTTAACAGATGAGGAAACTGAGGCAGAGAGATGTTAAATGACTTCCCCAGGGTTACATAGCTAGTAAGTGTCCGAAGATGAATTTGAATTGGACATACTCTCAGTGGCAGAATTGCTAAGTCCAAAGGTATGCTCAGTTTAGTAACTTTTCTTGGGTAATTATTATTCCACTCCACCCCCTCCCCGCCAGAATGCTTAGAGCAATTTGTAGCTTTGCTAATGGTGTATTACCATGGCCATTTTCCCCATATCCCCTTTGACATTGACTATTTTCATAGGATCATAGGATTATAGGGCTGAATTGGATCTCCGAGTCCAATGGATGGCAGATATCAGAAGCGGGATTTTCAATCAAGTCTTCTGAATCCAGAGGCAATACTCTTTCCATTGTATCACCTATTCTTTAACCTTTTGTCAGGTAAATCTTCAATTTGTTTTATAGAAGCATAGCATGTGAAAGTTAAAAGGAACATCACCATTCATTTACCCCAAATCCTACATGAAAGGAATCCCCTTTATATTACACCCAACAAGTGGTCAGTCAGACACTGCTTGAAGGCCTCCAGAGAAAAGAAATCCAACTCTTCTCAAGGCAGCCCATTTCACTTTTGGACACTCTAATTGGTAGGAAGTTTTGCTTGTTGTTATTGTTGTCCCTGCCCTTCCCTTCCCCCCGCCCCCCACCGCGGCCCTGACATCTGGCCTAAACTAGTCTCTTTGCAACTTCTGACCACTGTTGTTGGATTTACACTTTGCTGCCAAACAGAACAAATCTGATCCCTTCTTCTCATGAGAGTCCTTCAAATACTTGAAGACAGATGTCACGTTCCCATTAAATCTTCTTGTCTCTATGTTACACATGCCCAATTCCTTCAACCCTTATCCTCATATGATAAAGACTCAATGTTCATCACCATCCTGGTTGCCTTCCTCCAGTTCTTTGCAAACCACGTTGATCTATACCGATCATAATACTCCAAGAGAATTCTGACAAGGACAGAGTACAATGGAACTATTCTCCATTCCTGGGAGCTATGAATTTATTAAAGCAGACCAAGATTACATTAGTTTTTTGGTTGTCACCTCACACTAATAGCTCATATTAAGTTGGCAGTTCACTAAAATGCCCAGATCTTTTATTTCTTCAGAATAACTGCTAACCATGCCTCCCCCACCTTACACTTAGAATAGCTGCTAACCATGCCTTCCCCACCTTATACTTGTAAAATTCATCTTTTGGTACCCATGTAATATTTTACATTAACACTTAGGTAAACTTCAAAACTTCAAAAGTACAAGACAAAAAGGGCATAGTTAGATAGCAGTTACTCTGAAGTATTGACCCAAATGCCTTTTAAGTTATATAAAAGGTATGAGTCAATTTATATATGTATTTGTATTATCAAGGAAAATTGTGTTTAATTTGCCTTTCTCTTCTTATAAGTGATTTGGGGGTTTCAATGGGGCCAAGATTGTCAGAGCCCCCTATCAATATATGTATAGCATAACTTTTACTAAACCATAATGAGGGAAAGAAATGGACTTTCACCTGGGGCTTGGCTTCCAGTGTCCTATAAGGGTGTTAATAGAGAAGAAATGATGGCTCACTTCCAGAACTGAAATGGTAGAGATAAATCCCACAATTCCCAAGGTGAGAGCAGCATATCTAATATACACTCACAATATCATTATACATGTACAAACAAAAGTTTATTAAATTGGCAAGTTAATTAATTATGGTTTGTGTACACTTCTATTCTCGAGAATAATTATGTGTTCAATTAAGGATTTCTGTTTCAATTAGAGTTATTACCACATGAAAACACTTGAGGTGCTTTTCTTCTTATGAAAAGCAGGACTTCTGAAATTCAAGCATACTTGAAAAATAGACTCAGCTTTCATTTACTAGGGAGTTACCACAAAGGGATAAACTCCTCCTTAAATAAACATTCAGTTTTGGTTTGAAAACAGCACATATACTTAATTTCTTTTTCTATTATGCACATTAAGCCAAGATTTGACTATATTTTAAATAATTTTGTAGTAATGATTGATATAATATTTATCTCTAGTGTCCTATACTGTTTTATGTAGTGAAATGTATCATCTTCTTGATACCAATATGCTCAAATGTTTCTATGGCAGGTGATAATCAAATTGTATAGGATGTTACTGTCCCAGAAAATATATGGCATAGCTAGATATGAACATACACAACAACTCTCCTCTTCCCCTCACTCTGACCCCTGACACAAATTGACTGAAATCAACATGATTTACTCTAGGAACACCAGGCATATTTATATTAATTCATCTGCATTCTTTTAAATGCTTTACAAAAGGCAGTATACATTTCTCCCTTGTTCCTTCTTCATTGTCCCCCGCCCCCTCCTTTAAGTCAGCCCATCTTTAACACTATCCACAGTAGGTGTCTAAATAGCTGTTTACCCTTGATGTCAGTGGTAATTGATGGTCAGCTGTTAGGAATGTGTGCATTTTATTTGTAAATAAAGTTCTGGTAGCTTGGGTCAGGGTGGACAGGTAAAAAAATGTTTGTGAAGAGCATATTTTTTTTCCTAAGATATTTTTAAAGTATTAAAGTATCTGCAAATAGTTTATATCTGCATATATGTATATATATATATAATATTATACTGATGATAAAAGGTACTCCTCTTATTCCATTTCAGCAGCTTAATAGCTTTATCAGACCCACCTTTCAGATATGTGTTAAAAACTGTTTTCAAAAATTAGCTCTTCTACAAAACATTTATTTAATTCAACTTCTTTTTACTTCTACTTCCTCTTATTTTTACTGAACTATAGAGCACAAGCCCACTATAAACTTACTCAGAGTTCTCCTACAGACAGATGCTAATGAGTGCCAAACTAATGATGCAAATATGAGACCAATCACCAGGATGTTTGGAAAGACCTATCAGACCAGTGCTTCATTTGACCTGATGGTTGAGCTTAAAGCAAACACCTTGGTTCGAGGACTTACTGAAAATCGGTACTCAGCAAGCATGAGTTTATTGCCATATTGCACAGCAAGCAAAGACAAAAGGATGGACAGACACACACACACACACACACACACACACACACACACACACACTGTATGGCAAAACAGACAGAGGGATTTGACCACACATATCCAGCTAGGGTTGCTCATATGAGGGATCTGATATGTATGGGAACAGGGAAGTTTTATACCTTAAAGATAAACTTGGATGAAAATTGGCAACCAATTCCAGATATGGGAGGGGACATCCCTAATGAAGCTCAGATGAGGTGGGGAAATTCTCCAAATATCAGATTTTGGTAAGTAAATTTCCTCATTGGGACCAGAAATTGGGTGAACATTTGACTTGGTAATTGGGGACCCCAGAAATGGGTGTTGGCTTGCAGCTGCTACATCTGTGAACCTCATCTAGTCAGAAGCCCCAATCATTTATATGTTTGAGAAAAGATCAGAATGAGTTAAGACAGTGGAAAAGCACGTGACATCTGTCATTGCTTATGTATTTATGGTCAGTAGGATCATTGAGTCTAAATGATTCCATATTGGCATCCTATCATTTATGCTAGCACATCAAACAATATATTTCAAAAGTCACAATTATCACAACTGGCTTTCATTCTCATCTACATATTTGACATTATGTATTCTTAAAAAGAGAATAGGAAGTAGCTATTATGTTAAATACACTTTAGCTAGTCTATTTTATATGTTCCTGATCTGTGATTGTACCAGCATAGGGAAATTCTGGTAAGGAAATTATTTTGACTGTTGTAGACCAGTATTATTCTTAACTTGTGTTCCTTGTTTTTATTTATTTATTTTTTTGGCAGGGCAATTGGGGTTAAGTGACTTGCCCGAGGTCACACAGCTAGTACATGTGTCAGGTGTCTGAGTTAGGATTTGAACTCAGGTCCTCCTGACTCCAGGGCCAGTGCTCTACTTACTGCACCACCTAGCTGCCCCTTTAACTTATATTCTTACAGCATTGCTTAGGAGCACTTAGAGTTTGACTTTCTTACCTATTATAATAGTTAATATATGCCAGATGTGGGACCCAAACCCATTCTTCCTGACTCCAAGACTGGCTTTCTTTTTACTATTCTATGTTACCTTTTCAACTATTAGACAGGCTAAGGATTAATAGACCAAATTCTAGATAAGGAAACTTCCTCTGCCACTGTAATTAGATGCCCACTCTGAAATTGTGCTCTTAAAGAGTTACTTGGAGCACTGATAAGTTAAGTGACTTGCCCAGAGTCACATGACCAGTATGTGTCAGAGGTAGGCATTCAATTGAATTCCTCTTGGTTTTGAGGCCACTTCTCCACCCACAACTTAATGCTACAGTACTTAATACATAAAGTACTTAAAACATTAAACATCTTAAAGATTGTAAGCTTTATGAGGACATGACCATATATTCGTCTTTATGTTGCCAATGTCTCCCACACAAAAGGTATTTGATAAATACTTGTGAATGGCTGAATGTATCTTCAACCCCTTAAATAGCACATTTCACATAGTAGATGCTCCTTAAATATTTAATTAATTGAATTGAATTTTAGGGCAACTGATCAGTTTCCATTGTCTTATATTCTTATGACAATAATATAAACAAAGACTTATTTTCAAAGCTGTATCAGAGTGCCTCCAGATTTCCAATTAATGGTCTCAAACTATTTAGCCAGAAAGTAGGCTGTAAATGTATAAAAACCAATAAACATGCATTATGGAAGATAAAGAGGGTCATTAACTAATAGGAAAGCAAAAAAAAGTTTTAAAATGTGCTTTGGGGGATGCTGTCACTATATAAAATACAGGTATAATTTAATTACTCTTCAATTTACTTTGGTTTTTGCAATTTTTTAAAAGCCTCCTAGCAGAAATTTATGTCATTGTTAGGAATCCTAGATTAAAAATTCAATTGTACTACCTTGTATGTGTCATTCTTTTGCTCTTGGTTTTATACACTCCCATATAAAGCATATATCTAGGGCTCATCTATTCAGAGAGCTATCTTTGTATATGTAGATATGCGTATGTACATGCTGGCATTGGTAACTGACTTCGGTGCTACTTTACACCATCACCCCTATTAGGATTATCACAGGGAATTGGAATTCTGGGTAAAAGAAGATCCATTTCTTTTCCAAAGGTTGAGAAAAATGGGTGTCAGAGAGGAGAAGAAGAGAGGAAAATAAAGTGTGTATGTTGGGGGAGGAGAAGGGAAACAAGGAGAGAGAGAGAGAGAGAGAGGGAGAGAGAGAATATGAGTGAGTGAGTGTGGAGGGAGGAGGGGAAATGAAAGGATATTATATATTTTTTTGTATCTGTCATTTCCCTGCTATCTCCCATATGACTTCTTAATCCATCAGAATGCTGGGAAGATAATGTTTTGGGCGAAATAACATGAGAGAGAGGATAGACTCCCAAGGACCAATATCTTTATTGCTCGGAGGATAAACGGATTATGTCAGCCATTTTCTGTTGCTGACAGCTTTTCTTATTAACCGATTTTATTTTTTAATCTTCCAGGGAAGAAATATGGTTTTATGTCACAATAAAACGCCGGTCACATCTAATTCTGCCCTCAAACAAACAGATTTCTGAAAGCCTTGCAGAGAAATTTGAAATAACTTTAAAGAGGGGGTTTTTGGATAAAGTCTTTATCCAGGGGCTTGTTCAACTGCAGTGTAAAAGGTTTAGAGAGAGAGGAGAGGAGAGGAGAGAGGGAGGGTAGGAGGGAGGGAGGAAGAGAGAGGGGGGGAAAGAGAGGGAGAAGAAAAAAAAAGAACGAAAAGTCCCACATAGTTGTTTTTTTTCCCCCTGGTAATCTCTATTAGAAAGAAACTCTTCTATATGGTATACCCAAGAAAATGTAGCTTAGACCAAAGAGGCATACAAACATTAGCAAACATAGCTATTTTTGTGGTTTCCTTTCTGTCCTGGGCTCGGAGATATTTCGGTGACCAGAATGAAAGAGAAACAATCATTGAGAGACCAGCAGCTTCCTTAGCTTGGTTCTTTTAAATGCTTTTTTTGGACTTACCCCCTTTTCCTTCAGTTTTTTTTTCAGACCTCGATATTCAGTTAAAAAGATATCTTATATGTACTGCAGGCAAATCAGTATGAAATCCAATTCTTTTAAATCTCTGGGGACCTGGAAATGACCATCCCAGGCTTTATGATATGACCTTCTCTCTCAGGGAATTTTCAACCGCACAAAGCATCTGCATTTTTGTATCAGATTCTACAACTTTTAGACATCTCTTCTCCTGTAACTTAGCTAAGGATACAGTTTCACATTATAATTTTAGGACCATCCCTAGCACCCCAAAGCATTTAATCTCTGTATGAGGTCCTGCGCAAAGGCTGGTACAAAGCAATCTGAACAGACATGCTTGTTTCCTGTCCTTCAGGGGCTCGACATCAAAGATTCTTTCATGTGCACCTCTTGCCTCTTACTGTTGCCATGTCTATGACAGACACCTAATTAATTGTTTGATTAACGATGCCAAGTCTTAGTAATATCATCACACTTATTATTAACCTTATGATGAACTATTCAATCTTTACCTACAGTCTACTTGCATTCTTATCATTATTATTACTATTTTGTGAGGAATATAATTTCCAAAAATTTGAGAATTTCTGAAGAACTTCTCTCTGATAGCGAATTAAAGGCATTGCCCAGGTATTGTTGAGTGACACTAAGAAACTCCTGCTATTGTAGGCAAATCAAACCAGAAGTTTGCACTGATGAGACTGAGCACTAAGAGAACGAAGCACAAAATGCCATTTTCTTATTGGAGATTTGAAATCCCTAGTAGACTCAGGCCATAACTGAGTTTTTTCTTTCCTTTTATGAAGAACAACCAGATAAAAATGCTCTGAAGGCAATTAGAGATGGAGGCCTGCAGTCTGAAGACAGCCCAGAGCTATAGAAATAAGCTTGGTACTCATGTGCTTATGCACATAAAGGTAACCTTTAAAACCATGAGATTGACTGAGATTGCCAAGAGAGAAAAAGTAGAGACAGAGGAGAGAAAAAAGAAGACTCAAGACAGGGCTTTGGGTAACATTCACTTTAAGGGGATAGTAAAGAGTATTGAAGAAGCAGCAGAAAAAGAGGACCCAGTTAGAGAGGCAAGAGAAGAATGGAGTGTGATTTCTCAGAAACCAAGAGAGAGTAAGCATCCAGTACCAAGGGGTGGTTAATAGTTTAAAATGATTCATAGAGGTTAATTAGGCTCTTGGACTACAAGAGGTTATTCTATAACCTAGGTCAAATAGCACTACAATCCAGTCACTGACCAGCAGTTAAGGATCAGAGGCAGGTAGAGCACATCTTAGGAAATATGCAGGGACAGTTGTCATCACAGAGGATGGTGGAAGGTGGGGTTAGTATCAATCCATGGAAGCAAATAGATAGGGCAGGGCTATAATACAGAGGGGCAAGACTGTGGAAGAAAATGAAGGGTCCTGTACTGAGAGAGAATAAGGTAAATGAAGAGGAAAGCAAACCAAGTCAGCTTGGGAACATTCATGGGTAGAGATGTAGATATTTTATAAGACTGGGGCATAGTGTATGTGTTTGTGTCTGTGTGTAAAGGAGTGTGAAAAGCTTTGAAATTATGCACGTGTTCCAAACTTCTAGCTAGGAAAGCTGATTTACTAAAGCCAGGTCAGAGGATCTGGCTAAAGGGCTGCTGGTGGTGGGAAGTTTCTTTTACAATCTCCCTTGTATATCTTGAATGTCTGAGAATTTAAGGAACCTTCAGTAGAGAAATAATGTGGGACCTGAGAGCCCCTAAAATAAAAGATCATAAAGCAACCAAATTCTTTTCATTAAACACCAAATACTCCCATCTCCAGAGAAGAAAGAGTCACCTCCTTTTGGAAGTCCAATTACTATGTCAGTGCTACTTGTATGATTACTTGTTCCTATAAAAAGTCTTTGTTCGCTCATGGAAATAGGTTCATGGTGAAGCAGAATAGTGGAAAGTCCCAGTTACTTGGCAGTAAGCTTGAAGACAGTATGAACACATGATATAAAATAAGAAATAGATCCACTCAACCTGGGACTAGATTGATGCCTCATCAATTAATTTTAAGTCTGACAAAAAGCTTTGATTGAAGGGTTCCTAGGAGAAATTAGAAATTAGGTATGAATAGCCAATGGGAATTCCTTCAAGTGATAATTTAAAAAGTGAAATGATAATGTCATCTTAATTGATTAATCTCAGAAATAAGATCTAGGTCCAAGGGTAGCAGACATTTGAGTGTATTGTAAATAGAGAAGAATGTAAAATGAAACTCAAAACATTTTCGAATAATATTTTATTTTTTCCCTACTACAAGTAAAAGCAATTCTTGACATTCATTGAAAAAAATTTTGAGTGTCGAATTCTCTCCCTCTCTCCTCTCCCCTTCCCTAAGACAATAAGCAATTTAATATAAGTTACACCTGTGCAATAATGCAAAACATATTTCCATATTGGTCGTGTTGTGAAAGAAAACACAGGTTAAAAAAACCATGTAAAAAACAAAGTGAAAATAGTATGTTTCAATCTGCATTCAGACTCCATCAGTTCTGTCTCTCTAGATGGATAGCATTTTTCATCATAAATCTTTTGGAATTATTTTGGATTGTTATATTAATGGAAATAGCTAAGTCATTCACAGCTTATCATTGTAAAACTTTGCTGTTACTATGTACAATGTTCCTCTGGTTCTGCTCACTTCACTTTCCATTCATTCATCTAAGTCTTTCCAGGTTTATAGCCCTTTGACATAGTTCCAAATTGTTCTCCAGAATGATTGGATAAGTTAACAATCCACCAATAGTGCATTAGTGTCCCAATTTTGCCACATCCCTTCCAACATTCATTATTTTTCTTTTCTTTTTTTTTTTACTTTTGAACATCTATTTTTTTAAAACCTTGAGTTCCACGTTCTCTTCCCTCTTCCCTTCCCATCCACCCTCCCTAAGAAATCAAGCAATTCAACATGGGCCACATGCGTAACATTATGTATAACCCTTCCACAATACTCATGTTGTGAAAGACTAACTATATTTTGCTTCTT
>CM053622.1:549771972-549797648 GCA_028646595.1 Phalanger gymnotis
ATGGTTTTCTCACATCACTCTTATTTCTCTTCCTAATTTTTCCTCTACTTCTCTAACTTGCTTTTCCAAATCCTTTTTGAGCTCTTCTATGGCCAGTTCATGTTTTTCTTGGAGGCTTTTGATGTCGGCTCTTTGACTTTGTTGACTTCTTCTGGCTGTATGTTTTAGTCTTCTTTGTCACCAAAGAAAGATTCCAAAGTCTGAGACTGAATCTGGGTGTGTTTTTCCTGCCTGGCCATGTTCCCAGCCAAGTTACTTTACTCTCAAGTTTTTCAGCAGTTTATAACTGCTTGTAGAGTAAAAAGTACTTTGTTCCAAGCTTGAGGGGATGCACCATTGATTTCAGAGCTATTTCTATACAGCCAGCTCTGCCACATGAGCACTCCTCCTTCCCCAAGAACCACCAACCTGGACCTGACTCAGATCTTCAGCAGGCTCTGCATTCCTGCTCTGATCTGCCACTTAATTCCTCCCACCAGGTGGGCCTGGAGCCAGAAGCAACTGCAGCTGTAGTTCTTTAGCTGCACCACCCTGCTGTCCCCAGGGCAGTGGGCAAACTGTGAACTCTTTTCACTCTGTCCCCTGTAGCTTTTCCCACTAACCTACTGTGTTGTCTTTGGTGTTTGTGGCTTGAGAAGTCTGGTAACTGCCACAGCTCACTGATTCAAGGTGGTAAGGCCTGTTCTGCCAGGTTCCAGGTCTGGATGGTCCTGCTGTCACCCACACTGGGCTCTGCTCTGCTCTGCTCCCAGCTCGTGCACTATAGACCTCATCCAGTGACCATCCAGCCTGTCCTGGGCTGGATCCCTGCTTCCCTCTGCTATTTTGTGGGTTCTACAGTTCTAGAATTTGTTCAGAGCCATTTTTATAGGGTTTTGGAGGGACCTGGTGGGGAGCTCACACAAGTCCCTGCTTTCCAGCCTCCATCTTGGATCTGCCCCCCATTCAACTTTGGAAATATTTTTATTTATCTCTTATTATCTCACTCCCTGACTAAAGTCTCCCTCTTATGCCTACAAGTCATAGGATACTAACCCTGGACTTTTTAAGACTATGGCTGGGGAGCACAATGTCAGGAATATCCTAATTTCTTGAAGTTTTCCCCTAGAATGCATAGAGTAATAAGTGTGTATATGTATGTGTGTGTATTATACAGATGTATGCATGAATATATGAATATCTTACTTCTCTAGAATCCTTAGCTACCGTTTCATCCCTGATTAGATACAAAATTGCCTTCTCTTTGGATTTAGAGTTATGATCCAGTTTTATCAGAATAAAATTTTAAAATTATATTTTAGCAGGTCATGCAAAATTTTCAAATCCCCACAAATCCACAAACATGTATGCACAAGGACACAGTCTTTTCTCCTTCCTATATTTTATTTTATTACGTCTTGTTGAGTGATTTCCTTTGCTGAGGGGCTTTACTTTGTCCCTTACTGGCTGCTCATGATAATTGCAACTCTATTGTCTCCCAATTGGCAAGTGTTTATTAGGCACCTACTAGGTGTCAGGCTCCAGATCCTAGTACTAGATCCTGGGTGCCCAAAAACAAAAATGAAAAAATCCAGGTGTTAAGTAGCTAGTATTCTAATGGAGGAAACTACATGCACATATATGAATATATATGCACATACATACATACCACACACATATATATATGTATATATGCACATACATTTATGTGTGTGTGTCTGCTATATTCAAACTAAATACAAAGTAATTTCATCCAGGAGGCAATTGGAACTGGGAGAGTAAAGAAATATCTAGTGCTTTGAAGAAAGCTGGTGAGTGACAAGGGCTGTGTTTTCATTTTTAAAGTTTAACTTTTCTCACTTATGTGCCTAATTAGAAGTTATATTACAAAAAATGAAAAAAAATTAAACCTGCCAATTCCTTTATAGGCCTTAAATGCTCTAGTGAGCTTCTGGAACCTATAACAACAACAACAACAATAACAACAACAACAACAACAACAAGAATGAATAGATAGCATTTAAATAGAGCTCTAACAATTTGAAAAGTGCTTTACAAATGTTATCTCATTTTATCCTCTGTAGTAACAATTTAGATTTGAAGATCTTTCCTACCCATTAATAGGCCATGTGACCTGCTTACATCACAGGAAACCTAAGTCACATGTGGTAGGAGGAGCTTCCTGACAGGAAAAGGAAGTTAAGTCACAGGAAATGCAGAGAAAGAAAGAGCAGTTATGGTTGCTAATGACTGCTAATAGCCATCCTCATGATGGTTAGAACTGAACAGGCTGATTTGGCTGTATTGTGAGTTGTTTTGGGGAAGACCACAGCAAGGGGTCAGAGAGGTTTTGGGATGGTGAGGCTCCAGGCAGTGATATGGTGTTTTAAGTTCCTTGCTATTATGATGAAGTGGGCTAACTGGATGTGGGAACTGAACATTTGGTTATGGGATATGGTTTTCTGGTGTCTGAATAAATGTTGCAATACAGAACTATATAGGCATAGTCATGATTAGCATTGATGTTGTGTTTATTGCCTTACTGACACATCCTCACAAAACCTTGGAATGTAGGTGTTATTTTTATCCCAATTTTACAGATAAGGAAACTGAGGTAGATAGAGATTAAACGACTCATGCACAGTCACACAGGTAGCATTCAAATGAGGTCTTATTTCAAATCAGGTCCAATATTCTATCCATCGTGTTTGAAAATAAACAATGAGATTGTATTTCAGCTCTATACCTTGAAAAACTGTGGAATACTGTGATAAAGAGTTTTTTTAATAAGCTAAATCTCTTCAAGGCCTTCTAATATTGATGATGAGAATGATGAAATATGACAAAGCATGATGCTTTTCAAAATCAGTAGTACTTTAAATCAGGTTCAGATTCTGAATATTTGTACCCCAGTATCTTGCAAATTCATAGTTTCCCCAAACCACTAGTCTGACAACATTTTCTTTGTCTGACTGCATTTACATTGGGCTGAATGCTATTTACAAAACTTTCACCTGTTTTTCCAAGAGCCGGATAGGTATAGTAGGAAGAATTTTGATTCAGAAGGATTTGGTTCTTCCTGGCTCTACCATACTGGTAAGTCATTAAATATTCAGATCTTCACCCTCCTCTTCCACAAAATGGGTTGAATAATATTGATGCTATCTACTTCAGAAGGCTCTTATGAGGAGAGTTTGGTGTAAATGAACAGCACACGAATATAAGTTGCTAATTTCACTTCCCTAAAATCTTTCTCTGATGCTTCATCAAGACATGGAGTTAAACTTAAGACCATGTCAAAGCAACATAAGCTCTGGCAAGTCCTAGGAAGCAGAAAAGTCTTTGTGGAGCACAGTGATGGACTGCATGCTTGTTGTTTGAATGTTACTTTAGCTTGACATGGGGAAGCTCAACACCAGAACGTTAGGACATGAAGAAGAATTTTTTTTTCTTTTTTGGTCAAATTAAATTGTGAAGACCATTTACTGAAGTCATAGAAGGCTTACAATCTTATTAGCACATGGATTGGCTACATGGACAAAATCACAAATCGTTTGAGATAGTTTCTCTCTCCTTCAGTGTTTTAAATGTTACAAAGTTCTCAATATACATTGTCTCAATTGATTCTCATGACTCTATAAAGTAGTGCAGGAAGTATTATCTCCATTGTAGAGATGCAAGCAAAGCTTTCTTTGGGTTCTTTAAATAGATATACAACTATTAAAATAAAAGTGTTTCTATTATTTAAGCCTAATTGATTGTATTGTGTGTGTGTGTGTGTTTATTTTTATACTTTAATGATTCTAAGGTCTCACCAGTGTGGTTTCTTGATCCAACAATTCAGGTCAGCTCCCCACACCCATGTGTTTCTACTGTAGTGCATTCATTCATGTCTTTCCAGAAATCCCCAATAGAGGGTCTGTCCAGTGCACTGGAAATTTTCCTCTTTTTTTCTTTAATATAAACATAAAATATTCATGTAATATAAATGTAAATGTATAAATATTGTTATTGTTCAATGTTATAAATGTTTTATATATATGTAATATGAATGTTACATTATTAAAATAATAGTATTTACAATATTATCTCTAATTAGCTGTTAATACAGTAACAATTTTCATTCATTTCAAATATTGTTTGAAGCAAGATTTAAAGACCTGAAATTCCTGAGCACATATTCCCTTTCTTTGACTTCAGCCATATGATCAGCTACACTGAATAAAAAGCATATATTTATTGCCCAGACGCAAGTTTTATCTTCAACTTATTTTTCTGAGGTCCAGATGGTTCTTGGATATGGTATCCTTAGTGGGTAGCAAGGCTTTTAAATTTGGAGAGACTAAAGCTCGGTTTTTTTTTTAATATGGGTGGGTAAATTGCCCTAATTAGCTTGCTTAGTCTACATGAGTAAAGAAATTGAAGCTTCTTCTGCTCTACAATTAAGTCTTTCAAAAATATTTATACTTGTGTCTGTATCCAAAATGAAAGGCATAATGATGATAATAATAAAACAAGAACAAAAATCATACCATCCCTTGTGTGTCCTACAAGCTTATGGAGTAGTACTGATGCTTTCAGTGAGACTATTAGAAACAAGCCTAGATCCTAAAAATTTTATTCAACTCTAACAAGCAATGACTTTATTCATCCAAGTAGTGGAACATTTAATATAAAGGAATACTAGCAAGATATAAACTTGTCCCAAAATTATTTCTATCTAAACTACATAAAAAAGATGAAAAGAATGAGATAACAACAATAATATCTAATGTTTATGTAGCACTTAAAAGTTTGCCAAATCTTTTTCCACAGCATCCCATTTAAGCCCCAGAAAATTCTGTTTGCTCATAACTTCTGCATTTTTCTTTCACCTTGTGACCCTTAACTTCCAATTAAGATATGATTATGTGGGTAACTAAATTACTAGTTTAACTAGGTCTTATTCTCTAAACTTCTAAATTGTTTAATCCACTCCACTTATCCCTTCTTTCTAATAATGAATGCTTAATTAACACTGAATGATCTTCTTGCTAATTTGAAGTCCTCCTTTTTAATAATGAATATATAATTAAAAATGAATCATCTTCTCCGCTAATTTGAAGCCTGAAAATTTTGCCATTTTGGAGTCCTTTTCAAAAGGCTAAACTTTCTCCACTTATGAGCATAATATATTTGAACAGAACATAGCCACCAAAATAGTTATTTTGTAGTAGTAGTTTTAAAAGAATAAAGATTCAAAAGGGAACTAAATTACCAGCCAAGGACAACAGAATAACAATGAATAAATTAGTTAATGAAGGTTTTATTTGCACTTCTGTTGATAAAACTAATAATTTTTCTTGACAAAAATCTTCAGCTTTCATTAAAGCAATTGCCTTCACCAAATGAGTGATAATGGATTAATAATTGTGTAAATCTTGTATTGCCCAGTAGAAATCAAAACAAAAATTCCATCACTTATTCTTCAAAGTAGAATAGAAGTACACGTGGAACCCTGATTTGTTTATTTTCTAATTGTTCTTCATTGCCATAGGAATTATAGCATAATAGGGATACAGTATTTAATGCTGGAAGGATCTTAGAGATCATCTCATCCTACCCCCTAATTTTGCAGTTAAGGAAATGAAAGCCCAGTAAACTGAGGCAAGATAAGTGACTTGTTCCCAGTCACATAAGTGGTAAGTAGCAGAGCAAGGGTTTAAATCTAAGATCTTTTATTTAGCCTGTTAGCCTGTGCAGTCTTTATTTGTAGCATTACACACACAGACACACACACACACACACATACAGAGATATCTATATCTATATGTATATATATGTACACATACACACATAGATATATACACATATGCATGATATATACACACATATGTGGGTATGTGTATACATTTTAAATATAAATTTTTCACACATACACAGATATATGTATATGGATATATTTTATGTATAACTTTTTCTTTTTTACTGTGCTGTGCTCTGACAACATTTTCACACAGACATGCATATGTATATATATACACATATGTATATATATACATACATGACAACTTTATGTGTATATATGTGTTTTTGTTGTTTATTTTTAAACTATGTTGAGTTGCTACAGGAATTGGTGTTCTGTCTGATCTTTTTTAACATCTTCTTGAGTTGTCTGGAATAGAGAATAAACAGCATATTAATAAAATTCATAAAGGAGACCAAATTGGATTTTTTAGAGACAGCACTGGGTACTGAAAAGTAATCAGAAGGGTTTTAAAGAGGTTCGAAATGTTGTGTGTGCTAAATGTAATTTGTTGTGCACCTTCATCATCCACTATCTCCCTTGCTTCCTACCTCCTGCAATCTATGCTTTCCATCCAGAAGAGGATTCTTGGTCCTGTCCATTAGAAAAGCCATACTAGGCACATTAACAAACTCTAGCCACCCTTTTTAGTGCTAAAAATTCTTTGTTGAATTGGTCATGTACTTATAGAATGAAGCTTGCCTTACCAGCATTCTGTAGAGAATGGAGTGGAAAGGATTTGCTCTGGGAATTCTGATGATGTTCTCTACTGTCAGTGCCTTCCATTACTCAGGACTCGGGAAGCAGGGCCAACATTGTGAGGAAATGGATTAGCCAGCTGCTTACCTGCTGTGATTGAAGGGTGGCAAAAAGGCCCTGGACCCAAGGTACCTCCCTTATTCAAATGCCAAAGTACCTGAAACTTTTCCATTAGGAAGAATCATTGCCTTCTCCAAGCTTCTCTCTTTCCTGAATGAATTGTAACTTTCTTAGTCTGATTCAGTTTCTTTGGTGAGCTTGGTTATCTTGGGAAATATGAAATCTCTGAATAGGGGAAGGAAGGAGGGAGAAAAGGACTTAGGGAAGGAAGAAATACACGTATAAAGGGGACATGTGAGGAGGAAGTATGTAGAAAAAGGTGTCTTCTTCACAATTCTATCAAAAGCCAGCTATCATAGAGTATATATAAATTATGGAAATCCATAGATCAGACCCTAAATTCATTCAGAGAGATGTCTTCAACTTCTTCCAGGAAACTTTTTTTTCTTTTTTTGATCAGAGGTGACAAGAAATCATTTCACTATTTACATGCTTCACATTCTTTCCATATTGCAGTTTAATCTTTTGCGGGGCTGGTAAAGACTAGCAAAATGTTTTGTGGGGTAATGGAAAGGGCACTGGTCTGGGAGTCAGAATACCTCAGTTTAAGTTCTGGCTAACATGGCCAAATCTCTCTCTTTGCTGCTCTGGACCTCAGTCTTCTCGGCTGCAAAACAGAAAAAAAAAATGATACTTCCTCTTACTCTCATTGTTGCTGTGAGGATTAAATGAGATAATGAATTTGATGGACTTTTTAGTCACAGACTCCTATAAAGATGTATTATATTCCTAAAGACAAATACAGAGGTGTAAATATTCTCAATAATCCTTTCCTGAATAGTTAAGAGATCGTATTCCTGTTGTCTACTTAAATGCCATGTTTAATAGTGAGGTTGAGGAGATCCAGCAGTGGATTTCTCTAAGTGCTTCATCTCATTGCACAAATCATCCTCTCCTCCGGTAATACTGATGTCACCTCCCTGATGTCATGGTCCTCTTCAAGAACAAAGGACAAACAACAATTAGTACATTTCATTTTATGCAATGAGTGGATGTATTTTGAAAAATTACACATCCAGTTTTTGAAAAGTAATTTACATTTCCAGAATGCCAAAGAGGGGACTACCTCTTTAATATTTAAATGAAATGTATAGGAAAGAATTTTACAAAGTGAAAAAATGTTGGATTTCTTTTTCCTTTTTGGAGAGAAGTTAAAACCTCCAGTTAATTCTTCTTCTGATATTTGTTACCTTTACTCCTACATGTGTGCTGCTGAACTTAAGTGGGGAACTCATGCAACTGTTCTGACTGGGTCCACTACAAATTTGTGTTATACAGCCTCAACTGAGGTCTCAGTGCTGCTAGGCAACCCTACTATCCTCCCTTATCAACTCATTATCCCACTCTCAGTAATGACTCTTGCAAATCTTATTATCCCATTGCTTCCCCCTCCCCTATACTCTTTCAGCTGGGAACTTTCACATTTTACAGAAAAAATTAAGGCTCCTGCCCACTTCTCCCCTCTTTCTCATTTCCTACCACTGAGGTGCTTTCTGCCACTTTTTCCTCTTTTACTCCTGTTTCACATCATGAAGTGACTTTATTCCTTATCAAGGCTAATCCCTCTACTTGTTTAAGTGATCCCATTCTATCCCATCTCCTCCAAATAGATTGCTTCCTCTCTTATTTCTACTCTTTTATTTATTTTTAATCTTTCTCTCTTTACTGGCTCATTTACAAATTTACAAATGAGCTAAATTTTAATCATGGTTATTCTGGGCTATAATTATTATTAAGTTACAGGTTTCAGACCTATAGAGCTAAGTGTTAAACCTAGAGTAAGTTCACAGTGGCAGTGGTGGGACATATTTCTGAAGCTTGTTCTAAAATAGAAAAAAAAAATAATTCATTCAGCCAAGGATGGAGTATACCCAACAAGGGCCAGGAAAAAATAAAAAAGGACTATCCTGGAGTTTTAAAAATCTGATTAAGAGAGCTTCAAACTTAAAAATGGAAGAAAACAAAGAAAACTAACCACACACAACTAATTGGTCAGATGGCACAAAAAGTAGCAGATACATCCTAGGAAGATTATCAGCACGAAGGAAAGAAAAAAGAGGATTCACAGGAGACCCTATCTAGGGTTCAGGGGGAATTCAAAAGGTTAGTCAGCAAAGATTCTGAATCATCAGACTCACTAGAAGAAAGTTGTATCTTTGACAACATTTTCTAAGACTACCTCTTATCTTAGAAATGCATGTATCAAAGTTGTGGAATTGCAGAAGATTTATTTTATTTTTATTTTAAATATCAAGTTAAAATTCATCCCCTGCAAGGTCCATCCATTTGCCAGTCTAACAACTTAGTGAAAAAAGGGCTTGTCCTAAAAGTAAATAGAATAGTTAGATGCTTAAATGGTATGATTTGGGTTGGTGGGTGGGGAGCTGGTTATGAAACTTTATTTGCCCATCCTCCCAAATTTCCATCAGTAACTTGCTCTAGTTCCTAAAATTCCCCCTTCAGAGTTACTCTTTTCAGACTAAAACATTATTTCCAGGGAAGTTTCATATGGAAATACTCTTATTTTACCTGGTACAGGTAATGAAAAATCACAATGGACCCATTTCTATGCCAGCTATCAAATAAGAGGATCCTGAGGTAACCTAAGATATATGGGTTTGGGTGGGAGTGGGAAATACTTAAGAACATGGGTTTTCACAGGGTCCAAAAAGATATGGCCATTAGAGTTTGCATGCAACTATCAGGGAGGATGAAGGTACTGACATTTTTTTATCTGAAGAGATCTAGAGATACAGAAGATTTGAGAAGAAGGGCAGGAAGAAAGAGGGAATATTGCAGAAAGAGTACAAGACAACTAAAAGTGAGTGGTTGGAGAAGCCACTGAAGATAGACCTTTGCTATTCTGCAGACTTACTTGGAATATCAGTGCTACTTGTATACTTAACCAATGTTTCACCTATCTAATTCCCACTCTGGTGCCATTGTTCCCATCACCAGCACCCCCTTCCCCCAACACACACACACACACACACACACACACACACACACACACACACACACACACACATCTGGAACGCCTAGTCTTTTCCCCTGACAGTTCACATCTATCACCTCCTTCAAGACTTCCCTCAAAACTTATCTTTAGGAAACTTTCTTGATTAATTTATCCTACATTTACTCTTCAAGTACTTCATATTTCCTTGGCACTTTATATCATTTGTTTTCTATTATCTTACATTTGTTTATGATTCTGATTTAACACTTAGCCCATCTACCTGTACACAAGTATGCATGTATACATACATATATATGTGTGTGTGTATTTATGAATAAATATATCTCTAGTCCTTGATTTCATTAGTGCCAGAAATTCCTGATAGGGAAACACCTTTCAGTAATGCAAATCAGCAGCAATTTTGTTAACATAGTCTTGGAGCAGTATTGAAAGATTAGTTGACTTTCCCAGGGTTATAAGGCAAGTATGTATCATAGGCCAGATTTGAGCCTAAGTCTTCCTTTCTCAAAAGCCTACTGTTTATCCACTGTCCCATGTTGCTTCTCTAACATATTGTTTATCTAGACAGATTGTAATTAATGATAGGGACTTTGTCTTGTACTTCTAAATATTCCCCATGTTGTGTAGTATAGCACCTGAAGCACCTTCTCTCAAAAGTAGGTCCACAAAAATCCCAGGTTTGAGACACTCTCTGGCTCAGCACCAATTCAGAAACAGAGTTCATAAGCTTCCACCCAGGTGTTTAGCTTTTTTAACCAGGCAGTTTATATACTCAAAAAAATAATAATTCATTGCATAGCAAATAAACAATGAGAAAAGATTGGCCCATGTACAAATGGAATAAATTCTCGCACAAGCCTTCACAAATCAGAGGGTACACATACATACAGATCACATGCAACTAGCAAACAAGTATGGAAGACACATATAAGACATACATATGACTAAAGAATATGTGTGAAAAGGCAGAAGTTAAAAATACTTGTGGCCAGGGAGCTCACAAAAACCTTTGATGTCACAGGATTTCTGATATCCTCTGGTGATCTCATCATGCTACTCTTTGCTGCGATGTAATTCCTCCTGGGTATTGCTTTGCTCATCTCATGGTCACTGCTGGTCATCTTTGATAATTTTGTGGTCACATATTTCTCTCCGCTAATGGTTTTCGGGCCTCATCTCTTTAGGGCCATCTACTGGCCATCTTAGCTCCTTATCTGCTAAACCGCAGCAACAAGGAAACTGCTCCCTAAAATGTGTGGGCTAATAGTTCTTTAGTTTATAATCAAGGCTATGACTCACACATTCAGCTAAATATAGCCACGTAAAAGCTCTCTAGGGTACCCTCAGGTGCAAACTGTTTATTTTTTTCTTTTTTCTGTGTCTAGTGCACAACCACGGTATTTTTTTTAACATTTGTTTTCTTTTGTCTGTTTCTTAAATATATACATATCTGTAGATATTTCTTTTCAGAAACAAAACTCTCCTGGCTTTTGTGCTGTATTCTGGTCAATTCAAAACTTTACTTTCTCCTTACACTAGTATGGTACCTTTAACACAGTGCTTATCAAACTTTGGGAAGGAGGGATGGAAAGGGATAGGAAGGGAAGAATGGAGCATGGGAAGGGAGCAAGGGAAAGGAAGAAAGAAAAAAAGAAGGAAGGAATAGAGGGAGGGAAGGATAAAGGGAGGAAGAAAGAAAGGAAGGGAGAGAAGAAAGGAGGGAAGAAAGGATAGAAAGAGGGAAAAGGAAGAGAAGAAGGGAAGAAAAGGAGACAGAGATGGGGGAGGAAAAAAGAAAGACAAGATAAAAAAAGGAAGGAAAGAAGGAAGGAAGGAAGGGGAAATGGGATGGTGTTGGGAGGGAGGGAAGAAGGAAAAAAATTATTTATCTTCTCTGTTAATAATGACAAGAATCCAATTGAATGAGATAATTTAGGTGCAAGTCTATCTAGAAGCAATGGAATATGAGTTTTCTGACTGCTATGGAAAGACTGAGAAGCCCTATACCTCTTTGATTTTATATCATAGGCCATTTCTGCCCAGGCAAAAAGTCCATACAGATGCCTGGAAAAAAGACTGGTGACAGGCCATTTTATTATCTTTATCCAACTGAAAATTCACCTTGCTGCATCTTTCTATTGTGAACTCTGTGATGACTCTTCTCAGAGCTGTGCTGATATCATCAATAATGCTGATGCCCAAATGATGAAATAAATAAATAAAGCTATATTAATATCAGCTCCATTAGAAACACAGGAAATAAATTAATGTTTGCCAAATGGGAAAAGAAAAAATCAATAGGGGAAGAAATATTATTTTTAATCTTCTGAGAAGGTTTTTATAAACAACAGAAAGGGGGGGAAATGAAAACTATGAAAAAGGATCTGCCATCGTCCTTTTAACCTTTATTTATTATCACTCATTCTACATCAACCCCGAACTGCATGATAATTTGGAATTTCATTTTAATTCCAATGTTCAAATAATTCAACATAGCCCTTTACAATTTTTTTTACTAGAAACTTTTGAAATGTCTCAAAAGGAAATACAACAAGGTTGGAGGTGGAGGAAGGAGGGAAGACCTATAATCCTTCTGTAGTAGTCACTTAATTTATGACATGAACTGAACTTATGCAAAAAAATGATAAAATTAAAATTGCTTCTCTTAAGCTTTGTTTGTTCCTTCTTTTTATATTTGAAGATGTTTCAATCACTGGATCATTAGGGCCATTTTAACATGATAATAACGATAATAATAATAATACCTTTTATTCATATAATATCTTTGCTTGGCAAGCATAGACATGGCAAGCATTCTTTTGCAAATTTGGTGAGTTTTGTTCTTTGTTAAGAAACAGCATAGACTGTATCCCAAAGGGATTGAGGAAATGGTATGATCTCCTCCCTTCTAGTAACTGTAATTAAGCCAACCTTTCTCTCGAAGTTCTAACTTCCAAGAAGGTGAATGGTAAGTGGGAGACAAGCAATAGGCCTCATGTATTAGATCAGAAGGGAAGAAGCAAGTCTTTATTAAGCACCTAATATATGCCAGGCACCAAGAAATATCCTTTACAAATATTTTCTCATTTATTCCTTACAATAATCCTATGAAGTAGGTCCTATGATTATTTCCATTTTAGGATAGACAAAACCAGAGCGGACCAAGGTTAAATGACTTGCCTAGGGTCACACTGCTAGTAAAGTCTGAAGCCAGATATGAGCTCAAGTCTTCTTGACTCCAGGTCCAGAACTCTATCCACTGTCCTATCTAGTTTCCTAGATAGCAAAGATTTAAAGCTGGAAGGGACTTTTTGTTTTATTGATTTCTTTCTTTGTTAAGATTAATTTATTTATTTTTGGTTTTCAATATTTATTCCCACAAGATTTTGAGTTACAAATTTTCTCCCCATCTCTACCCTCCCTCCCACTCCAAGATGACATATATTCTGATTGCCCCTTTCCCCAGTCTGACCTCCCATCTACCACCCCACTCCCCCCCATCCCCTTCTCCCTTACTTTCTTGTAGGGCAAAATAAATTTCTATACCCCATTGCCTGTATATATTACTTCCCAGTTGCATGTCAAAACAGTTTTTAACATTTGTTTTTAGAACTTTGAGCTCCAAATTCTCTCCCTTCTTCCCGCCCCACCCCCCTCCTTGAGAAGGCAAGCAATTCATTATAGGTTATACATGTATCATTATGCAAAACACTTCCATAATAATCATGTTGTGAAAGACTAACTATATTTGCCTTCATCCTATCCCACCCCCATTTATTCTGTTTTCTCTTTTGACCCTGTCCCTTTTCAAAACTCTTTGCTTCTGGATCCCCCCTCCCCCAACCTGTCCTTCCTTCTATCATCCCCCTTCTTATCCCCTTCCTCCCTACTTTCCTGTAGATAAGATACCCAATTGAGTGTGTATGTTATTTCCTCCTTAAGCCAAATCCGTTAATGGTAAGGTTCACTCATTCCCTTTCACCTCTCCCCTCTTCCCTTCCATTATAACAACTTTTTCTTGCCTCTTTAATGTGAGATAATCTACCCCATTCTATCTCTCCCTTTCTCCTTCTCCCAGTATATTCCTCTCTCACCCCTTAATTTTATTTTTTAGATATCATCACTTCATATTCAACTCACCCAATGCCCTCGGTATATATATATATATATATATATATATATATATATATATATATATATATATATATATATATATATATATATAGGTATGTATATAATGTGTGTGTATGTATGTATGTATGTATGTATGTATGTATATTCCCTTCAACTACCTAATACTGAGAAAGGTCTCGTGAGTTACAAATAACATCTTTCCATGTAGGAATGTAAACAGTTCAACTTTAATAAGTCCTTTATGATTTCTCTTTCCTCTTTACCTTTGCATGCATCTCTTGATTCTTGTATTAAAAAGTCAAATTTTCTATTCAGCTCTGGTCTTTTCATCAAGAATGCTTGAAAGTCCTCTGTTTCATTGAATATCCATTTTTTTCCCAAAGGATTAATCTCAGTTTTGCTAGGTAGGTGATTCTCGGTTTTAATCCTAGCTCCTTTGACCTTATCATATTCCAAGCCCTTCAGTCCCTTAATGTAGAAGCTGCTAGATCTTGTGTTATCCTGATTGTGTTTACACAATATTTGACTTGTTTCTTTCTGGCTGTTAGCAATATTTTCTCTTTGACCTGGGTACCATGGGATTTGGCTACAATATTCCTAGGAGTTTTCCTTTGGGATCTTTTTCAAGTGGCAATCAGTAGATTCTTTCCATTTCTAATTTGCCCTCTGGTTCCAGAATATCAAGACAGTTTTCATTGATAATTTCTTGAAAGGTGATGTTTAGGCTCTTTTTGCGATCATGGCTTTCAGGTAGTCCAATAACTTTAGATTCTTTCTCCTGGATCTATTTTCCAGGTCAGTAGTTTTTCCAATGAGATATTTCACATTGTCTTCCATTTTTTTCATTCTTTTGGTTCTGTTTTATAATTTCTTGATTTCTCACAAAGTCATTAGCTTCTATTTGCTCTATTCCAGTTTTTAAGGAATCATTTTCTTCAATGAGCTTCTGTGACCTCCTTCTCCAATTGGTTAATTCTGTCTTTTAAGGCATTCTTCTCTTCATTGGCTTTTTGGACCTCTTTTGCCATTTGGATTAGTCAGTTTTTAAGGTGTTATTTTCTTCATAATTTTGAGGGGTGGGGCAGCTAGGTGGCATAGTGAGTAGAGCACCAGCCCTGGAATCAAGAGTACCTGAGTTCGAATCTGGCCTCAGACACTTGACACATATACTAGCTGTGTGACTTTGGGAAAGTCACTTAACCCCAATTGCCCCCCCCCAAAAAAAAAACCAAAACCAGAATTTTGGTGGGGGGATCTCCTTTAGCAAGCTGTTGACTTGTTTTCATGATTTTCTGGCATCACTTTCATTTCTTTTCCCAATTTTTCCTCTACTCTTACTTGATTTTCCAAATCCTTTTTGAGCTCTTCCATGGCCTGCAACCAATTCATATTTTTCTTGGAGGCTTTAGATGTTGGATCTTTGACTTTGTTGTCTACTGGCTGTATGTTTTGATCTTCTTTGTCACCAAAATAAGATTCTATAGGCTGAGTTTTTTTTATGCTGTTGGCTCATTTTCCTAGCCAATTACATGACTTTTGAGCTCTTTGTCAAGGTATGACTCTGCTTCCGTAGTGGAGAGTGTTCTGTCCCAAGCTTCAGAGGCTGTTTTCTGAGCTACTTGTAGGCACCTGTAAATTTTCAGTTCTTCCGAAGCAGTATGATCCAAAGATAGGTGTGTACTCCTCTACTGGCCTGTACTCTGGTCTATGAGTGACCTCAAGCACTCTTTTCTGCCTTGGAACTGCTAGGAGGACTCCCATTCCACAGCTACCACAAGCTCTGTCACACCAGTTTTCCTCCTCACCCCAGGACAGTCCACCCAGATCCAACCAGGGCAAAGCAAGAGAACACTGCCTCAGCACCAGCAAAGAGATCCCTGCACTCCTGCTCTGATCAGCCACTTGATTCCTCCAACCATCTGTGGGCCTGGAGCCCCACAAGTGGCTGCTGGCTGCTGCTCCTGCCACTGCAGCCACCACCCCTACCTCTGCAGCCATCTCCACCACCCCAGGGCTGGAGCTGCACCTAACTCTTCTCTCATCCAGGTCCAACAGAATTTTCCCACTGACATGTTAAGTTGTCTTTGATGTTTGTGCATTAAGAAGTCTGGAAACTGCCACAGCTCAGTGATTCAGAGCCCTGAGGTTTGCTCTGCCCAGTCTGCTCCAGTCTGGCCTATCCCGGTGCAGCCCATGCTGGGCTGCACTCTGCTCCCAGGACCATGCAATAGACCCTTCTCAGAGACCATCCAGGCTGTCTTGGGTTGGAGACTTGCTTCACTCTGTCATTTCATGGGTTCTGTAGCTCTAGAATTTGTTTAGAGTCATTTTTTACAGGCATTTGGGGAGAGTCTAAGGAAGTACCTGCTTTTACTCCTCCATCTTGGCTCTGCCCCCTGGAAGGGACTTTAGAGGTCATTGAGTCAATGGCTTTATTTTACAGACAAGGAAAGAGAGGCCCAACAAGGTACAGCAACTTGTCCAGGGTCATATAGTTATAAGTATTTGAAGGAGGATTCAAAACCAAGTCTTCTTGACTCCAAGCCTAGCATCCTGTCCATTTCACCATTCTGCTATTCTCTTTCCTTTACTCACTGACTCATGCTCTAATACTCCCCAAATGCTGATTATAAAAACTTGGGGATGAAACAGTAGGGACAAATTTTTTAAGTTTTCTTTGTCCTTTCTTCTTTCTCTAGCCTTTTGCCCCTCTTTTATTTTCTCCTGCCTTATTAGTCTAGGGTTGTGAGTAACAGCAAAGCATAGTATTATAAGATTAGGCCTGGTAGTCTTGAGACCATCATGACAATCTCCCCTTAAGGGAGTAAACTTATAGAACATACCTATGGAAAAATGCTGATAATTGTCTACCACCAGCTTGTTTTTCTCCCTGATATGCAAATTCTCGAAATAATATTTTGTCTACCAATAGTCTGTTTTTTACCCTAATAAACTCTCGAAATATTATTTTGTCCTGACCCCCAGCTCCAGGGGGCCACTCAAAATCAGAGTGTAAGAACTCCATTATTAGAAAAGTACTTTGGCATACCCCCTTCCCTAGCAGGACCACAGCTTCTTGCTGGAGCTTTTCCTATTGAATGGACCCATGTGTCTGTGATCCCAACACAGCACAACCCCTATGTGTTATACTCTATTTTAGTTGCATACCTGGGTTGTTACATAAGGTCCACTTTTCCCATCTCTCCTTCCCCCTTTTTCCCCATTGCTTGCATCTGGCTGCAAAACTTTACATTAAACTGATTCCCTTTGTTTTACATGTCATTCTTAGCATCCAAACTTATTAAAAGGTTGATTTCCCTTACATTTCTGGCTGGGCCATGGGCCTTTCCTTAGATATGATTTGGGTACCCTATTAACAGGGACACCTCCCCTGGGAGATTATGGCACTGTGAGCCCAATCATAGAGAGCAAGGATCAAGAAGGGAACCCTAAATCCTCCCAGGAGAGATTCCCTTGCACCAGAGGATTGTCACAAAATAGTTTGTAAAGAGTCATTAACCCTGGGAGTTAAGTCTAATGGCAGATGCTCATAGGAGGGTTTGTGGTAGGAAGGTCAGTTATTCTAGGGAGCAGTATAGAAGTACTAAAAGTGAGAAGGGAAAGGACAGGAGAGCAATGTCTTAATCACACTGGATACCCAATAAATAAACAATGGTTCTATTAAATTACATTGAATTAAAGGGGCTTCATCATAAGCACTTAACAAATGCTAGTTGACTATTGTCTGAGAAAGGTTAGAGTCTGTGTCTGAAAGTCCAAGCATGCCAGAAATAAATAGGAATGAGTAGACTCCAAATGAACAGACAATGGAGCTTCTCTGAGCTATCAGGTAAAATATGTGACTAGGCAAGGAATGGTTCTGGGCAAAAAAGCTAAAGAAAATGTTCTGGGCTGAAGACAGGTAAGAAAGTCATACAAGAATGAATACAATCCCTGAAGAGTTGAAAGGGATTTGCCAGGCCTTCTAGTTAATCTTATAGCTGCATTAGGATCCTCTGTATAACACACTGATAGATACAATCTTGTTGTGAATTGATGAACAAGCACTCATTAAATGCCTACTATGAGCTAGGCACTGTGCTAGACACCATGATACAAAGACAAAAGTTAGACACTCCTTGTCCTCAAGGAGCTAGGTCCTGATTAGACTGAAGAATTAATCCAGTGAAGTGGTTTCATGTACTCAAATTCATACTATTTGAAGTTACAATTATATCAAATATGGTAATTGGTCACAGCGCAGTGGAAATATGCAGTGCAAATTTGAATATATGTAACTACTGGATTCATTATTCAAACTAATGGAAATCTGGCTGTGCATTCTATTGGGAGATACAATCTATGTATTTATATGTATTTTCAAAATATAAAAAAAAATGGTGGTGTTGCAGGGAAAGGTGCCAGCAGCTGGGTGGGAGGATCAAGAAAAGCTTCATATAGAAGTTGGTGTTGAGGTGAATCTTGGAGGAAACTAGGAATTTTTAGCAGGCAGGTGGGAAGGGCTTAATTTCAGGCATGGGAGTAGCCCTTCCAAAGCCATGGAGTTAGGAATGGAGTGCATTGAATAAGGGACAGTAAGAAGACCAGATTAATTGGACTTTAGAATATGTGAAGGGGATTAATGAATAAAAAGGTTAGAAAGGCAATATAGCACCATTTGGAATTATTTCCCTCAAATGGAACCCAAAAGTTGGGCTCCTCAGAGGTCTTCTGATTATTACGCTTTCTCAAGGTTCTAGGATTAACCCTGAGCAAATATAATTATTGTGCTATTGCTCTATAGCCCTCTACCAGTGTATACTCTATAGATAGTCAACTAATTGACTCCATTTTGTAGTAGTTGGCACAAACATTCCACCCTGCTGCTCAAAGTAGGGGCAGATCCTTCCTTTGTACACATAAGGGCTCTGGAAAGAGTAGATCCAAATGTAAAATGCAAAGGTAGTGAGGCACATGTTGTGGTGATAATGTGATTAAAGACTTTTCCTGCCCATTTAATAGGCCTCAGGTGGAGCTAGTTAAGGGAAGTTTCTCAGGTGGAGCCTAAGTAGGGAAGGGAAACTTGATTAGGAGAGGCTTGATTGTAGGCAGGCTTACACCATTTGCTTACTAGTTGTGAGGCCCCAGGCCCATACTCTTTTGCCATGTAGGCCAAGAGAGGTGTGAAACCCTCAGAGCCCTAAGGAGAGGTGCTAAGAACAGAGCCAATTTTATGTACACTGGGTTCTAGCCAATCAGATGCCTGCAATGACTGTATATAAGGAGAGCCCAGAACTGAGAGCAGCAGAATTAAGAAGGAGAATTGAGAAGCAGACATCAAGAAGACATTGAGGCAGCCAGTGTTGAGAGAGACTGCAGAGTGGGGAGTGCAGACAAGAGAGTTGTGGAGATGAAAGAGCTGAGAATCTACAGCATCAAGAGATTGGAGAACTGAGAATCCCGAGAATCCAGGAGCCTGCAAGGACTCTGAGACCTGCAAGGGCTTTCAGAACTGTGGGAGAGGACGAAGGCAAGCAGATAAAATTTGTGAGTGATTGTTTATAGGAGGGCCCTAGAGAGGGGGCGGGGGAGGTTACAAGATGACTTGGTTCCTTGCTACAATACTGTGTTATAATTTCATTGTTGCTACATTGAGGTGGGATTACTGGTTTGGGGATATAATTACTGCTACATCGAATTGAGGTTATTGGTCTTGGGATTGGATCCTCTGGTGTCTAAATAAGTGTTATACTTCCTCTGCCTTCTACCTAGAGAGTTTTTCATACTTTGTGATTCTGAACCATACCGACATGTTCATGGTCATCCTCAAGGTCATGAATCTTGCCTTACTGATACACATGTGTAGAGAACACAGGGGATACTTGGCTACTGCTGGCACTGAGAGTGATTTTCTCCTTTTATAGAGTACTCATCAAGTTTCTCTTATGTGTAGCTCACTTTAGGGATCAATCCAGTTGTAGTCTGAGGTTAGTGCCTCATTTGAATTCATAGCTGGTGTTTCATTTCTTGAAAGCACCTGCTTCCCAAAGCTCTCATCCCTTGGGTGAATATCTTTCCAGGTTTGCTGTAGTTACTTCCATTGCTCTTGGCCACTATCACTCAAGTGACACTATTACTCTATTTTAAAGAAACATTTGATGGGACTTCTGGCTTTCCTGAACTTACAAGATCACCTGGACACCTCTGTCTGAGAATACTAATTTGTCTAAGTTTAGGAAGGAATAAACATAAAGAGACAGAAACAACTATGTTCACAGTCGCTACAGTTAAGTGGAAGATAGGACTGCTACTCTTCTCCCACCTGGCTCTCACCTTAAGCCTTGCCTTAAGCTTTAAGCTCAAAAGGAAAGAAAGACAATAATGAACAATTAGTTTGCCCCTTTAGTATGTCGTTCCAGTTCTGGTGTAGTAATGCTTGAATCATGAATTCTTTTGTCTGCTAATTATAAAACATTTTGCCATCACAAAGTAGGAACAACTCAGTCACACAAGACTTCATAGTGCCTCATGAAACCAAGGAGGGACAATCTATGGTTTCTCACTGGCTAGTCTACAATTTGTTACAGTAGATAGGGGTCAGAATGAAAGAGCTTTAAATGCAAAACAAATTTAAATGCCTAATGGTATTTGATTCTATAGGGCATAGGTTTTGTTTTGGTGTGAGAGGGATACTGAGGAGAACTAAAGCTTGCCTAGGTAGTCTTATTACCTGATCGTAGCAGAGAGAGTTGGCTTGTAATGATTCCCCCCTTTCCTTCCTCATTAATCTTTCTCCCTCCTCTTCCACTGGTTCGTTTCTTCCATTTCCTTCTGAGCCCCTTTCCTTTAGTTTCATTATATATAATATTAATATATGTTACATTATAATATATAATATATATAATAATTCTATAAAATTACCTAGATCTACTCCAGAAAAACCCCACCAATTGTTATGACCCCTCCAATAGCCAATGGGACATCAACTAAGTGAGATGTCTAATTTTCAGGGCCCTTGTTGACACTTGATAATCGCTTATCATCTGTCTTTAGAAATGAGAAAGTAAAACTCTCACAATTCTGATCATTCTTCTCCAAATACCAAATGTCTCTGAGCCTCACATCAGGGACACAATATAGATAAGGCTGGGCAAATCAGTATTCAGAAGCTTCTAGAACTGTTACTCCTTGATAGCCAGAAGTTACCATCTTGCAGCATTCCCTCCATGTGTCTCTGTGAATGAACTGGAACCTAATACTGTTTTTTTTTAAATTTTTTCCTCTAATTGGAGTAGAAGGAAAAAAAGTCCCAGGAGCAACGGCCTGAGTAATGAATGGAGATACCCAGGACCAGTTTATGGCTGCTGAGAACAGTTCTCCACCTTTGATTGCCACAATTTTTCTTGCTAATCATGACTGATTGAAAAATAAATTCCATGTTTATTTTTTAATTTTAAAAAACTCCAGAACATTAATTTGCTTAATGTTGCCCTGTCACAGATGGTGCATTTTTGCCGAGTATTTTGGCACTGGCAATGGGCAAAGGGAACCTCATATATTTGCGTCAGACTTCATCAGCAGCAGCGTTTGTCAGGGCGCTGCTTAAATGACAAGCATAAAAGGCTTGTTTGTGTACTTAAAATTGCCTATTATTACAGAGCAGCATATGCTACTATCTGCCATCAGTGATTTGTATATTTCTCCTGAAATGAGAATGAAACAAATCTGGTCTGAAGCAGATATTCAAATTAATTCTCTGACCATCGTTTCACAACTAAACAGTCTCTTCTCTAAAAGTTTCTATCTTTTAAGTTTACTTTGTAGGATTTGCTTTTCTGTCCATATACTCTGCTGCCTATCAAAGTACACAACTGCGGGTGGGAGTTTGAGGAGGAGCTATTTTATAAATCACATTCATTTTAATTTTTGTAAGATGTGTTTTCGTGATTTTTTGCCTCTCGGAATCTACTCTTGATATCATGGTGGAGGCACAACATCCAAGGCTAAGGAATAAAAATTCAAAAGCATTCTGGAAGCTATTGCCCATAAGTAACTGATGCTCTTGATTAAAAGTAAAAACAAAAGCAAAACTGGACCTATGATTTTTACGACTACAGGGAACTTCCAGTAAAGAGCTACCAATTCTAATAATACAGGTTGGCCTCTGCTATGCAACTTCTAGGCTTAGAGTTCTCTCATGGATTTGAATCTAAACCATGAGGATGATAAATCCATTCATTACCATAATGGTACAGATCATTGGGGGAAAATATTATTTTTAATGAGCTGATCCTAGGAGATGTGGTTAATTAACAAACACTGTCACAGAAATATAATACAATGAGTACAATGTCAGTGTACTTTCTATGAGGGAATTCCCTATTTCTTGCAAGTCTTACAACTTGAATATACCCAATTTTAATTTTTTTTAAAAAATTCAATCATATTATAGTTACAACAAGAAGTATGTTGTAAAATGGAATGGCCTTCCATTCTGTGTCTGCTGGAGTTCCTATTCCATAATGAACAAACTTCTTTTCATCCTGAACCTCTTTCTCTAATACTCTTCCCATTTACTAGCCTTCGTTGAGATCTAGCTTCCCCTGATGACATGCTGTCTCTGACTGTACTCTCCCACACAGCCTGGAGCTTCATTCACAGCCCCTGTTCCTAGAGGAGCTCTTTGCTCCCTAATCCCACTTTTAGATTCTCTTTTTGCAGCTGTCACTCCACAGCTCTCTTCCATTGAAGACCATTCAGTGAAAACTTTCCACCCAACACACATTATGACGGCTGTTGTACATGAAACCTTAGGTCATTCTGACTCCTTTCTCAAAGAATCAAGCACTTGGACACCATCTTCTCCTCGTTGACTCCTGTTCTTATACTAAGGGACTTCAAAATTCATGCTGATCTTTCTTAAACTTCTCTAACTTCCCAATTCTTCAGCCTCTTAAAAACCTTATTATGCTTCTTCGCTCCAGTTCAATCACATTGGCATAGTCATACCCTGCATCTCACCATTATACATAAGTGTTGCACTTGTTCATTAGAAACTCTGACATTCCTCTGTGAACATAATCTCCTATTCTTCGTTCTCTCCCTGTGTCTCAGTTCTACTAACCCATTCTTTACCCCAGTGAAAACCTTCAATTCCTTCACTCCTCAAGATTTTTCAAGCCATTACCTCTGCTGTGACTTCATTTTAATCCTTTTTCCATCTCAATCCTATAGTTAGACATTTCAACACTATATTGCTCTGTGCTAATGAATCTTTAGCCCACTTGCCTTATTGCTGGTGAGCTAAGTCACTTCCTATATTTACTTTCTCTGCTCTTACTCACAGGCTGCTGACTACTTACAATCATACAACCCTGGAAGGGAGGTGTTATTTGTCCATTTTACAGCTGAGGAAACTGAGGTAAACAGACTAAGTGACTTGCCCAGGGTCACATAGCTAGTAAATGCCTGAGGCCAGATTTGCATTCAGATCTCCTTGACTCTAGTCCCAGTTCTCTATCTACTATGCCACTTGTGTGTATATGTATATACATACACAAATTATTAAATGTTTATTGACTAACTGGCTGATTATCACTCAGGGGACTGCTAGGTGGCCCAGTGGATAGAGCACTGGCCCTGGAGTCAGGAGGACCTGAGTTCAAATATATCTTCAAACTTGACACTTACTAGCTATATGACCCTGGGCAAGTCATTTAACCCCAATTGCCTCATCGAAAAAAAAAAAAGTCAGTCACTTTTGTACAGCCCACATTCAAACTTGGATCTTCTGACTCCAAGTTCAGTGCTTTTTCTACTATTAATCAATAAACTTTTTTTAAGGGCTTATTATGTACCAGAATATTATGTGCTGGAAATAAAAATACAGAGAATGAAATAATCTATTTAACATACATATATTTACACACATGTATATCCATTCACATGCATTACACACATGCACATTCATGCATAATTGAATATATACTTGTACACATATACATACAAATATCTACAGTGTACATATGCAAATATGTAATATATACATGCTAATGTGTATAACTCTGTGGGCTACCTAGCTAGCTGCATGTAGTAATCGAAGTAATTTGCCTTTCATCCATTTTTTTCTAGGTAAATTTTTAGCTCAGTTATTTATAAATGACTCTGAATTTCAATGAGGAATATTTATAATGTTTTAAAATTCAGTGTATAACACATACACATATTATATACACACACACGTATACACACACACACACACACACACACACACATATATATATATATCACATGATGTATATATTTAGAGAATGCTCCTGTCAGAATCCCTCATCTGCATAGAGTGCTTAAGGTTTATAAAGTGTTTTGTTTTCAAAACAATCCTGTAAGATGTGTCATTCAGGTATTATCCCTGTTTTACACATGAGGAAACTGAGACCCTGAAAAGTTAAGTATCTTGATGATGGTGGCACATTTACTAAATGTTTGAAGCAAATTTTGAACCCTGAACTCTTGGCTTCAGATGGTTTGTGGTGGTTGTCATTTTTCCACCACTATTCTATCTTGTCTCTATATTCAAGGACTCATTTTTGACATCTAAGTCAAGTATATATTTCTGTTTTATTTGATATTTGTTTGTTTTTATGGGAGACTGGGCCTCCCTATCTTCTGCAGGTGGGAAGCACAGCAAATATTCATGAGTTTAAACCCAAATACCTGTATAAAACTAAAGGAAGCTTTTACCTGCTCTGTTTTTCCAACTTGGGGCAGATTGCCCCTCCTGATGGGCTACATTCCAGGAGGCCCACCATATTATTACCAGATCTAGCACAGACACCTGATAAGTTTTATCCCTACTGTAGCTTAGAAATCCTAAATTCAAGGATCCATCAGTTTTAGTCTCTCAAAGTAGCGAGAGTTACAGGCCAGCCTCTATTTGATGTTAATACTGAGAAATCATTGATCAGTTTCCTCTTTGATTTCATTTCTTGAAGATTTTTATATAATTTTAATGAATGGGTGGATGAAACCGTGCCTGAATGGAGTTTTTCTGGCTGCATTTTGTTGTATTGTGTCAAATGCTTCCTTGAAATCAATAAACAATAAACACAGAGAAGTTATTATATACTCATATTCTTTTAACCTCACAGTCAGTTGTTTGAATATGAAGATATGCTCTGCTATAGAAAATTGCCTGTGAATTCCTGCCTGCTTCCTTCTCATTTTTTTTTTCATCAAGAATACCTAGATCATTCTCATGAAGATTTCTGTAGAGCTGGAAAAAGAAAGGATATGGATAAACGAGTGCTAATATTTTCTTGGTCACCTGTTTCTTTTGGTGTAAAAATACAAGTCATAATAATTTTTATTCTGCTGCTATCCTCCATTCACCAAGAGAGTTTGAAAACTGATACATGAATGACTTTTCATCTCCATGACATTTTTCCTATATGCCATTGGTCAGTTCCATCTGCTCTTCCCAATTTCATATTCTTAAATGCCAGTCATTCTATCATCTTTTTCATTATGCACTGATGTGGTAGAGTATAGATGAAGTAGTATCACTGTTGAGAAGAAATCATGATAAACATGTTGGCAGATCAGTTCCATTTCACTCCCATGTAATATAGGCAGGCATCACCTTCAACCATAATGGGGACTCTCTAGCATGGCTTTAAGCACCATTAATGATGCTGCAGGGGAGTACTTTTCATTGGAGAAAGTTTCAGGGCATAAAATCTTGATGAGGATTCATGCTTAAAAGATGGAGTTACAGAAGATGGCAACTGGAAAGCAGTAACTGGTGTGAGCTCCCCACCAAGTCCCTCCAAAAACCTATAAAAAAAATGGCTCTGAACCAATTCTAGAACTGCAGAACCCACAAAGTGGCAGAGGGAAGCAGGGCTCCAGCCCAGGACAGCC
>CM053622.1:549798148-549813428 GCA_028646595.1 Phalanger gymnotis
GGAAATGGGGAGAAAATCTGTAATTCAAATGCATGTGAAAATCAATGCTGAAAACTAAACATATTAAAAATAAATAAAAAAAAAAGAAAGATGTTGTTACTAACTTGGAAAAGGAAGAAGAGATGAGGCAGTCACTTGGAAAAGATACCAAAGTAAGAAACAGAGGGACACTTGAAAAGGAGCCTGGGATATTCTTGAATAGCTATAATGAAAGAGCTAAGTGGGAGAAGTCTGATGTAGGGAATGATCTACTGAGCACAAGAGGCCAATCCTATAGCTACATTCAAATGATCAGAACCTCAACTCCCCATTGAAGGAGCTGTAACCTCAGATATGGAGCTGATATTAATCCAGCCCCACAGAGTTTCAGTAGATCTCTGTACTAGCCACTGAACATGCTGAGAGACCAGGAAGCTGGTGAAACAAATTTCCCTCCCTTATGTGTCCATGTGCTAAGGGATCATTTGTTGGTTTCTTCCCCATTATAAGTTTTACCTGGAAAGCTCCTATCTTTTCCACCCATCTGATATACATAGGAGGCTATACCCATTTTTGTTTTAGGTCAGAGAATGATTCTATTTTATTCACTCTACTTACATCCTTTTTATGTATGAAGTAATTCTGTTGGCTATTTATGGCTTGCATAGTCTGTAAACAGTAAATATTTTATTGGTGGAGGCTTAGGACATGATTTGCAGAACTGATTACCCAAAAGAGCCTACACAGAAACGGGGGAAAATAGCAAAGTGCTCTAAAATCAGATAACTCAGGGATTTCCGGGAACCTAGTGGTTCATTTATTGTTTTCATTCTGATATTATCTGTAAATGCTCAAAAGTAGAGCCAATTCTCAGACCTCCCCCCTGCCACCCTTACCTATTTTTCTCTCTTTTGTCAAATGACGCTCTCTGTAACCTCCTGAAATCCTTCTTCAAAATGTCTCATAAATACCTTGTACTCTAAACCAGTGTTGTCTTTGGTTGCCATGTCTCTCTGCTTGGTAAGGGAATTAAGAATTTTCTGGCTAAGGTGATTTCTCAGCTCTTTGGTCTTCTTATGATGATGTCTGGTGCTTGCTGTACTCAAAACCTCCAGATTATCTCATTGAGGAAAGGATTCATTCATGTCTTTTGTTTTATTCCCTGCACTTAGCACAGTTCCTGACACACAGTAGGCACTTAATAAGTGTTTACTTACTGATTGATTGATTTCAGGCTTCTGAATAGTCTATAGTCAGATTTTGGTTTAATTTCTTCATCACAAACCATGAAGTTTTCATTATCTTCCCCTCATCTCATAGTATTCGCTGACTAATGAAGACATAGGTCTGACTTAGTCTGTAAGAGTTCTATATTGTTTGTAGAATTTCTCTACTCCTTCATTCTTTGCACCAAGTTACCTCCTAAGCTGTAATTGTCTTCATGCTGGTCTGTTTGTTCACTTTTACTCTGAGCCTGGAAAATAAAAGGATCAGGAAATTATCTTTCTCATTGCCTTTGGACACGTATGGAACCAGCTCCACCAACCTCTGCATTCACCTCTCTGAAGAGAATCTATAAGCTGTTTTTTTTAATTTATATTCAACTTCTTGATGACTTCTGATTTTATTTACAACAATATTATTATGGATATAATTTAGCTCCTTCTGTAGTGTATTGATTCATTGTTCCTTGGATAAGTGTTGTATATTATAAGTGTAGAATTAGTTTGTAGTTATTTTTAAATCTATGTGATTCTTGATGCCTGATTTTCTGTCCCCAATTTAAATATGTAAAGGTGGAGGAGATATAAAATTCAGGACTGAGTATTACATATATACGTGTATATATATAAATATATATATATATATATATAGTGTTATTTCAATCCCCATTCTCTGGCTCTCTTCCACAGCCTTGCTAACTAATTGCTTGGCTGGACTCAGGGAACTGTCTGGAGGCCTTGCTGCCTGATTATTAATTGTCTCACCCAGACCACTCTTACAGGATAGCCCCAGCCACCATGCTTCCTTTCACTCCGCACTCGTTGGCCATCTCCCAATGGCCTCACCAACCACCTTGAGGCCTCTCATCTACTTTTTTTCTTGCATTGGCTGTAGGTCTCTCTGGAAGATGGCATTAGTCCTCTTCTGCTATCTTGCAGGATATTACATCCTCTGCATCACTCCAACTAAACTCAGTTTTCAGATTTGATAAAGGTTGTTCCTTTTTCCAGAGAACCAGTTCTTTCTGGGCGCTTCTGAGTTCTCATGGCAGATAGCATTATAGTTTAAGATGAAACTTAAAAGACTTTCTCCTTCTAACACTCCCTATTTTACTAGGTCTCAAACACTAATTCTCCTAGGGACCCAAAACACAGAACCTCCTTTATCTTCCAAGTAGGTCTCCCTCCCCATTAACAGGCATCTCTGGAAAAATTTCGTATTTGATTTCCTTTTATCCCCAGTATCTAGGCATACTTCCCATGGATTTAGAGCCTAACAGAGTTCCTAGTCTTCTTATCACTTCAACCACCTGCCCTTTCCCTCTCTCTTTACATGCATTTTGTCCCTTCAGGCCCCACCAGTCCTCTTGAGGCCAACTGAATGAGGTTGTTCAAATTACCTGGAGCTGCTTCTTGGACATTCAGGGAAGGAAAATAGGACCAGTAAGACTAAATATTATTTTTCTCCAAATGTTCCACAGAGAATACAATTTCACTGTCTCTATTATATTCATAACTATCTGAACAACATGTGGCAATGGAAAGAATTGGAGGACCCGAGTCTGAATTCCATCTCTGCCACTTACTACTTGTGTGACATTAGATAAGTCTCAACTACTCTGTGCCTCATTTTCCTACCTCTATAATATAATGAAGAGGCTTGATTACACAGCCTGTAACATCTATTTCAATTCTAAATCTATAATCCTATCAGGTAGGCAACAAAAGTATTATACATCCTTGTTTAGAGATGAGAAATCTGATTTTGAGAGAGGTTGTCATTTGCCTAAGGTTACTAGATAGTAAGCGGCAGAAATTTCTCCTCATTCATGTTCTCTTCTATATAAACTTCATTAAGAGTATTCTAGTCAATGTGTATAACCAGACATAGCCTAGGAAAAAGATATCTATGATATCATTATTGCTAATTGTCTTTGAAACAAGTACCTAGGTATGTTTCCATTGAAATAAAATGCTAAAGCCAGTGAGAATGGTCATTTTATACTGACACAGGTGATTTGGAAAACAGTTTGGGAACATGGGTTTCATATCAAAACATATTCTTAAACTATGGATATGTCTATTATCAGGCATGGAGATACTTTTGTCGATTACTGCTTATATTTATTATAAAAGGGTGAGGGATTCTACATACTGTCATAGATTTGGTAGGACAGCTTTATGTCAAACAAGTAGGTAGGTTTATGATATATATTCTTTTGCTCCAAGCTTCAGATGAGCAAAATCCTCTAATCTTACCCTGCTTTAATCCTGGATTAGTGTGGATTTGTTAATAAAATGCTAGTGAAATTGAGAATAATTTACAATGATCTTCAACTTCTATTCCTTACATCATTTAATTTTTTTACACACACAAATGAAGAATGGTTTCGAATGCTCTGCATCATCTGCAAAAGCAGTTCATGGAAAGTGATCGCCCTACCAAGCTGCTTAGTGATTTGAGAGATCTGATTGTTAGAGAAACAAAAATAGAGAATGGATCAAATAGGTAGATTTGTTTCTGTGTTTTTAAATTGAGCTATAATAGGTTAACCTGTTATATAATCAGTGCAGTACATTATATATAACAGATGCTCAATAAGAATTCGTTGAATGAATGGAGTCTTCTTCTTCTTTCTTTTTTGTTCTTACTTCTTTCTTCTTCTTCTCCTCCTCCTTCTCTTCCTCCTCCTCCTCCTCCTCCTTCTTCTTCTTCTTCTTCTTCTTCCTTCTTTCTTCTTTCTTCTTCTTTTTACCATTAGCCTGAGCCTTTTTTCTTAGTTAATTGTTATTCTTTGTGCTTGAAGAGGATCAAAATGGCATCACTATGTCAGGGTCAAGGTACACTGTGTCCAATTGTGGCTGATCAGACCAATAAAAGCTCAGGAGGTGCTACCACAGGTTGGGTGCAAATAGTTCTTATGAATATTTGGAATGGAGATGCCTCTAAATTTGTTCATCTCATTCATTGGAGTTTTGCTCTTTGTGGTAGTCTGAATGGTTGGCAGTTCTGCTTAAGAAAGGACCTCGATGCCCAGTGCTCTATCTTGTCAGGTGATCTTCAGAATCTTCTTAAGACTATTCAAATGGCATTGATTCCATTTCCTGGCATGACACTGGTAGCCTGTCCAGGTTTCACAGACATACTATGGTGAGATCAACATATTGGTTCTATAGAACTTCAGTTTGGTAGAGAGCCTAATACCCCTCCTCTGCCACACTTTCAGAGCCTCTGAAATACTGAGCTAGCTTTGGCAACGAGTGCATCAACCTCATCATCTATGGAGAAATGCCTGGAAAATATCCTGCCAAGGTAAGTGAGCTTATCCACAGCATTCAAAGTTTCTCCATTTGCTGTAACTGATGGTTCCATGTATGAATAGTATGGTGCTAGCTGGTGGAGAACCTCTGTTTTCTTGGTGTTAATTGTCAGGCCAAAATTAACACAAGAGGTAAAGAATTGATCCACACTCTGTTGCATCTCAACCTCAGAGGATACAAAAATAAAATCATGTACCAACTCTCTCTCCACTTTGGTCTTGGCTAATTTACCATCAGTGAGGAAGCTGACCCTTACACTATTTTCGTCTTCATTGAAGGCATCTGACAGCATAACTGAAAACACATGCACAACCCTGCTTCACTCCATTTGTGAGTGGGAAAGCACAAGAGCATCATCCATTATCCCGAACAAGTACAAACACGCCATCATGGGATTGGCATAAAATACCAATGAACGTCTCTGGCAGCCAAATTCTACTCCCTTACAACTAACAACATCAAACACTTTGGTCAGATTGATGAATGTTGTATATAAGCCTCTGTTCTGCTCCTGTCATTTCTCCTGGATTTGTCATAAAGCAAACACCATATTGACTATTCCTTAGCACTACCTGAAGACACACTGGTTCTTGGCTATATGACCATCTTCCAAATGAAAGATCAGCCTATGAGGGAAGACTCTGGCGAGAATCTTGTTGGCAATGACTAAGAGAGAGGACCCTTCCCCACCATGATTGTCATGGGACAACCTTTACCTTTACCTTTATAGAGATGAACATCCTTGAACTCCCAGGTGATAATTTCTTGCCATATAATCCAGAAGATTTCAGTCATTTTTTGTATGAGCAGTGGCCCCCTGTTTTGTAAATCAAAGCTGGAATAGAATCAGTATCAGGTCCTTTGCCACATGAGAGGAGGGCGTTAAAAATGTCTTCATTTGGAAGTTTGGCTAGAGAGGGATTGAGTTTAACCTGAGGTAAATGATCAATGGCTTTAGCATTAGTTACTGACAGCCTGTTGAAAAGCCTATCTCTTTAGAATCATGTCCTTATCACTGATCAATACGGTTCTATCAGTGCTGCGTAGTTGAGGTGCATCATAGGCCTTTGGCCCAAAATAGGCTTTAGGGCATCATAAAAGTGCATCGGATTATTACTATTAGCATAAAAATGAATTTCATCTGCCCTCTTGCTGAGCCAAGAATCTTACATCTCTTTAAGTTTCACTTGCACTTTATTTTTGGTGGAGTTAAATACTGACTTCTTAGAGATAAATGAAGTATCCTTCTGGTAAACCGTGTGGAGTTCTTATTTTTCATTTAGTAGCTTCTGAATTTTCCCATTATTTTTTTCAAACCAATCTAGATATTTGCAAATGTTCTGATCCAGATCAGTAAATGCAGTGCTCTATACCAAATCTCTGAATGCTGCCCACTCCTTTTCTGCTTCACTGTTGCCTACCATGTGTTGGCTCAGCTTTCCCTACAAGTTAGCAGCAAACTGTTCATATACAGAGAAGTTATATAATCTCTTGATATTAAGTCTTCTGGTAGTCATCTTGCCTTGGGGCTACTGCTTTTGTAGAATGCAAGTATTTAGTTTGGAGAGGATAAGTCAAGCAGTCTGTGCCACACATTATCTTTGTCACTCTCACATCCTTTCTGTCTATTCTCCTTACAATGACATCATCTATTAAATGCCAATGTTTGCTGTGAGGGTACATCCTCAAAGTTTTGTTGCATTTGGGTAAATGGAAGATAATGTTGGTGATGAGAAGGTCTTTGGTAATAAGTAACCATTGTTGTTGTTGTTTCCAACTCCATTCTTTCTAAGGACTAACTGCCACATCTAATGGTTTGTATCTATTCTGGCCTTAAAGTGACCCAGAATTACAAGCTTATCCTTTTTTGGCACATTGGTAATGAGGATCACCAGGTGTCCATAAAATTTTTTTTAACCTCATCAGGGTTTGTCATGGTGGGAACATACGTACTGATGATGGAAGCACAGCACTTTCTGCAAGTGGCAGTTGCATTGTCATGAGCCTGTCATTCACTCCTTTTGGGAGGCATTTCTATGTGGGATATGAAGGGCTGTCTTTAGGGAAAATCTGGGGATAATAAAAGGCTTCACATAAGAAGTATCTATTACCTGAGCTAAGTTGAGACTTGAAGCAAAATAAGTTGTTGAGATGAAGAGGAAGTGAATTCAAGGAATAAGGGAGGACTTAAACAAATGCTTTGAAGGGGGAGATTATAATGTTGAGTATTCAAATTGGCTAGCTGAAACAATAAGTCCATGAATAGTGGCAAGTGAAAAAGTAAACAGAGCTAGATTGTGGAGATTCAGAAGAACCAGGCTGGAGTGTTTTCATTTGATCTTAGAGGCAAGGAGCCACTGAAAATTTTTGATTAGGGGAATAGCATATTATATCTTCCTTCATAAGCAGAGCCAGAAAGGACCACAGAAGTTGTTTAATCTTATTCCCTCATTTTCAGAGGAGGAAACAGTCCCAGAGAGTTTCAGTGACCTGTCTGAAGTCACTCTGTTCATAAGAGGCAGAGATGGGATTAAAATCTTAGACTTCTGTTACCAAATTCAGCATTCTTTCTATTATACGTTATTTCCTCTGTGCCTTTAGAACATTATTTGGGGAATTGTATAAAGGATGGATAAGAGAAGGGGTAGATTGGAAGATTGGAAACTTATTAGGAGACAGTTATAATAATACAGGCAAGAGGTGCTGAGGGACTCAACTAGGGTGCCAGTAATGTAAGTGGAGAGAAGGGCCCATTGCAAGAGATGTTTTGGAGGCATGATTAATGACATTTGATAACTGAATAAATATGGAAAGTGATAAGGAAGAATAAAAGATGGTTTAGAATTCACAAATGTGGATGACAGGAAAAATAAATACAGTAAATACAGGGTCATTAAAAGGTAGGAGGAAATATGTTGAGTTTTATTTTGGATGTGTTAAGTATGAGATTCTATTAGAATATCCAGGAGACAATGAGTAGTTGATAGTTGATGAGGTAGGAATGGAATTTTGGAAAGGGACTAGGAGTAGATGTAAAAATGTAGGAGTCATCTGAATAGAGGTGATAATTGGCCTCATGGAAGCTGATAAGCACCAAGAAAGCAACTTGAGAAAAGAAAATGGAGCCCAAGACAGAAACTTATATCCATGACGAGTTGAACCTAATAAAGTAGACTTAAAAAGAGCATTCAGATAGATAAGAAGGGAGATAATAGACAACAGTATTATGAAAACAACAGAGAAAGAAAGTAAACAGGAGTTGGAGAGAAGGGCTGTGGTTAGTAATGTCAAAAACTACAGAAAGATCAAAAAGGAAGGGGAGGAAGTTATTTGAGATGATCCTTGAAGGGAGCTAGGAGTTCCAAATGGTGTAGTTGGTCAGAGTCCTCAAGGAAGTTGGAAAACATTACAAAAATATGGAGGTGGGAAGTAGCACATCCTAAAAATAGACTAGTAAAGAAGCCAGTTTGCCTGTAAACATTGACAGATGGGTCCTTCTTTGAGGACCTCCTTCTCTTGTAACAAAGAAAAACACTTAAATATAATAAATAATACAATGACCTATTCTGAAAGTGAATGCAAGATTACAAATTTGTAGCATCCCTAAACTCTCAATTTTTAATTAACCTAAATCTATATTCTCTCTCCCCTGCCAACTCCATTGGAAAAAGTAGTCAAATAAATTTCTTCAATGATTCAATCCCTCCCTACCTTTCCCTCCCTCCTGCCTCTCTTCTCACAAACATAGGCATATGTGTTTATGTATATATGTATGTATATGTTCATACTTTTAAAATTATCCATTTTATATTCTGTGATCCTCTCTATCCTTTATTTGGTCATGAAATTTTCTCCTATCTATAGATCTGGAAATGTAATTATTATCATATTTCTCTGCTTTCCCCCCCCTAGTTGTCAATGTACACTTTTATAAGATTTTGAGTTCTAAAATTTCCCCCCTCTCTCTGTTCCCCTCTCCCCAAGACAGCATGAAATCTGATACAGGCTATATATGCACAATCACATTAAACATATTTCCACATTGGTCATGTCATGAAAGAAGAATCAGAACAAAAGAGAAAAACCATGAGAAAGAAAAAATAAAGAGAAAATAATATGCTTCAATCTGCATTCAGACTCCATAGCTCTTTCTCTGCATATGGACCGCATTTTTCATCATGTGTCTTTTGGAATTGTCTTAGATCACTATATTACTTAGAAGAGCTAAGTTTATGAAAGTTGGTTATCACACAATGTTGCTGTCACTGTGTACAATGTTCTCCTGTTTCTGTTCATTTCATGCAACATCAATTCATATAAGTTTCCAGGTTTTTCTGAAATTCACCTACTCATCATTTCTCACAGCATAATGCTACTCCATTTCATTCATATGTCACAGCTTATTCAACTGATGGTCATCCCTTCAATTTCCAATTCTTTGTCACCACAAAAAGAGCTGCTATAAATATTTTTGTACATGTGGGCTCTTTTCCCTTTTTTATGATCTCTTCGGTACACAGACTCAGTAGTGCTATTGCTGGATCAAAAGATATACATAGTTTGGGTGTAGTTCCAAATTTCTCTCCAGAATGGTTGGATCAGTCCCTAACTCTACCAACCATGCATTAGTGTCCCAATTTTCCCAAATCTTCTCCAACATTTATCATTTTCCTTTTTTATCATACTAGTCAATCTGATAGGAGTGAGGTGGTACCTCAGAGTTGTTTTTACTTTACATTTCTCTAACCCACAGTGATTTAGAGGCTTTTTTTCATATGACTACAAAAAGCTTTAATTTCTTCCTCTGAAAACTTCCTGTTCATATCCTTTGACCATTTTTTCAATTGCATAATGACTTCTACTCTTACAAATTTGACTCAGTTCTCTATGTATTTGAGAAATGAAACCTTTATCAGAGACACTGGCTGTAAAAATTGTTTCCCAGCTTTTTGCTTCCCTTCTAATCTTGGTTCCATTGGCTTGGTTTGTGCAAAACCTTTTAAATTTAATGCAATCAAAATTATCCATTTTGCATTTCACAATGTTCTCTGTCTCTTTTTTGTTCATAAATTCTTCCCTTCTCCATAGAGTTGACAAGTAAACTTACTCTCCTAATTTGTTTATGGTATCATCTTTTATGTCTAAGTCATATACATATTTTTACCTAATCTTGATATCTGGTGTAAGATGTTGGTCTATGTCTAATTTCTGTCATACTTTTTTCCAGTTTTCGCAGGAGTCTTGTCAAATAGTGAGTTCTTAGTCAAGCAGCTGGAGTCTTTGACTTTACCACATGGTGGGTTACTATAGTCACTGGCTCTTGTGTCTTGTGTACCTAACCTATTCCACTGATCCACCATCTATTTCTTTGCCAGTACCAAGTAGTTTTGATGACTGCTGCTTTATAATCCAGTTTTAGATCTGGTTTTTAGATCTTCCCCTGCATTTATTTTCCTGAATTCTCTTTATATTCTTGACCTTTTGTTCTTCCAGATGAATTTTGTTATTAATTTTTCCAGTTCTACAAAATAATTTTGGTAGTTTGATTGATAGGTACTGAATAAGTAAATTAATTTAGATAGAATTGTCATTTTTTTATATTAGCTTGGCCTGCCCATGAGCAACTGATATATTCCCAATTATTTAGATTGGACTTTATTTGTGTGAAAAGTGTTTTGTTGTTGTGTTCATACAGTTTCTGGGTTTGTCTTGACAGATAGACTCCCAAATATTTTATATTGCCTACAATTACTTCAAATGCAATTTCTCTTTGTATCTCTTGCTGCTGGGCTTTTAAAGTAATATATAGAAATTCCAATGATTTATGTGGGTTTATTTTATATCCTGGATCTCTGCTAAAGTTGTTAACTATTTCAAGTCATTTTTAGTTGATTTTCAAGATTCTCTAAGTATACCATCATATCATCTTCAAAGAGTGATAGCTTTATTTCTTCACTGCCTATTCTAATTCCTTCAATTTCTTTTTTCTCATATTGTTAAAGCTAACATTTCTGTTACATTATGGAATAACAATGATGATAATAGACATCCTTGTTTCACCCCAATCTTATTGGAAATGCTTCCAGCTTATCTCCTAGACATATAAAGTTTGCTGATTGTTTTAGATAGATGCTACTTACATTTTAAGGAAAACTGCATTTATTCCTATGTTCTCTAGTGTTTTCAATAGGAATCTGTGTTTTACTTTGTTGAAAGCTTTTTCTGCATCTATTAAGATAATAATGTGATTTCTGTTAATTTTGTTATTGATATGTCAATTATATTTTAGTTTTCCTAATATTGAACCAGCCCTGTATCCCTGGTGTAAATCCTATCTGGTCATAGTGTATTATCCTGTTGCTGTAATCTCTTTGCTAATATTTTATTTAAAAATTTTGCATCTATATTCATTAGGGAAATTGGTCTATAATTTTCTTTCTCTTTTTTGGCTCTTCCTGGTTTAGGTATCAGCACCATTTTTGAATCATAAAAAGAATTTAGTAGGACTCCTTTATAGCCTATTTTCCCGAATAGTTTATATAGTTTTAGAATTAACTGTTCTTTAAATGTTTGGAAGAATTCACTTGTAAATTCATCTGGCCCTGGCTATTTTTTCTTAGGGAGTTCATCGATGGCTTGTTAAATTTCTTTTTCTGAAATGGGGTTATTTAAGTATTTTATTTCCTCTTCTGTTAATCTGGGCAATTTATATTTTTGTAAATATTCATACATTTCACTTAGATTACCAGATTTATTGGCATACAGTTGGCCAAAAGAACTCCTAATTATTGTTTTAATTTCCTCTTCATTGCTGGTGAATTCTCCCTTTTCATTTTTGACACTGGTAATTTGGTTTTCTTCTTTCTTTTTTTAAATCAAATTAACCAAAATTTATCTATTTCATTGTTTTTTCATAAAACAAGCTCTTAGTTTTATTTATTAGTTCAGAAATTTTCTTAATTTCTAATTTCTAATCACCTTTGATTTAAAAATTTTCTAATTTGTTATTTAATTGGGGATTTTTAATTTGTTCCTTTTCTAACTTTTTTAGTTGCCTGCCCAATTTATTGATTTCCTCTTTCTCTATTTTATATATGTAAGCATTTACCAATATAAAATTTCCCCTAAGAACTACTTTGGCTGTATCCTATAAGTTTTGGTATGTTGTCTCATTATTGTCATTCTCTCTGATGAAGTTGTTGATTATTTCTGTGATTTGTTGTACTCATTCTTTAGGATTATATTATTTAGTTTCCATTTAAGTTTTAGCCTATCTTTCTGTGGCCCTTCCTTACATGTAACTTTTATTGCATCATGATCGGAAAATGATGCATTTAGTATTTCTACCTTTCTTTATTGAATTGTGAGGTTTTTATGCCTTGGTATGTGGTCAATTTTTGTGTAGGTGTCATATACCACTGAGAAAAAGGTATATTCCTTTCTATCCCCATTCAATTTTCTCTGGACATCTACCATATCTAACTTTTCTAAAATTCTATTCACCTCTTTAATTTTTTTCTTGTTTTATTTTGTGGTTAGATTTATCTAGTTCTGGTGGGGAAGGGGGTGAGGTCTTCCACTAGTATAGTTTTAGAGTCTATTTCTTCTAGAAACTCATTTAATTTCTCCTCTAAGAATTTGGATGCTATACCACTTGGTGGATATATGTTTAGTATTGATATTATTTTATTGTCCATGGTATCTTTTAGCAAGATGTAGCTTCCTTCCTTGTCTCTTTTAATTAGATCTATTTTTGCTTTTACTTTGTCTGAGATCAGGATTGCTATCCCTGCTTTTTATTTACTTCAATTCAAGCATAATATATTCTTCTCCAGCCTTTTACTATTACTCTATGTGTATCTCTTTGCTTCAAGTGTGTTTCTTGTAAACAACATGTTGTAGGATTCTGAATTTTTTATCTAGGCTGTTATCTACTTCTGTTTTATGGGAGAGTTCATTCCATTCACATTCACAGTTACGATTACTGTATCTTTCTCTCCATTCTATTTCCTCATCTCTTTATGCTTTTCATTCTCCTTTCACTCTTTCCCTCCTCACTAGTGTTTTGCTTCTGACCACCACTTTCCTCAATCTGCTCTCCCTTTTATTAGCCCAACTCCCTTTTTCCCCCTTTCTCCTATTACTTCTCTGTAGAGTAAGATAGCTTTCTATAACCAATGAATGTGTGTGTTATTCCCTCTTTGATCCAAATGTGATGAGAGTAAGGTTCAAACAATGACTTCCTCCCTCCCTTCTTTCCCTCTACAGTAATAGGTCTTTGTGCCTCTTTGTGTAATTGACCCTTTTCTTCCTCAGTCTTTCCTCTACTCCCAGTACAATCCTTTAATAATATTTTTTATAATCCCATCAAAGTCAACTTATACCCATATCCTCTGCCTATGTATACCTCTTGTAAATGCTGTAATAGACAGTTCTCAAGAGTTACAAGTACCATCTTCTCATGTAGAGATGCAAACAGTTTAAACTTATTGAACAATAGGTTTTTCCTTCCTGTTTACCTTTTTATGCTTCTCTTGAGTCTTGTACTTGAAAATCAAATTTTCTGTTCAGCTCTGAGTTTTTCATCAGGAATGATTGAAAGTCCCCTATTTCATTGAATATCAATCTTTTTCCTTGAAAGATTATCCTCAATTTTGCTGAGTAGTTGATTCTTGGTTGCAATCCAACCTCCTTTGCCTTCTGGAATATCATATTCCAGGACCTCTGATCATTTTAATGTAGAAGCTGCTAAATCCTGTGTAGTCCTGACTGGTTCCATGACATTTAGTTTTTTTTTCTTTCTGGATGTTTGCAGTATTTTCTCCTGGACCTGATAATTCTGTAATCTGGCTACAATATTCCTTGCAGTTTTCATTTTGGGATCTCTTTCAAGAGGTGATTGATGGATTCTTTCAATGACTACTTTATCCTCTGGTTCTAGGATGTCAGGGTAGTTTTAGTTGATAATTTCTTGAAAGATGCTGTCCAGACTCTTTTTTTTTTCATGGATTTTAGGTAGTCTAAAAACTCTTAAATAATCTCTCCTGCATCTATTTTCCAGGTCAGTTATTTTTCCAATCAGGTATTTTATATTTTCTTCTATTTTTTTCATTCTTTGATTTTGTTTGACCGATTCTTGTGTCTCGTAGAGTCATTAGCTTCCACTTGTCCAATTCTTATTTTTAACTCATTATTTTCTTAAGTTAGCTTTTGAACCTCCTTTTCCATTTGGTCAATCCTAATTTTTAAGGAATTGTTTTCTTCAGTCAATTTTTGTCCTTTTTCCAAGCTGTTGACGCTCTCTTGCATACCTCTCATTTCTTTTTTCAGTTTTTCTTCTACCTCACTTATTTGACTTTAAAATCCTTCGTGAGCTCTTACAAGATGGTTTTTTTTTGGCTTGAGGCCAATTCATATTCCCCTTTGAGGTTTCAGATGTAGGTATATTGACAATGCTGTCCTCTTTTGAATTTGTGTTTTTGATCTTCCCTGTCACCACAGTAACTTTCTATTTCAATGATTGTTTTTGCTTTTTGCTCATGTTGTTTGACTATTTCCTGACTTTTAACGTTGAGCTTTCCTAATGGAATAGGGGATACTGTCCCAAGCTTCTTGTGCTGGGACCTCAGGTTCTGGCAGCTGGAGGCTGTAGGAGTTTGGCAGCTTGCATGGTGCTAAATTGGGGTCCTAGTGGTGGTGATTAGTGTGTGCTGAGGCCAGGTGGGCATTTTTCTGTGTTTCCCTGGGCTGCACTGAAGCACCTGGAAGTTAGGCAGAAAAAAAGGTGCCTGACTACCCAGGGCTGTGCTGAAGTACATGGAAGTTCTGTCACTGGAGGAAGCCTGCCTGCCTGGGGCTGTGCCAAAGCACAGTGAAAATTTGAGACTGCTATTGTGTGATGGAAAGAATAATGTATTCAGAATCAGAGGAACTGGGCTCATGTCTTATCTCTGCTCCTTAGTCCTAAATTATGTTACGCTGAGTAACTCACAAGGTATTCCCCCATGCCTGGAATGTTCTCCCTCTTCCCCATTTCTCTTAGAACTCTCAGCTTTCCAAGAGACAACTCGGTGGCTGTCTTTTGCAGGAGAAAGCTAGGAAAAGTTTCAGGCACAGTGGATAGAGTGCTGGGCTTGGAGTTGGAACACTTCAATTCAAATCCAGCCTCAGACGCTTACTAGCTATACGATCATGGGTAAATCATTTAACCTCTGCCTGCCTCAGTTGCCTCATCTGTAAAATTTGTTGTGAGGATTAAATGAGATAATAATTGGAAAGCCCTTAGCATATAGTAAGAGCTATGTAATTATAAGCTTGTCTTCTTCTTTCTTTCTCCTGTTCTTTCTCCTGTTCTTTCTCTTCTTCCTCTTCCTCTTCTTCTTCTTCTTCATCATCATCATCATCATCGTTGTCCCCATTCTCCCATCTGCTTGTGTTTTCCCCTCTAAGGTGGTATCTATTTTGTACATTTCTTTTCCATACCTACATAGAGGAATTTGCTCGAAAGTCTTATGCAAATGGCCTTTCAGGGGTTAGAACTATACAGGAACTTGTGGTTCCCTCTATTAGAAAATAAGATACCCTTGATGAAAAGAAATGCTACAGAAGGTGGTCTAGCCATACCAGATATTAAACTGTACTATAGAGCAGCAGTCATCAAAACTACCTGGTACTGGCTAAGAAACAGAGTTGTAGATCATGGAATAGGATAGGTACACAAGATGGAGAAGTCAACAACTATAGCAATCTACTCTTTG
>CM053622.1:549813928-549875221 GCA_028646595.1 Phalanger gymnotis
AAGCTGTGGTATATGAAGGTAATGGAATACTATTGTGCTATAAGAAATGGGGATGATGTGGACTTCATAACAACCTGGAAGAACCTACATGACATAATGCTGAGTGAGTGGAACAGAGTCTGGAGAACATTATACACAACCACAGATATATGGATTCTGTGATGACTAACCCTGACAGACTTTGCTCTTCTCAGCAACACAATATGCAGAGACAGCTCCAAGGGACTCATGATGGAGACTGCTATCTACATCCAGAGAGGGAACTATGAAGTACGAATGCAGATCGAGGCACACCTCATGCTCGCCTTCCCCCCCCTTTTTTTCTCTCTTTTGTATTTGTTGTTGGGTTGTGTTTTTGGTTTTATTTTTGGTTCTGTTTCTTCTTTCTCATGATTCATTCCATTGGTCATAATTCTTCTCCACAACTTGACTAGTGTGTAAATTAATTCAATGCCAAGTTATACATGGAAGTTATATGAGATTTCATGCCGTCTTGGGGAGGGAGGGAAGAAAATCTGGAACTCAAAATTATGTAGAAACATGTGTTGCAAACTAAAAATAAAAATTAAAAATAAAAAGAATTTCAATGGAAAAAAAAGAGAATAAGATACCCGAGAGTAGGGACAGTTTTGGTTTTTTTCTTTATGTGCTCAGTATTTAGTAAAGGGCCTGCTTGGCACTATAATAAGCACTTTAAAAATGTTTTTGATTGATTTCTTGATCTGTAAAATGAAGGGGTTCAGATAGATGATCCTTAAGGTTGTTTATAGCTCCAAGTCCCATGAACCTATGAACTTAAGAAACGAAGACAATGGGAGAGGAAATGAAGGTTATTACTTCTTTGATTTCCTCCCCTCCAAATTAAAGAAACATTCATTCCATTCACTCTGGGTATTGCACATATAACTTTGATTTTAGTTTGCTATCAGTTTGAAAAAATGGATTTATTCATCCTTCACTGCTTCTGAGTACCTTTGACACTCCATCTCCCTCATGGGTGAAAGCTTCTGTCATGGTTAGGAGAAGCCAAACGATAGAATCCTTGACTTCCTTCTAATTTCTTGTTTCTAAGCAACTCATGGCAAGAGATGGTCAGGAGTCTGAGAGTCAAGCTCTCAAACCATTGAATGGCCTTGTAACATGTCTCCTAGGTGCTCAGCCACTGTGCTCCATGTGGAAAATTCTCATCTCTTTGGCACTTCCTCTCTGTCTTCCCTCCCCTTTCCTTTTATCCCTCTCCCTGCTCCCTTCCTTCCTTATTTTCTGTAAAAAAAAAAATGCTCTCCAGCCTTTTCATATCCTACCACTGGCTAATTGTTTTATAATGCAAAGGAGTTCCAGTGAAGAATGACAGCCCTCAGAAAGAGAGCTTTTAAGAAATTTTGTCATGACATGGTGGTGGTTGGGGGGGAGGGATTAGCTGCTAGTGGAGACAATATTGGTAACATTGCCTCCATTCCTTCAGAGAGCAACACACAGTAGCTGGGGGTATGTGATCTTCATACTCTTGGTTTAAAGCCCAGAAGTCCTCTGGTTCAAACTTATATAGAGTTTTGGACAAAGAGCCAGCATGCTACAAATGGGAGACTGCCCTGTTATTTACTGGTTCACTAAGATGAGGCTTTTTTATAAATTGCATATTAAGGAGTGAAAAAATGTGATGTTTAAAAAGTTTGAGGGACATAATATCTGGGCAATTTATCATTTCATTAATAATGGCTTGCATTTTATTAATAAAAGAAATAGTCACTTGACATCTCTCTCAGACCAAAGAAGACTCATGGTAGTGTGCTTACAAAGTGAGAAGTGGTTCTCGCTGAAGGTGGCAATCAACTCAGATTAGTTAACAACTAAAGATAGGTGGGCTTATTCTAATGAGGGGCTGGTAGAGTGACATCATGTTACTCTTGGACAAAGAGACCACCTTTACAACCAGACCACCCACTGACTTGGGCAACCTAGACTGAGGATCTACCTCTGCCCAAATTAGCTTAAGTAGAGCACGATGGGCAGGAATTCATTTTCGATTAGAAAGTCTGATCTAACTGGGTAGAGTAGCAATACCCAAAACGGGGAGAATATCAATCCTATCTTCCATCAGCCCTGTCAGTGACAGACTGGGCTTAGGACAAGGAAATAGGACAGGGAAAAAAAGCTTAGGTCTCCCCAATTTTAGTAATTGGCTATTAATATAAGAGAGAAATAATAATTTCTCTCAGAAATAAGGGGTGGAGAAGTAGGGAAATTAGCTCACATAACACCATTTCGACAAGCATCTAAAAGGGGGAGGGGTGTGCTAGAGCGATACCTGTCAAACCATGTTTCATCTGCTCATAATAAGTACATTTGAGACTCTGATATTAATAGATTTACAATCTTGGATGGTAAAAATAGTTTGTTACAGTAATCTTTGCATGTTCTTTGCATTTTTCTTCTATTTATGGTCCATCCATTGATATTCACTAATTCTCACATTTGATCCAGTCCTATTCGTCCCTCTTCCCCTCAGGCAGTGATGGTGGCAGATTGATGGGAAAGTGGCAGAGGCTATGAGAAATCACAGTTTTTAGAACATCTATAAACTTCAATTTCACTGTTAGTACTTTACATGTAAAATCTTTGTCCAGTGATCAAAGTGAGGAGATACTGCGGGAAGAGCTAAATCATATCAATATTTATATTCTTACTATAAACAAAACCAGAACAAAGGAAGAAAGTTTTAGCTAAATGGAAGGACAGCTCACAAGTGCTCCTTGGAAAGATTAAAAAATGGAATTTGCAGGGTTGGTTTTAGTGTAATAGAAAAGGCAACAAGAAATATTATTTCATGAGACTTTGCCATCTTATATTGTAGTCCTGGTAAGTATTTGCAAAAATATCACTGTAAAAATAATTGCAGTTTATGTATCAACATTGGATCCTGAGAATAGAGAGGTAGGGAAATTCTATGAAGAGCATGATAATGCATTCCAAATTAAATCAACATATATGCTGATATTCAGTGACTTCAATGAAAAGATGAGAAAAAGTGAGAATGGAGAGAAATGTACAGGAAAGCATAATTCTGGAAGAAAGAATGAAAAAGACTTGCAGTGTTTAAAAGCATTGGATTTGGAAATCCTGAATCAAAATAGCACCTACTTCATCATAAGGTTGTTATAAAGGTTAAATGAAATAACATGCGTACATTGCTTTACAAACATTAAAGCACTATTTAAATTCTAGCTAAGGCATCCAGGTGGGCCAGTGGATAGAGTGCTAGACCTGCAGTCTGGAAGACGTGAGTTCAAAACCAGTCTTGGCAGAAAGACTAGGGCTGGATATATAGAACTGGGGATCTTCTTTGGAGAGATGATAATTAAATACAGAGCAGCTGATCATCTCAGAAAGTTAAATAATATAAAACATCAAATAGAAAAGAACAATAGCAAATCAGTGACTTATTCCAAAACTGTTTCTGTCTGAATTTAATTGAAAATGAGAAAGATGATGATAATAATAATAATGGTTAAAAAAGAAAATCTCTAAGACATCCTTAGCCTTTATACAAAGGCTTCTATTTTCAGTCTTTAGGTTTGTGGTGGCCCATTTCATCTTCAAATAGCTTTTATTAGGAAAAAAAATATTTTTTATTTGAGCTAAAATCTGCTTCTCTATAGATTATTCATATGGATTCCACTTTTGTTCATGTTGCAATAGAAAATAAATCTCTTCCCTCTGAAGACAGAAATCAGCTCTATTTTATGTCTTCTCCCCCTACCTTACCCCAGGCTAACCATTCCTATATCTTTCATTCCTTTCCTGTTCAACTTAAACCTATGTCTCCCCAACTTCAAGGCTGATTCTATATTCACCAAAGGATGCTGACTCTCTTTGTATTTGAAAATTATGATAATGCCAAAAGTAATGTGACCAAAGTAGCAAATCTGTATCCCATTAGTTGGTCTTTCACCAGGATGAAACTTGTGAGGCTGAGAAGCTCTGATGGACAAGGCACCTATTGTCTGGTTCGCATAATGCTTCTTTAATTGCTCTTTTATGTTATTTAAATAATTAATATTATAAAAATAATTTTACTTAAAGTAAAATATTTTAAACTTCTTCCATCTTCCTTAAAAATGAATTTAATTTTATAATTTCTCTAATTTAAAAATAAAACTTCAATTACTTTCCCACTACTAAACAATCTTCAGTTACAGTTCTTTTGCTTGAAAACCAATATCCTCCACAAGCTACTCCTGACCTATTAATGAAAACTTATGTCTTACCACTTTCCATCATAAAAATAATGCTCCATCTGGATTGCTGTTATTCAGTCATTTCAGTCGTGTCCACATTATCGTTTTGAGGTTTTCTTGGCAACAGTACTAGGATGGTTGGCCATTTCCTTCTCCAGCTCATTTTACAGATGAGGAAACTGAGGCAAACATGATTAAGTGGCTTGCCCAGGGTCACATAGCTAGTAAGTGTCTGAGGCCAGATTTGAACTCAGGAAGATAAGTCTTCCTGACTCTAGGCTCTGCACTATTTCCACTGCTCTATCTAGATAGGCCTCCTCAAGTAGACAAGTCTACTTGGGAGGAATCTAAGAAGGACAGAAGAGATGAAATGTTTTTAGGATTGGTGGGAAGGACAGTCAGAAAACAAAGTAAAGGCAGCATAACAATATTTACATAACACTTTAAGGTTTGTAAAGTGATTTACAAATATTTTATCTTCACAACCATTGGTGGCAGATGCTCCCAAGGCATTATCCCTATTTTACAGATAAGGAAACTGAAGTGGAGAGAAATTAAATGATTCACCCAGGTCACACAGCTAGTATCTGAGGTTGGATTTGAACACAGGTCTTCCTGATTCCAGGTATGGCAACTCATCTACTTCATCACTTAGATGCCTCTTTAGACACTTGTGTCCATCGTTGAGAGGGATACAGAAAGAAAGAAAAGTCTTAAGGTCTAGACCAAAAGCCTCATTGGCAGAATCCAAATCCCAGCCATAGGCAGATATTAGGCTCCAGAGGACCCCGAAGGGGAATTCAAAGACCCAAGGAAGCAGCCTTCATCAGGTCTTCCTCAAATAACTTCCTTCATTCTTTCCTCATATAACTTGAATGTACTCCCAGCTAGCTTGGAGGACTTGATTAAAGGAGATCTGATTTCCTCAGGGATCACATAAATCTGCCTAGAAGGTATAACATTATACTGTGTAATATCAATTAAGTTGGGTGTCTTTGATTGAATCTTATTAGGTGGTAAGCCCCAGGCCTAAACCTCTATCTATTAGGTGCTAAGCCTATGTGGGCATGAAACCCTCAGAGTCCGAACGGGAGTTGCTAAGACCAGAGCCAATAGTAAGAGCTTAGGTTCTGGTCGCTCAGATGATATTTGATGATGTCTGAAAACTGTATAAAAAGGGAAAACAGAGCTATTTGCTTAGGGCGCTCACTCTTGGTGGAGTACTGATGTGGAGACTCTGGGCAGCTGTAGTTAAGAGCCCTCCAGCTTGTAAACCTGGATGTTAGGATGTTCAGACTTTGTTAAACTCTGGTAACTGTGCATTAAGATTTGTATCAGACAAGGTCTGTCAATGTTTGTAATTAGTTTGTATTTGCTCTGAAGTTCAGGGTGCTGGCTTTTTCCCCTGAACTAAGTGAATGATATTTGTATGTTGCATTAAAGTAAGACTGCTAACCCCTTAATGTTGCTTTCCTTAGTAAAGCAGATCAAAAGAACCTGGGCTTGTAGTGTTCTTGTTGTCGGGCTTGTGTTGGTTTTTCACCCTCACAGCAGCTCTTAGCTGAATTGTTGCAACACACTGTCAAAGACACTGAGGGGTACTAGGTAGAACTAAACCGAGTCTTTGACATTGTAGAACTAGCCAAGTCAAGACTAGTGCGGGAGAATTGAGAGAACTGGGCCTTTATCCCAGGGCACTAAATTTAGCCTGAGCTGATAGTGTCTTCGGTCCTTTAACAAAGGTAAGGATGATGGTGGTGTGGTGGTAATAATGACGATGGGAGGCATCATGGTGAAATGGGAAATGAATAGTTTTCAGTAGTTAATACATTAAGGAATACTCAGGACATATAAATATAATTACAAAACTTATTTTCAGAAGTTAAGGAAGATAAGAAATGATGAGCAGAATGGTTTCAGGAAAACTTGGGAAGTCTTATATGAACTGATGCAAAATGAAGCGAGCAGAACCAAGAGAACAGTAATAACACTGTAAGGATGATCAAGTGTGAAAGACTTAGCTACTCTGATCAAGGCAATGATATAAAATATTTCCAAAGAACCCATGGTGGAAAATGCTATCCACCTCCAGAGAGAGAAGTGACAAACTCTGAATGCATTATTGAAACATACTTTTTTCACTTGATTTTTCTTGTTTTTGTTCCTCATTCTTTTTGTGGGTTTTTTTTTGCACCATTGCTAATGCTAATAATGTTTTGCATTACTTCAAATGTATTATCAATACATTGCTTGCCTTCTCAAGAGGTGGGGAAGTGGATGTAGTGGGACAGAATTTGGAACACATTTTTTAAATGAATGTTAAAATATTTAAAATGTATAGTTGGGAAATATTTAAGTAAATAAATAAAAATGTATTAAGAAAACAGAAACTAAGGAAGACAAATAATTGAAATGTTATTTACTGTTCACAGTTTTCCTGAACCAATATAATTAGGATGAAACTACATTAATTTATAGATTTAGTGGTATATTAGTTAAATACTAAGGTGTAGCCCCAGAGGAAAGAGAAGGAAACATACTTCCCTCCTTTCTTTCATGAAACAGGTAGAACATTAAGGTGTTGAATATTGTATATCTTGTCTAGAATAAGTTTGATTTTACTTATTGTTTTCTTTGTTACAAAGGAAGATTCAATATTGGCCTTACATTTTGGAAAATCGTTCCATTTAAAAAAATTAAGTTATGAGTAAAAGTATTAATTGGGGATAGATGTGCTGTATTTGGAGTTGTGCCTTGGGTTTGAATTCCACCTTTAAATTCCACTTACTTGCTATGTAATGTCAAACAAGTTATTTAATCTCTTTGAGCCTCATTTTCTTCATCTATAAAATGGGGAGAATAATGCTCGCACTTCCTGTGTTGCAAACCCATAGTGGAAAAAAGTACTTCAAACCCCACTAAGATGCTAGAAATGTGACATTATTATTATCCTTCAAGTGGGAGAATAATATAAAAAGATCTGGCAGTATACAATAGACAGAAGCAGAGGTGGCAGGAAGTACTGGAGTTCCAAATCAGGAAGGACTGACCTAGTCACAGGAGCTGTTGTTTAGGGCAGAATTCCGGTCCCTAGAATAGGATTTGGTGGAGGCAAATAATTGGATAGGCAAGGTACGAATAGCGTTGATGTGCAGAGAAACAAAGCAGTAACTTAGGGATGGAGACACATGGGAGGGACCTGGATCCTAAAACCAGGGCACAAGTGTAGCTCAGTACCACTTGTAAGGATGATAAAACTGCTAAGTTTCTGTACTCTTAGCCTTTCCTAGGCCCAAGAATAGGCTTGGTCCTGGGGTCTCAAAAAAGGTTGGTGTAGAGATGGGAATTAAGTGACCTCAGTTGCCAGGGTTTGATGGATTGAGGGACAGGGTGCCAACCAGCTTTTTTTCAAGGTGTAAGGTACAACTACTTCCCTATTTTGACAAAGGCTGGCCTTGGCAGTGAACACCAACATAATTTAGAAGGGAGCTGCTCCAGTATCTTCCCTGATGAAAACAATATTGAAGTCCACTTGAATGAATGACTGGGAACGTAGCCAGAAATGGAAGTAGACAAGTAGGTGTGGTCAACTTGTATTTTTGTTCTGTTGCACAGAACAAGGATCTCTCCTCTAGAGTGAATCCCACTTTGGGTTACAGATTTCCAATTCGCTTTTTCCTCTGCTCTAAATATCTAATGCGGACGTTAAGCTTCCTCAGGTACCTCCCCTGCCAACCTGCCTGGTTATTCAGCTTAATGGTGCATATATTTCAAAAGGAGATGAGGGAGGACGACAATGGATATTTTACAAAAAGAGAAAGAAGTAACAGAATGTGGAACTTCTTAGGCAAAGGGGGAAAGAGAGAGATAGGAAATCAAATATTATTTCAAGGATTAAGGTAAGGTGGTCAGAATGGTGAGTGATGTGTCTGAACTTTGGGTAAAGCTGTATACTCCGGAAAGAAAAGAAAGAATTCATTTTCTGGTTCTTGAAGGCCCCCCCTTTTCACAAGCCACCTCTTCATTGGTACTAAGTGAGCTGGTTGGTTCAGTTGATTCCATAAGGAATTCACTCGCAGTATTTTTTGTGTGTGTGCAAATATTGCTGCATGATGTTTTAGATCCAGATCTGTGATTTTATTGGCGATGAGCACTCCTCAGGAAGGGGAAGAAGCAAAGGGCATCAGCATTTATACAGGATCTACTATTTGCCAGGCACTAGTGCTAAATGCTTTACAAATATTATTTCATTTGATTCTCATAGCATCCCTGTGAGATAGATGCTGTTAGTATTCTCATTTTATAGTTAAGGAAATGGATTGAGGCAAAGTTAGGTTGAGTTTAATTGAGGTTAAGTGACTTGCCCAAGGTCACACAGCTAAGTGTCTGAGGCCAGCTTCAGGACTCCAAGACTGGTGCCCTATACACAGTGCCACCAGCAGAAGAAACCTTAGAGATTATTAAGTCCACCTCTCTCATTATGGAGATGAAGCACCTGAGGCCCAAGTAGATTAAATGATTTATGTAAAGTATCACACAGCAACAGAACAAGGATTCAAACCCAGACCCTCTGAGTTTGCATTATATTACAGAAGTGAATGTGTGTACAGGTACGTGCCTGTGCGTACACACACACACACACACACACATACACACACACATACACACACACGCACGCACGCACGCACACACTCACAATGTACTTACATTCTTAGAATTGCCCGAGGCACTTAGAAGTTAAGTGACTTTACTAGAGTCATACAGTCTATAACGTAACCTCTCTCTGTCTCTGTCTCTGTCTCTGTCTTTCTCTCTGTCTCTTTCTCTCTCTCTCTCTCTCTCTCTCTCTCTCTCTCTCTCTCTCACTCTCTCTCTCTCTCTGTCTGCCTGTCTGTCTCTTTTGGTCTCTCTGTTTCTTTCTCTCTGTCTCTCTTTTTCTCTCTGTCTCTCTTTATATACACCTGTTTGTGTGCATGTATATAAATACCATCCTCCACCATATATCAAGAGAAAAGCAACCTCGGACATATAGATAGAGAATTGTTCTTGGAGTCAGGAAGACCCCAGGACTTGTCCTGCCTCTCCTACCTGTGTTACTCAGGCAAGATACATAGATAAGTTATTTAAACTTTCAGTGTTTCAGATTACTACTCTCTGAGACCACAAATTGCAGAGAAGGAAGTGAAACTCTGTATTGGTAGAAAATATTCCTTCATGGGAGTTACTTATACCAATGAAATCAGATGTCTTGCTCTCTCTGAAGCCCTTCCTCTCCTTCTCCATCCACTGCCCAAATGTGGATGACATATTACCCAACAGTGGGTGTATAAGAGGCAGCATGTTATAGTGATATAGCTTCAAAGTTAGGAAGACCAATCCTCAGACACAAACTTATTGTATGACCCAGGGGAAGCCACTTAGCCTGTCAGTTCCTGAGGCAACTCTCTAAGATAGTAAATTGGATAATAGTTGTTGATATGAAACAATAGAAGGGAGTTTTTTGTGCATTCACACACATAACATATAGACAGATATAAACATATAGGCATATATGGATATATCCTTCAGGCATTTCAAGAAAAACTTCTATATTTGGTAGCTTCTTATTGTCCTGGGTTTCTGGAATATTAGAGTTCTAGAGCAGAGTCAGACACTGTAGTCTCTGTAAGTGGAAATAAGAATATATTTAGTTTTCTTTTTCCACTAAGGGCCAAGCAATTCTTCTTGGGCTTAGATCACAAATAGAAAGTTTTAGGTTGTCTATGGAACTCTCAAGATTAAAGGCAATTAAGCCCTAAGATGAGTTATTGAAAAAGATCATAGATTCTCTTTCCTTGAAGGTTTTAAACACTAAGGTGGATTCCCATTGGACTGAGTTGCTTTAGGGAGAGTAATTCTAGACGGTTCCTGCTTTTTACGATTTTCTGATGTCAGTGTCCAATAGGATCAACTGGAGGATGAATCTCTCAAGAATTTTGGATCCATGCCTTGACTGGATTTGTGTATTTGATTCTCTAGAAAACTCCTCCTGGATCCCAACTTGCAGAGTATGCTTACCAAAAAGAGGGGATAAAGGTCCTGCTGCCCCTAGTAAAACCTGTCTCCCATTGCTAGCCCTTGCAAGTATGACTTGACAGTAGTTACAATCAATTTAACCAATTGCTATTTCCTTGAGGATCCAAAGTAGGCTAGATGAATCTGGAGATATTTGTGCTTCCTGGTCTCTAGAAAGCTTAGACTCAGACTCAGTGACTTAGAGTATCTGACAGTGGAAATTAGGAAGGACACATGTATGAGTTACCAATATATAGCCAGAATATCCTTGCACATGGTAAAAACTTGCTTTTAGGGACCCTTTTCCCACTTCAGTCTCTCTGGGCCATGGGCATGAGAAGAGTCATTCTGAACTGGCTTTGAGTAAAGCATTTCTTATTCACACTTTGGATGTGGACACATTGACCACAAATAGATTTTCACACACACACACACACACACACACACACACACACACACACACACACACACACACAGTAATCAGGGCAAGCACGTGCACACACAAGTGGATTTGCACTTACATACACACATCTCAAAAAGCAATTTTTCCCCCTTAGCATCAAGAAAGTTCCTTTTTCCACTTAAATGCTTTTCCAAATAGTCTTTTTTTATTTTATTTTTTTTAATTTATTTCTCTGCCATATCCTTTTCAATCTGGAAAGTGACTTGGCCTCTTTTCCCCCATCTATTTTCTTCCTTGCTGCTATTCAGTTTAGGCATGAAACACAGAACTAGATTGAAAGCATTCAATGGCTATTCAATCGGAGAAGAAAAGAGCCCCTCAGAGCTTTATTAGATATGAAGATCCACAATAAAAATCAATTTCTGCCTCTTTATGCAGTTTAAATGACAAAGTACCCACCCATTCTGCAGCCATTGTGCTGGGGAAATGTAATTCAGTCCCGGAGCTGGGCCCAGAGCACTGCGGACTCTCTGACCTGCACTGACAGATTCCAATATGATACAGACCTTCGGAGATAATGACAGCCACTTCATCTCACAGCAAGAAAAAAGTTATCTGATATCTTTGAGGGTTAAAAGGCTATGTGGGCAGCATTTTCAATAACCCACTAAATCAGCATCTTAAAAAATACCTCAGCTTTGTTCCTTTCAAAAAAATTAGCCCCTCACTCCCAACTCAATTCCTGAGCCCCCAGCTGATAGTGTCACAAGTGCCTCCTTCCAAACCTATTCAGTCTCCTGTGGTACAGCAAGGGAACCCTCCTAAGCAATTAGTTGGAAGGAAAGAGAGGTGAGAGAAATGACTCTATCCCCCAGGGAATACAGATCTTGGAGGCTCTGTGTTCTGACATTACCAGTACGGTGAAACCACTTTAAATTTGATCAAAAACTTGCTTTAGAATGTTGTTTTTAAAAAGTTATGTTCTTCAGGAAAGGATACATTCCATTTAACAGAAAGCAGTTTGTAGCTAAACCAAGTTTCTGAGACTGAGCTGTTGCTAAGGGAACCAACAGAAAATGATTAATTTGCAAACCTTACAATCATATGTACATTTTATGTGTATATGTGTGTGTACGTACATGCACACGCACATACACATAGATGCTTTCTTCTATAACTAGCATGGAACAACCCTTCCCGCATGTGTACATGTGCACATACACATACATACCTAAGCCTCAGCCATCTTATCACATCCTTTTACAAAGATGTCAGTTGTCATGGAAATCTGTGACTGAGAAAAATGTCATAGTCAAAGGTTGTACCTGTAAAAGTTTCATCTCTCTTTTATGCAATGTGGAGTCAAGAGAATAACAAAGAAGATGAAAATGTAAAAGTATTTTCTCTGCTTAGTTTAAAGCTCTCATGGAAAGGTTTTCTTATTGGTAAGGGAAGTCACCATAGAATAAGAAAAAATTGCTTAGAAGGGATTTTGATGCCAAGTTGACCTGAAGTCAGGTGCCTTTTACATTCCTCAGGAAGGACTTTTGATTTGATGTTAATAGAAGTAGCATGAGTTATAAAAGAATACCTTACTCAAAGTATGTGAACAAGATCTAGCCTGGAAGTAAGTTTATAGCACAAACATATAACTTAAGACTTTCAAAATGTACATAGATCATAAGTAAAAAGTGTCCATATAATTCTTAACATTAGTTCATATCTAATAAAATGAGATAATATGCACAACGTGCTTTATAAACTACAAAAAGGTAAATAAATGCTTGCTATTAATATGATTATTGTTACATTTAGATATATTGCTTACATTTGTTTTAATAAATTATATTTTTATAACTAAGGAGAAAAGTGTGATTATCTCCATCTCTAGCATGAAATACATATAATCATGACTACTTTACTATTATTTTAGTCCCATCCACTAGCAAGAGTTTCTTCTATACCAGCTTTAGTTATTTTGAGTTATGAAAACATTTTTGGGTAGGACTTGTAAACTTCTAGTATGATGAATGAAAATGTCATGGTGTGAAATAGAAGAGGTCATGGACATGAGTTACCCTCTGGTTTAAGGGCTTTCCTTCCATTAAGGTTTCCATTGCTACATAAGTACCTAATGGGTTTCCAAGGCACCATTTTGTTATGAGATATCCTTAGAATTCCTAGCCCAGAAGAATTTTAGGCCCTTTCATTTCTTGTTTCTATGTTTTGTTGTTGCTTGTCTTTTTTTTGGTGTTGTTAATCACATCTGGCCTTTTCTTTCCTCATTTTGTTATTCTCAGTATCTTGATAAAGCAAGGACAGTGTTCTTGTCATGTAAGCGAGAAATAGGGACTTTTAGTTGACTTGTAGAAATTTAAAGGAATATAGTTCTATCTTCCTTGTTGAAATTCTATACTTAAGGTCACAAAAGATGACATCTCTGTATGATTTCTCCCTACATGAGAATGGCTATTTTCACAGCAATATATTGATAATTTCAGTTTTCAAAGAGGAAAGCAGGAGAGGAGAATAGTAATTATCTAAGCATCTAAGTTGTTGTCTAGTGCTTCTTTCTTGATGGCTGAGAGAGAGAGAGAGAGAGAGAGAGAGAGAGAGAGAGAGAGAGAGAGAAGGAAAGAAGGAAAGAAAGAGACAAAGGAAGAAAGGAGGGAGGGAAGGAAGAAAGGAGGGAGGGAAAGAAGAAAAGAAGGAAGGAAAAAAGAACATAAGGGAGGAAAGAAGAAAAAGGAGGAAGGAAGGAAAGAAAGGAGAGAAATGAAATGAGGAAGGTAGGAAGGAAGGAAGGAAAGAAGAAAAGAAGGAAGGAATAGAAAGAAGGAAGGAAGGAGGAAGGAAAAAGAAAGGGAGAGAAGGGGAGGGAAAGAGGGAGAAAAGAAAGGAAGGAAAGGGAGAAGGAGGAAAGAAGAAAGGGAGAGAGAGGTGGGAGAGAAGGAAGGAAGAATGAAGGAAGGGAGGGAGGAAGAAAGGAAGGAAGGAACAAAAGAAGGAAAGAAAGAAGGAAAGGAGGGAAGGAAGGAAGAAGTAAGAAAGAAATAGGGGGATGGAGGGAAGAAGAGAGGCAAAGAAAAAAGAAGAGAGGGGAGATGGAGAGAAGAAGAAAGGAAGGAAAAGAGGGGTGAAAGGAAAGAGAAAGGAAGGAAGAAGGGAGGGAAGGAAGGTAGAAAGAAAGGAAAGGGTGGAAGAAAGGAGAGGGGGAGGAAGAAAGGAAGGAAAAGTTTGGTAGTAGCAAAGCTTCAGATAACTCTGAAAGCGACACAGAACAAAATATTTCATATTTATATATAATTCTAACTTGTTAAATTCCAGGGATTTTATTTAAGATTTTACTCTTTTTATGTTTATTTTATTATTTTAATGGTTATAGCTTATATTAAAATATTTTTAGAAGAGAAAAGGATATTATATTTACAATCAGATTTACTTTCTTCTTCTATACCAGTTAGAGTTCAAGCACCTTTGGCCCTGGGGGAGAAGAACCAAGTGGCTGCCACATCTTCATCTTACTGTTTCTGTGTCATGGGTGGGACTGAAGCATCCTAGCTACATGCTGGCTGTGCTCCCTGAGACAGCATAGAACGAACACTGAAGAACTTCTGCTGACAGCTCCATGTACTATATCAAAGCACCATTGTACTACCAGGATCTGCCCCATCTTCCAATAATCACCTCAGTGTAAAGTTGGGTATCCATTCAATGTGCCAGATTGGAGAGAGTAGCAAACTTGCTCTTATGTTCAAGACACTATGCTAGGTCATGTGGGATATATTAAAAAAAAAAGTGTAAATGTGGAGCCTAACTGCAAATAACTCATGAACTAGTTAGGGACACAAGATATATACATGTGAACAATTAAATGCAATACAACCAATTTTATTGGATTCAGAGCAGGAAGGATCATAGGATTTAAAGCTGAAAGTGACATTAAAGATTATTTAATCTAATACCTTTGTTTTACAAAAGAAACAAAATCTAAAGCAGTAAAATGACTTACCTAAGGTCACACAGAATCTGAACCCTGTTTCTCCAGCTCTTTGTCCTTTGTTCTTTCTACTGTGATATATTGCCCACTACTATGTGACCTATATACAGAAAGCACCAAGTGAGTGATATAGGCAACAAATAAGTGCCAGAGGAATTCAGAGGACAAAATGATCACTGGGGGAAAGTGAGGTCAGGGAAGTTTCCACGGAGAAAGAGAATGTATAAGAATGGTTAAGATCTTGTTAGGTCCAGGTTAGATAGCAAGGTGGCACAGTGGGTAAAGTGCTGAGTCTGTGGTCAAGAAGACCTCAGTTCAAATCTAACCTCAGACACTTACTAGCTGTGTGACCCTGGGTAAGTCATTTAACCTCTTTCTGTCTCAGTTTCTTCAACTGCAAAATAGGGGTAATAATAGCACTTACTTCCCAGGGTTAATGAGATAATATTGCGAAGTGCTTAGGACAGTGCCTGGCACATAGCAAGAGTTATTATTATTATTGTTAGAGAAACCTGGAGGACATTCTATTGGGTGGCAGACAATATCCCTTACCTAGAAGGCTTCCTACATACTTTACAGATATCAGCAGAGGAAGATGCTGAGTGACGAAAAGCTCTAATCAGTGAGGAATTGTTGGTAATGCCCAAAACTGCAGAGTAAAATACTGTATTAGTAATATAATTTGCTTTTGCTAGTGTTTGTATTCCCAGTGTTTAGCACAGTGCCTGGCACGTAGTTAGCATTTAATAAATTATTTATCTATCTATTTACAACTGGAGTCAGAGAGAACTGTGTTCCAACAATACCTATGATATTAGTTGCTCAACTATAGGCAAATCACTTAACTTCTCAGTGCCCTAAGCAAGTCACTAAGACTAGAATTTAAGCTGCACACAAGTTGTTGACCTGAATTGACAGAGTCAATTTGCACACTGGTAGTTCCCCCACACAGAGATAAAATCATAGATCTTGGCAAAGAATCAGGGATAAGTGTGTGTGTGGGAGGGGGGTGACACCCAAAGTGCAATACTCACCATAGATACAAAACTCTTTTAGGCAGAGTCCTAAAAGAGACCTTTATATGGCAGAGTAAAAGGCAGTGGGCAAACTCTATCTAGTCTTAGCTCTACCACCAACTTGCCATGTGACCTTTGCCTAAACTGTTTAAGGTCTTTGGGTTCTCAGTATTAGAATCTTGCTTTTCCTCCAAAACCCAACTCAAAAGTTATTTCTTCCATGAAGTCTTTTCTGATCCTGAGCCCACACCCATCAGAAATTGCCTTTCCTATATTTAACATGATTGTGCATGTATAGCCTATATCAAATTTCATGCTGTTTTGAGGGGAGGGAAGGAGAAAAATTTAGAACTCAAAATCTTATAAAAGCAAATGTCAGAAACTAAAAACAAACAAGTAAAATAAAGTGTCTTTCTTTCCTTGGACCTCTTTTGTTCAGTGGCCATTTGTATATGTCTTATGTCCCCGTCCTGGATTATAAACACCAAGAGGGCAGGGACCAGGCATTGAATAGAAATGAAAAGATCACAAGATTTGGAGTCTAGAGGACCTGGGTTTGAATCTTGACTCCACCACCTACCACCTGTGTGACCTTGGGGAAACCATTTAACCTTTGTGGTCCTCAGTTCCCTCACCTGTAAAATAAGGGAGTCAGAAACAAGACCTTTGAGAATGCTTCTAGGTCTAAATTCTATTAGCCTTGGTAAAAGTTCTTTTAAATGAATTGGAAACAGATTCCCTGTAGCTGCTGCTTCCTTGACTCAGTGAATCATGTATCATCTATGAAATTTCTGAAAGATGTGGTCAATCAATAGACATTGATCAGTCACCTACTACGTGCTATTCATGGTGCTACTCACTGTAGATACAAAGACAAATGTGAAACAATACCTGCCATTGAGGAACTTCCATTCTCTTTACTCTTCTTGGTAATGGATGTTTTTCAAAGAAGTTTTTAAGATATCTCATAGGTTCCATAAGCTTTCTACTTGCGATGTAATTAGAATGTCCTTTATTTGGCCTAAATATGCCTTATTTATAGGATGAAATCTTGTAAGCAAATTCATGTTTACTATTTATGTGTTTTAGACCTTTCTCCTTCCCAAGGTAATATTCAAACCCAGGTCTTCCTGAGTCCAAGTCACATACTTTCACAACTATACCAGGCTGCCTCTCAAAGGGAACTAAGAGCGGCCCCTTCTTCTGTGCCTAGCATACTGCCTTGTTCATAGTTGGTGCTCAATGAATATCTGTTGAAATGAAATGAATTTAATATTTTTGAGGACAGTAATTAGGGCCCATGTACTTCCATTCCAGTAAATCACTTGGAGGAAGCTAGGTGGTATAGTGGACAGAGTGCCAGGCTTGGAGACAGGAAGCCTCTTCTTCCTGAGTTCAAATCTAGCCTCAGATACTTACCAGCTGTGTGACACTGGGCAAGTCACTTAAGCCTGTTTGCCTCACTTCCTCATCTTTAAAATGAACTGGAGAAGGAAATGACAAACCACTCCAGTATCTTCGTCAAGAAAACCTTAAATGGGGTCAGGAAGAGCTGGACATGACTTAAGTGGCTGAATAACAACAAGCGTCTACTATATGCCAAGCACTGTGCCCAGAATTGGAGATATAGAGACAAAAATAAAAGCAGTATGATCCATCAAGGGCCTGATGAGGGGAAAATATTAGTAGAAACACACACACACACACACACACACACACACACACACACACACACACACACACAAATACTCTATCTCTATAGACAAGTAATTACAAAATCTTTACAAAGCAAATACAAAGTAATTTCAAGAGACAAGGAGAACACTAACAATAGGAGGAACTTGAAAAGGTTTTCTATAGAAGGTGACACTTGAGTTGAGCTTGGAATATGGCTAGGCATTGCAAGAGGTTGAGGGAGGAGTGAGAGCATTCCAGGCGTGGAAGGAAGCCTGTAATAATCAAAGCTATTTGGCACTAGCTCTGTCTAGTTCTTCCAGATGCTGCAACTATTTCAGCTCAGATTAACCATTAGGATCATATTATTTAAGCCTGGAAGGAACTTTAGAGAACATCTGGTAAAAATCAATCTTTTTGCAGACATAGAAACTGAGGCCCATAGAATTAAAATGACTTTCTGAAGTTATACATGTAGTAAGTAGCACAGCACGGTGTTCAACCCAGGTCTTCTTCCTCTAAATCATGATTCTGTTTCATTGACCCCTTGCGTTCCCATGAATGACGACTTTTTTTAACTAAAAATATTTTCATGGGAGAAAAGCAGAGGACATAAAAAATGCCAAGTGTCAAAATTAGTGAATGTTTGTTCCTTTTAGTTTTGTTACTCATCTCAAAGCTGATGATGACAGGCCTAAATGAGGAAGAAACTATTGTGTAGGCTATGATAAATGGCACTCCCTTGTTTGTTAATTCCAATGGTCCAGCTCCTGACTGATGTCAGTAAATCATCTTGAGACTACTCAAACCGGCTTTGTTCATATGCTTGCCTTGATGTTTCTATGTGTCCTGATGAAGTGACATAGACTTTGGAATGAAAATATCCACATAACAATGCAGAATGGGTTATGAGAAACTAATGTTGGAGAATTGTAAGAGTAGTAGATAAGCTGTTCCAAATATTGACAGGATCTAAAGATTTACTAATGTTCTGTGCAATGTAGACATGTATACAGATTAGATTGCCCACAGTTTTCTGTGAAACAATTAACTGCTCTGTCTTTGCTCAGGATTTAGACAGCAGAGAGCAGTTGATATAAAAAAAACTAAGCGCTTTCTCCTTGCCCTTTAGAATGATATTTAACTGTTAGAATTATATATGACTGATAGCCTTGAAGGAAAGGAGTCTGTCACTTGGGAACCAGGCTTTTTGTAAACACAGAATATCAAATATTTTTCAAGGAGATTTAAAAAAAACCCTTACCATAAAAAGTATTTTTTCATATCATGAGACTGTTAGAGCTGAAAGACTAGAGACAATCTAGTCCAGCTCCCTCTTTTTCCAAGAGGAAAGGGTAGAAAGAAAAAGCAATGACTTTTCCAAGGCCACACAGTTATTAAACACTCAGAGCCTCAGTTTCCTCATCTGTAATATGAGGATAGTAATAATATTACCCACTTCATAAGGCTAGGAAGGAATAAAGGAGATTATGTAGGTAAATTCCAAATAGATGCAAGTAATTATTATGAATAGATAAGCTATTGAGATGAGCTTTGTTTGGGAGGGCTCAAAGGGAAAGTAGATTTACTTAGAAGATCTTCCACACTGGTTCCAGTACTTACTACCTGCATGATATGGACCAGTCATTGAACCTATTTCACCATCTGTAAAAAAAGAGATGATAATGCTTGCATCACCTTTCTCATAGAGTTGTTACAAGGCAAAAAGCTGTAGAAACTTGAAATAGGTTCAAGAGAGCCAGGTTTGAATGCTGTTTTTCACATTTGCTAATGTATCAAGGTATAGTGGCAAGTTTAACATTCAAAGCTTTCCAAAACTTGGTTCCAACTTACTTTTAAAGCTTTAGTAGTATTGGACTAGAGGTCTTCTAATGTCCCTTGTAACTCTTGATCTGTGATTCTGAGAAGCGAGGGTAGGATTGAACTGTATGGACTCTAAGGTTTCTTCCAGCTCCAAACTTTTGATGATCCTATCACCATTACGTTCAACATCACCACCACCATCATCTTCATTGTTGCCAACAATATTGTTATTGCTGTCCTTTGGGTCATCTAAATTCATCATGATGAATAGCTACGGTAGGAAATGACTGGACAGAATTACAGAATCACAGATATTTTTCAAGTTGCAACTCTTAGATTTTCAGAGTTTGAAGTACATCAAGTGACCATCTAGCACACCTACTTCTATAAAGGAATCACCATTATAAACGAAACACCCAAGGAGATGGAGCAGTCAAAGACATAAAGACATATTGAATACTGCTGAGAGGTCAAGGAGAATGAGGATTGTCATTGTATTCAGTGATTACAAAGTCATTAGTGACCTTGCTTCGAACAATTTCAGTAGAGTTGTAGGGACAGAACCTGGATTATAAGAAGGTGTAGTGGTGAAGTAGAAGTATCAATTGTAGATGATTCTTTAAAGAAATTTGGTAGTGAAGGGAAGGAGAGAGAGAAATTGAATGGTAAGCTTGAAGGAGCTCTTCCCAGTTAATTAAATTTTTATCAAATTCACTTGGCCTGGTGATCTTTTCCTTCTCAGTAACTAAGTCAAGACTCAATTTTTGCCTAGGGCAAGAGCTTAACAGAAGGAAAAGGATAATTCTTAAAAAAAAGTGCACATTAGTCCTTGTTTTCATTGAGAGACTTTTACCCTTTTTGATTATAGATATGGTTGATTCATCAAAGATTAGCAAATAACCATATATTTCTCGGGTGCTATGGAAGACTTCTGTGGTTTTGAAAATTATCTTCCTGGGGCCATATTGCAACAATAGTCTTTGATTATATGTAGACTTTGTCTTTAGTTTCTAGTTTAAAAATTGCTGAAATTCTGTAATCCTATAAGGAATAAGGTAATGAATGAGCAATTCTACTTGATTCTCTCATGTTTTGAAAAGTCTATAAATCCAGTTTCCTTAGGCTAAATTCATGATACTTTTAACATAGGAGACAATTGTATGATGACTCAATCAATACCTATAAAAGAAACATGGTACACTAGAAAGGGTACCAGATTTGGTGTCAGATGAACTGGGTTCAAATCCTATCTCTGATATTACTACCTGTGTGGCATTAGAAAAGTCACTCAGTCTCACTGGCCTTCCTTTTCCTTATCTGTAATATAAGGGGGTAGGACAAGTTGACCTCAAAGTTCCCTTCCAATTCTAATTGTATGATCTTATGATTTTATGATTCCTACGGAAAACTGAAATGCATTTTGAAGCTGTCCTTTAAATTATATCCTTGCAGATAATTCAAAAGGAGGGGCTTATATTATTATTAAAAGAATGTTGAAAGCTAGGCAGACTTTTCTTTAGTTGATCTATGAAAAAACAATATAATTGAGTGGAAAACAAAAGATAGCTACAAGTCTGGAGGCTCCTAGATGATATTGGGCAGGTCTCTTGACTTATAACTCTTAATTTAATCTAAAAACAAAATGTGGATATTAACTGCTTTTCCCTCCAATATGGACCATTTAAAGAAAAATAGGGTAATACCTGTGATAATGCTTTTACTCAATTTCAGTGTGAGTAAAATTAGTAATTAATAAAATGCCTGGTACATAGTAGACAATCAATAGATGTTTGTTGACTGACTGACTGATGACCATTTCTGTTTTTCATGTGGTTTAATGCAACTTTGAATTGAGCTGAAAGTTTCTTAGTGTCTTTGCTAAAGTTGCTTTTACTCGAGCCCTAACTTTGTTTTCCTGAAGGTGCATCTTCAACATCCCAAAACATCCAGGTAAAAAAATGCAATGTTATATCATTTTGGGACATCTTACATGATGCTAGATACCTTTTTGAACATATATTTGATGGAATTAAATGAATCAACCAAGATGCTTTGTTGTTGAGAGGACAGCAATAAAAGAAGATAGTAGCATTGCCTTATGTTTTATCCATTTTATCATCCAACAACTCTAATTCATATCAGTGAAAGTAACTATAGCATTTGGAAATAAGGGTGAAGAAAGGAAATTGAAATTTTTTATCCTAGAAAACAGAACCCTACCAGGATAAAAATCTGAGCAAAGGATACTGATGGAGATTCATTTGGATGGAAATGAAAAGGTAGCTGTTATGATATTTTATGGGATGAATTTATCATAAGCCATTGCAAAGTAAGTCTAATTAATTATATTGGTATTCAATATTGATGTCATTTTGGTCCTCTTTGAGAATGAAGGGCAACAAGCACCACCAATATAAATTATTTTTAAAAAGAAAAATGGGATAGCAACCTATCTCATTATACATAAGTTATTATAAATGTCTTTCTACTAAGGGGATGAGAGAATATTGTTCATGTTGCAAAGAAATATTTTTATATTTCGATAAAACATGAAATTTGGAGATCATCTGCACACTCCTCCTTTTCCTAATGAGGAAACCAAGGCTAACAGAGGTGTAGTGAATTTACCTAAGGTCATACTGTGAGTGAGTGGAAGAGCAGAATGCTTCCTATGTGACTTGCTAATCAAGACCCTTGCCCCACATCATGGTGCCACTCTCCTTTTCCTCCGGTTTCCTAACTGGGGAAGGGGAAGACTAGCGCTCTCTCTGTTATGGGTTGTGTAGAATCTTGCTTATTGTTAGTAGAATAAATGGGATGTCTTCTGCTAGTCTCCTTTAGTTTGAGAATTTCAAGATTTCATATGTATTAGAGACATAAATAGGTACCCAGAATCGACTCTTTTCTCTCACATGATAAGCTCTGGAATGTATAATCACCTGATTGGACTCTTCAGCGAGCAGAGAAATAATTTACTCCCTTTTCCAAATGGATTTTCCAGTATCCCTCTTATGCTTCTCTTCATTAGCCACACCCGCAATCTTCCAAAGGAAGGAGGGGTATTATTGTAAGAAAGAGAGGAAGGCTTTATTTATTTAGAATACTTCTTTGCCTCTTCAAAATTACCAGGTTGGGGAGGAATTTGAATAGCACCTTATCTGAAGTCTTCCCTTCTCCTTTTTAATGCCTTGATTCAGAAGCTTTTCTGGATTTTTAATTACATTTTTTTTTTCAAAAAAGAGGATGTAAGGTAGTTAGGTAAAATAAAATAACAATATTTAAAATTACAATGTGAGCCAAAAAGCGATCAACGGTTTATTCTCTGCCTTAAAATAAAATAGCTTTCATCTTTTTCCCCCTTACAACAGCCTCCTCTACCTAGATAATGCATTTGGTTAGATTTATTTGCTCAGCCCCGAAAACTTGACACTAAGGGGATTATTTAGTTTTAGATTTGCTGTAGTCCATAGTAATAGCCAACAGAAAAAGGAATGAAGCAGTGATATTAGCAGGAAGATGGGAGGGGAGGGTGGATGGAGGGAGGGGGGTACCATAGACTGCTGCTAAGCAAAACTGCTTGCATAAACACCATTAAGAAGATTTAGACATTGCTTTCCTTATCATCAGCACTCCTGGAAGAAATAAAAAAAAAAAGAAAAAGAAAAAAGGGAAAAGGGACAGGCCCTGACTTGCTGTGTATGCGTTTCCATTAAAGGTTCAATAGGAAATAAAACCAGCTGAGCGTCCAACTGCAATGATTCTGCCGACCTATCCAGCACACCTCATCATGGTCCAAAAGAGACATTTGTTCCACATGTTACTAGAGGAAGCAGCCCCACAGAGAACAAAACATACAGTGTCCCACCATCTGTAGGAGAATTTGAAAGGCAGTCTATTTTCTTCATCTGTGGCATGCATTGGCCTTTCTTTTTGATAATAAAATGCTTGAACAAAACCACTAATTTTCTGCACCTAGGAGAAAAAGCTAGTGTGAAACAGGTGTAAAAACTTTCATTTTCAGGAGAAAGAGGACCATTTTGTCCCCATTGCCAACCCTGCTTTTCCCTCATGAGGGCTATGGGGGGGGGGGTTGGGGGCGAGAGAAGAATGGCTAAGGTGAAGAAAGTGTAAAGGATGGTAAAAATCTTTGATATAACTAAAGCAAGAGTTGGGAGAACCTCCAATGTTAAAAGTGAATCTCCAAGTTTTGGGTAATAAACCAGGCCATTTCCAGATGGGCTGGCTGTGAGTTGATTTTGGTGTGCTTATGACAATGGGAGAGTCTCAATAAGGCATTACATTTCTGATAGAATATTGATGACTAACAATAGCTACCTGGTTGTAAGAATACTGAAAAATGCAATTTTGACACTGTACAATTTTCCATTTTCTGGGCCCTTATTATCAGCAAGTCTCTCCCAACTCCAAAACAAAAACAAACAAAATGCTCAGTATTATGTTCTGTAAAATGTCTTGTGTCTGGTCAATGATAAGAAACATTTCATGTAATTATGGGATTTATGCTGCAAATGATTAAAAAATGATATTTAGCTAATTGGCACCAGATATCATTAGCGAAATACACAGGAAATTAGGAAACATTTATTTCATTAACCAAACTCCTGCATAAAAAATTAGAATCTTAGGACCTTAGAAGCTTTGCATTTTATTTTCCTCTCCTGCCAGGAAAAACCCAAATGATCCCTGCTGCCCAAATATTTCTTCCCTGCCACATTCATCACAACCCATATACTTATTTCCCCCCCCCCCCAAGTCCCATGATCAGCAGAGAAGGACCAAACAAGGAAGTCAGTTAACGCCAAAAACTCCAACAGTTTTTGAAGAAAGATTCTTCTCAACAACAGGCCTTCTTAAGGATTCTTTCCTGACAATAGTCACTTAAGAATTCTAAAGGGAAACAGAGAGAGAGAGAGAGAGAGAGAGAGAGAGAGAGAGAGAGAGAGAGAGAGAGAGAGAATGGTTCCAGTCCTACACATTTTGTGCTATGTTAAGAACACACATAAAATAGAATCAACAAGCGATGTAGCAGAATAAGACTGAAAGATTCAGTAAAGGAACTCACATCAAGATGGCTGCATGAGTGACTGAGACAGTGCTTCCAGCTCTAGACATTCCTAGAAGCTTTGTATATTGGCCACAATGAATGGAGTCTCTCAGTCAACTGGATTCTATCATTAGCACCTGGAGACCTAACCACAGATGAGTATTTCCAGCCTAATTTTCCCCTTCTTCAGGGTGTAGCAACATGAATTACAGAGTTGCAGAAAAGGAAAAAAAATCCTCCCTTTATCATAGTTTCAGAAAAAGGGAAGATCCTTTTGGAGAGGGAGAGAGAAACAAATTCTCCCTACCCTCTGCCCACATAAACCCACAGGGGGCTCACTTCTTGTAGGTTTACAGTTGTATGATCTCCAATGCACAGGTAAGAAGTTTGGCCTGGACAAACATAAGAAATAATCATTCAATAGCAATCTCATGGAAATGTATGAGGTTTAAGCTGGGAAAACCAGAACACTCGCCTAATTTATAGATGCATATGGCATGTCTCCACAGCACCAGAAGTTGTGATAAAATGTAGAAATTTAGTCATTCCTTTAGGGAGCCTTGCATTTAAAACTAGAAACCTGGGTGGAAGTCCTAGACCTGCTATTTAGTTATATAAACGCGTTCTTTAATCTCTTTTAGCCTTAGTTTACTCATGTACAAAAAGGGGAACAAAAATACTTGCATATATAAAATTAGAATTAAAATATCACCTAATTGACTGGGTAGTTGTGAGGATCAAATAAAATATTGTCTGCAAAGGGCTTTCTAAGGATTTGTAATACATAATTGTGAGTAATTATGCAGAAACATTTGACCCTTTGAATGTGACTCTAGGGTTTGATCTCATATGAATAATCAGCTTCCTCTGATTCTAGGTAATATAAATGTGCAATGGCAGCCCTGTGGTTTCCTTCTTATGGAATTTGGAGAACATATTCTTTCAAGATAGTCTTCCTTTTTGCAGAATTTACAATCCACATAATTGAATTTACAGATTATAAAACTTTTGCAGAATGTTAGTATTTGTAACATAAATAAGCCTCGGTATTTCTGAACTTAACATGTGCTGCATAGAATTTATTTCCTGCGTTCTGATCATCTTGGCAAGAGCTCTTCATCTGCATGTTATGAACAACATTTATGTGAGATGTTACTTTAATTTCTATGGTTATGGTGGCATAGCAAAGTCTTAATAAATATGAATAATGAACCCTCCCAAAGCAGTCACATTTGTTTGAATTTGCACTGCATGTTTCTATTGGCTGGAACAAATGATTATATTTTTCATAATTATAACATCAAATAGTTTGAATATAAGCAAGCCAATTCATGGAACGTAGTAATATAGTCCCACTTGCTAGGATCCTGTCTTGGAGTCTTGTGATTGTCCAATTTGATTTAGTCAAGAGACAGTAAATAAAGTGTACTTATGAATTCCACATACAAGTTAATATCATCTAAGACTTCATTCTGCACCATTGAGACAAATGATCTTACTCAGTAACAGAAAAAGCAAAGTCCCCACTAGATTGTTGAATTCATTTGTGAACTTCAAAACCCTAAAGAATTACTGATGCTAACATTGAGAAATGCACTTTTAATAAACTCACAAACTGTCTTAAGTGAAGCAGACACAATGAGGGATTTTATTATAGCTTATTTGGGGAATTTAAATCTGTCAGGGGCAAAAGTACTTCTGTTCAGTTTTTTGTTTGTTTGAAGGGAACTAGTCCAGCTCTATAAATAAGTAGCTATGTGGCACTGGGCAAATCAGTCAAGGTCTAATCCTCAATTTCTTCATTTGTGAAGTGAAATGATTAAGAGATTATCTCTGAAGACATTTTTAACTCAATTTTATTATGATTCTATAATTATACTAGGAAAGAAGGAAATTCCCTCTGCATATGAATTTTAAGAAGCAGGATTCCTGACTCCAAACTCTCAGATGTGTCCCAAAGCAACTATTTTAAGTATAAATCATTTTCTTTCTTAGGGGTTGGGGGTAAGGAGAAAATTCACCCCACAGTGGCCTTCTAAGTTTGAAGTGACTGTATCAGGCCCAAGAAAAGTGAGCAGACTATGGGATGGTTGTTTGACTACCTAGTAGTCTAGAGTTCTTTCCCTTTAAAAGAGCACCTCTTAGGACAGTACTATAAATCAGAAGGACATTATAGGTCAATGGAAGGCAAAGGCTCAACAGAGGAATTGTTGCTTGATTTTCTAGCAAAACGAAGTTCTTTCCTTTTGCAGAGGGGCCCCATGCAGTCTCCTTTGTAAGTCTGGAGGATTGTAAAGGTACCTAGCATATACAGAGGCCTGCTGGATATATTTGCTTGACTGTTATGAGACCAACTATAAGCGCTTTGCATTTTCTTCTAAATTTAATTTTTTAAAAAAAGTTTTTCAATTTTAATTTCTGTCTCTTCAATTTGATTTTTTTCTTTGCATTTACTGTCAGATGAAATATAAGGTGTCCTACATTCAATGCTATGAGAGCCAGTGTGTTTTCAAGGGATGAGAAGGCCCCTTTCATTTTGCTATGGAGACATAGACACAAGGCAAGTTCTGATACTTTCAAAAAAATCCTGAGTGTTTAGTCTTTTTACATTTTTATTCCCCACATGGGCCTACTTGCTGCTTCTTGCATGTGATACTCCATCTCATTGGCTTCCTTTGAGACTCAGCTCAGATCTCACCTTTTGCATGAAGCCTTTCTGGTTTCCCCAGCTGCTGGTCTCTTCCCCTCTGAGATTACCTTCTATTAACTCAGTATGTGTTCACCTAAATCTTCTATATACTTAATTATTTATACATAGTCTCTTCCGTTAGAATGTTAGCTCCTCAACAATATGGACTATGTTTCTTTTCTTTCTTCTTGCACTTAGCAAAATGCCTGACATAGTAGTACATAGTAAATGCTCGTGGCTGTTTTTATTGAAAAACGGGCCAAATTCTAGTGCTTCTAGGGAAAAGCATGGGCATGTATACAAGCCAAAAATAATTACTTGTTCAGAAGCTCTTAAGATTGAACCCAGTCCATATGAATGCAGAGATTCAGCATTGAGCACCAAGTCATGCCATTTTTACAGTTTTTTTTTTTTTGCAGTCGTGGGTATTTGTCTTCATTTATGTGACCTTTTTGTATGTGTCATTTGAAAATATGTAAGTTCTTCAAAGATTTTTTTTTCGTTCTAACAACTCTGGCTTCTTCTCCTTTTGTTCTTTTTCAAAGGAATCTTTTTTGATGCTTTTATATTTATATCAGTTATTTCTTGATGTACATGTTCCCTAGCCCCCAGAACTGAATCCTCCTTTGTAAGAAAGAAAACCAGGTGAGAAAAACAACAGATAGGAACTTGCAGTTGGATAGTGCATTCAACATTGTTTCCATGAGATTCCCTGTTTGTTGAAAGGAAGGATGAATATTTCATTATTTGTTTTCCAAGACCATGAGTGGTTATTATGATTACTCAGAATTCAGCTTCTTTTTAGTCTTGTTTTCATTTACTTTATTATGTATGTGTAGATTGTTCATGTGGTTCTGTTCTTTTCACTCTGCATGACTCTATACAGACTTCTCATGTTGCTCAGAATTTATCCTATTCAGCATTTCTTACTACACAATAATATTCCATTAATTTTTATACTACAATGTATTTGTGAGTCCCCCCCCCAAATGAACCACCACTTTGTTTTCAGGTCTTTAGTACCATAAAAAAATTTATTGTGGATGTTGGTATATATTGGACTTTTGCTTCTTTTCTCTTTGACTTCCTTGAGTCAAAGTCCACAGAGGTAGAATTGCTGGGTCAAAGGCATGAAGAATTTAGTCACTTTTCTCACATAATTCCAAATTGTTTTCTAGAATGGTTGTATCAACTAACAGTACTTTCAACAACATGCCTTCCCATACCCCTTCTAATGCTGGCTATTTCTGTGTTTTTCATCTTTGTCAAAATGTTAGGTATGAGGTGAAACCTCAGAATCCAACCCTAGCTTCTTTTTCTCCTTTCAAGTCTCATCCACTTTTGTTTCCAGTGACGTTCATGTCGCTATAGCAAAATTTTATTCCCTGTAACCTGTTATCTCTCATGAGCTATATTGTCTTTTATTTTCTTAGCAGTAGGATTATACTTATTTTTTTCCTCAGCCATCTAAAGTATGATGTTCATTTTCTAAAGTCTCAGATGCATGTCAGTCTATGCCTAAAATTCCCTTGTATTGCTTCATACACACTGGCATGATATGATTATTTTGCCCAAAGGTTCCTATCATTTCAACATTACCCATGAGCCCTTCACTGTTGGTCATAATTAAATTCATAATAACAGTCTCCCTGATTGCTTCCTCTACCTAGAGAGCTGAACTGTCTAGACATTTAAACTTCCATCACCATGATATATAGCTTCTAGGCCAGGTTTATGATCGGTATTAGGAAAGCATTGTCTATATCTTCCACCTGGCCTAGCAGTCTGTAATCTGCTTCCAGAAACTTATTGTTCCTGTCCTTTCTACTTTTATGCTTTTCCACATCTTCTTTGGTTTGTGCTCTCAGGGTCACAAATGATCATTTGGCTCTATGACTTTCTTATAGACAGTTTTATTGCCCTTCCCATTCTATTGATCTTTCTCTTAAATAATATATACCCTATTACAGTTATGGTTCAGTAATAAGTCTTATTTGCCCAAATCTCAGAAATATCTTTGAGATTACTCTGAACTTCTTATGTTAAAATGTCATATTCATCTTATGTATGTGTATTTTGTTGTTATTAATGTTGAGTCATTTCAGTCACATCTGACTCTTCATGACCTCATTTGGGTTTTCTTGGCAAAGATACTTAAGTGGTTTGCCATTTCCTTCTCCAGTACACTTTTACACAGATGAGGAAATGGAGGCAAACGAAGTTAAGTGACTTCCCCAGGTTCACACAGCTAGTAAGTGTCTGAGCCTGGATTGCAACTCAGGTCTTCTTCACTCCAAGTCTCATGCTCTATCAGCTATTCCACCTAACTGCTCCATGTATGCACATATGCATATATTACTGGTGTAAATTTCCTTTATTGTGATTTTCATGTTTCTCTTTAAAACTAAATTTAGAAAATGCCAGTTAATTCAGAGGTCTAGTTTTGTGTAGCACATATTAACATAAGAACTATGCCTAAAGGAATTTTCCTCATCTGGAAGGTCCAGTCCTTATATATATCCTTATCTATACCTGGTATAAATATGCATCATTCCCCAAAGGAAATAAGATTATAAATGCCCTTCCTACCTTTTGCCCATTAAGAATATATAATATACTCTATAAGTCTAACAATCTATCTTATATCCATATATACATACATATATAATTGTTACCTTTCTATAGTACTCTACATGTATTACCTAATTTGATCACAGAACAACTCCATGGGAGGGTAGAGTCAAGATGCCTGAGTGTAGGAAGCAACCCAACTCAACTCTCCCAACATTCCCCTCCAAACAACTTAAAAATATCTCCTCAAATCAAATATTGGAGCAGCAGAGCCAATAAAAGGTCAGAGGAAGACATTTTTTCCAGCCTAAGACAACTAAGGAGATTGGCAAGAGAGGTCTATGACTCTGGGGTGGTAGCTGACTCAGAGAACGGCAGAAACACCAGTGGTAGGTCTTGGAGGTGATTGTGACAGTTAGGTGGCAGCAATAGCAGCAATTTGGGAGCACTCAGTCCAGTGACAGTAAGGGAGTTGGACTACTGATCAGAAAGAGATTATAGAGGACTTTTAGATGCCATTGGGTGCAGCTGGCTCTGAGTGGCAAGTCTATTGCCCATAAGCAGTTCTGGGTGGAAGTTCCAGAGAGGAGAAAAATGCTTCTGATTGGTCCCAGGGGACCAGGTGACTTGGTCGCAGTTCTAGGACCAAGAAGAGTACTAGTGCTTGTGACTGCAGGGGAGCAAGGGCCCTTCCTGGGTAAAGACCAGAGCACAGAACAGAAGAGCAGTGAGTGTAACTCTTCTTGGTTCACACCACCTTGGAAGCACTGTAAACTCATGGACTCCTTGAACTAGCTCTGAAAACAGCAGCATGAAAAAACCAATGAAGCTTGGGACAGTGCCTTCCCACTCCCAGATGAGCAGGCCCCAACTTCGGCAAAGAGTTCAAAGTGAAGAAATAGGCTAGAAAATGAGCAAACAAACAGACAACAAAAACAAAAAGAACTTGACCATAAAAAGTTGCTACGGTAGAAGGAAAGACCAAGATAGAAATTTAAAAGAATAGAACAGTGTGAAAACAGCTATCAGCAGAGCCTCAAAAAATATCGATTGAACCCAAGCCCATCAAGAATCCCTGGAAGAACTAAAGAAAGCAATAAGTATGATAGAGGAAAAATTAGGAAAAGAAATGAGAGTGATGCAAGAAAATTATGAAAAGAAAATTAACAACTTAGTAAAAGAGGCACAAAAATACTGAAGAATACAACACCTTAAAAAACAGAATTGGCCTAATATTGTAATGATGATTAACTGAGAAAGACTTGGCTATTCTGATCAATACAATGACCCAAGACAATTCCAAAGGACTCATGATGAAACGATGCTATCCATTCACGGAGGGAGAACTGATGAACTCTGGGTGCAAATTGAAGTACAGTTTTCTCTTGTTCTTTATTGTTTTTTTTGCTTTTTTTAGTGATATAGCTAATATGGAAATACATTTTCCATGATTTCACATGTATAATTAATATTGTACTTGTCTTTTCAGTGGGCAAAGGAGGGGTAAGAGGGAAGGAGAAAATTTGGAACTCAAAATTTTAAAAGAAAAGATTGTTAAAAATAAATAAGTAAGATTACATGTCTTGGGGAGGGAAGCAGAAGGGATGGGTAAAAAATTTAAAACTTATGGAAGTGAATGTTGAAAACTAAAAATAAATAAAATAATATATAAAAATAAATGAATGAGAATTTAAAAACCCAACTCCATGGGATAGATAGTGCAAACATTATCATCCCTACTTTGCTGATGAATAGAAAGGCTTAGAAAGATCAAGTAGCCACCCAAGACTAAAAAGCTTAAAAGTGGCAAAGTCTAAAAACAAAGATGGTATAATGTTTTGCTATCTCTTTTATGACAAGGATCTATTCTATGACTGATCCTTACCAAAAGATCAGGATTCTCATTTTAGTATTCAAATAATTAAATGAATCTAACAGTATTCATTATGCACTGAATTCTGTTGATAAATCTCTGTATTATATATATTTGATATATTTATTATTATATATTATGTATATTTTTATATATGTACATATATTTATATTATATTTTTAAAAAATAACTTATTCCAGTTCTTGTCTAAGTGCCTATGTGAAATTGGTGGGTCTGTTGTTGCTAGAGTCATACAGCACTTTTACCATATATTTCTTATTTGTTCCTGTCCTTAACAGCTTCTGAAATACAATAGCTTTCTTTTATTTAAATTCTATCACTAGAATTATTTCTAAAGCCCCATTGTGGTGTGAAAGTGATGGTAGGGTCTTGATGGCTATGTTAGTGGAACACAGCTCTGGAAATCTCTACTAAACTAGAAATGCTTCAAGTATAGGTCATGTGATATACCAAATGTCCACTAAAACTAGTTGAGTTCTAAGAGGCTCACTATCAGAAAACTGATGTGAGTAATGACTTCTTTTCAGCCCAAAACGAATGAAGGCCATTTACTAAAGCATGTAGGCATTAGGAGCTCATAGCATCACAGATCTGGAGGTGGAAGGGACTTCAGAGGCCACCTAGTTCAATCCCCTTGTTTTACACATGAGGAAACTGAGGCCAAGGAAGTTAAGTGAATTGCCCAAGGTCATGTAGGCAATAAGTACTGGAGACAGGATTTTAATATAGACTCTCTGATACTAGAACCAATGTTCTTCTTACTCTGGAATCTGACACCGATAGAATCCTGCATCCTAGAAGTGTTGAAATAAGGTATAAAATGTGCTATTTCCTCTTTGTCTGTTTTTTCCCAGCACCCTGACTTCAAGCTCAAAACTTTATTGCTACACTGCCCAGATCACCCTAAAGAAGAACAACTGATAGCTGCTAAATGGCAAATAAAGTAAAGAACAGCTTGGAAGAGACTGAAGAGTGATGACTCAGCGAGTCATCAGTGAGATTTGTCAGTCAATAAAAGTAATACAATGTTAACCTATGTTACATAGACTATGGAGATGATACCACCATTGTTCCATCTGGAGTAGTATGTTCAATTCTGAGTTTCATACTTTAGGAAGAACATTGACCAGTAAGACTGCATCCAGAGGAGGGAGATCCAGATAGTAAAGAGCCTTGAAATTATTTCATATAAGGACCACTGGAAGGAACTCTTGAGTATTTAGCTTGAAAAACAGAAGATTTATGGGTGGGATGATAGTTATTTTCAAGTACTTAAAGCATTGTCACATTGAGTAGGGACTAATTTTATTCTGCTTAGCTCTAGAGGTCAGTGTATAATGACAGTCTGGCTCATGTGAAGAGCGCCTCTGGTGGCATCTCCCCATGTGGAGACACTAGGGAGCTGTATTCCAGTAGAGTCATCATTATGTAATGGAAGTGTCTTGGAGATAGCATGAAGAATGCATAGAAATTCTCTAAGTGGTTCTTATGTGCTAACCACATGGCCAAGAGGAGCTTTTATGAGTAGCTGAATAGCCAGAAATGGAGAACATCTTCAAAAAAGGCCTTAGTTGGCCTCAACTAATCTCTTTTCTGTTGGCTATTCTGCTCCTGATTGGATTCCTTAACTCAATGCATCTGGTGAGAGATGATGCTGTAAAGGGAAAGACCCTTTTTTCACCCCACTGAGGCCACATGGCCTTGTAAATGTAGACTTTCATTCTTTGTCTGCCTTGGCATTTGTTCTTTCATTTTAGGTGAAGAGAGAGCAGAATCCCAGTATTATAACACCTTAGAATCCCAGTGTCTAGGTTTTATAGCCAGCTTAGCATCAATCACTCAAGAAGGAGGGAATGACCTTTGAGATGTAGATCAATGGTAGCTGAAATGAGGACTTATCTGGTAATTATGACATATCTGATCATGAACTTGGAGAGATTGATTTTACATAAAAACTGAGGTAATAGCGAGCCCACTCTCACAAGAAAGCAAGGTAGGATAGGAGAGAGTATGCCCCTGAGGTTTGGGAGGGCAATATTTGCATTTTTATTCTTGTTAAATATCATTGAAATAAATGCCCATTTAAAAAGGGATAACTATTTAACAAAAACTGCTGGGAAAACTGGAAAATAGTATGGCAGAAAAGTGGTATAGACCAGAATCTTATACCCTATACCAAGATAAAGTCAAAATGAGTACATGATTTAGATATAAAGACTGATGCTGTAAGCAAACTAGGAGAGCAAGGAATAATTTACCTGTCAGATTTATGGAGAGCAGGAGAATTTATGACTGAACAAGAGATAGAGAACAATATGAAATGCAAAATAGATGATTTTGATCACATTAAATTGAAAGGTTTTTGCACAAAGCCAATGCAACCAAGAGTAGAAGGGAAATAGAAAGCTTGGAAACAATTTTTACAGCCAGTGTCTCTGATAAAGGTCTCATTTCTCAAATATATAGAGAACTGAGTCAAATTTATAAGAATACAAGTCATTCTCCAATTGATAAATGGTCAAAGCACGTAAACAGGCAGTTTTCAGAGGAAGAAATTAAAGCTATCTCTAGTCATACGAAAAAATTCTCTAAACCACTGTTGATGAGAGAAATGAGAATCAAAACAGCTCTGAGGTACCACATCACACCTATCAGATTGGCTAATATTACTGAAAGGGAAAATGATAAATGTTAGAGATGTGGGAAAATTGGAACACTAAAATATTGTTGGTGGAGTCATGAACTGATCCAATCATTGTGAAGAACAATTTGGAACTATGCCCAAAGGTCTATAAAACTGTGCATATAAGGACTTACATGCAAAAAAAATATTTATAGCAGCTTTTTCTGGTGGCCAAGAATCAGGAATTGAGACGATGCCCATCAATTGGGGAAAGGCTGAACATGTTGTGGTATGCGAATGTAATGGAATACTATTGCTCGGGTGGACTTCAGAAAAACCTGGAAAGACTTACATGAACTGATGCTGAGTGAAGTGAGCAGAACCAGGAGAATATTGTACACAGTAATAGCAACATTGTGCGATGACTGATATTGATAGACTTATCTGTTCTCAGCAACACAATGATCTAAGACAGTTCTAAAAGACTCATGATGGAAAATGCTATCTACATCCACAGAAAGAATTTGGGAGTCTGAACGCAGATTGAAGCAGACTATTTTTTCTCTCTCTCTCTTTCTCTCTCTCTCTCTTCTCTCTCTCTCTCTCTCTCTCTCTCTCTCTCTCTCTCTCTCTCTCTCTCTCTCTCTCTTCTTTCTTGTCACTTTCCCCTTTGGTTCCCCTTTGGTTCTAATTCTTCTTTTCAAGAAGACTAATATGGAAATATGTTTAATATGATTGTACATGTATAGCCTATATTGGATTGTGCTCTGTCTTGGAGAGGGGAGCAGAGAGGGGGAGAAAATTTAGAACCCAAAATCTTATAGAAGTGAATGTTGAAAACTAAAACCAAACAAATAAATAAAATTTGAAAAAAAAAGAAATGGGAATCCAAAGTTTTAAAATATATAGTCTGAATGAAGGAAGGTCCTTCTATTCTTCACAATTGACCTGAAGAAAATTAGTTTAGGGCTGTCCTCACTTCCCAGGTTGATGGTCTAAGAATGTTGCCATTAGTTCTAAAAAATAGATGTCCAAAAGTAAAAAAGTTTTTTTTATGCAACTAGAAAATAAGATGCACAGGAAATGAGGTGTAGAGATTTGTCTTGCCCTACAAGAAAGGAAGGGAAAGGGGGATGGGAGGGGAGTGGGGTGATGGAGGGGAGGGCTGACTGGGGAACAAGGCAACCAGAATGTACGCCATCTTGGAGTGGGGGGGGTGGAAATGGGGAGAAAGTTTGTAATTCAAACTCCTGTGAAAATCAATGCTGAAAACTAAACATATTTAAAAAAATAAATAAAAAATTAAAAACAAAGAATGTTGCCATTAGTAACTGTACGTTAAACCGAGCAACCGCATACTCACTGTGCATGGTGATTAGCAAAGAACATCAGCCTCTGGCCTCTTACCCCCTTCTTTTCTCTCCCTCCCCCCCCGCAATAAGTGTAGGTCAAAGCTGTTCTTCTACCAAGAACATAGGCATAACACAATGCATATGATTGGAACACGACAGCATTTTTACTTAAGAATCAGAATGACTTTCCATATTTTTAGGATTTACATTCTCAAGTAAACTTTCAAGAAACATATGCTTTAATTGCAAAAAACTAGATGTTTTGAAATAGCCAATAAATGTTCAAATGTATGTTTGCATTGCTAGGCAGCTCTCCTTTAGTCCTATAGCTGAAATGTTATTTCACCTAAGGTCAGGATTAATTTATGCTCCTGAACTGGACTTAAGTTCAGAGACTTGTAGCCAGCTTTATTGGCCTGATTTTCATCCCTTTATAGAATCAACCACACAGATCTTCTACAGTTGGAATTATCATCTACTTTAAAGGGAAGAGGGAATCTGAATTAGAGGGTTTATGCAGAATATGAAATGGGATTTATAGCCATCATATTTAAGTTTACCAAGTATTTGCAACATAAGAGGCTATATGTAACAAAGTTGGGTTTTAGTAAGGGGGCTACCAGGAAAGAAATGGAAAATAAATTCAGAATGAAAATATATTCAGAAGAGTGAGGAAAATAGAATCAGGTGCAGATCTGACCTGACTGAAAGATTCATTGCTTGTAGCAAATCTATCCCTAGAAGTAGCAGTCCTTGCTACATATGACAATTCACATGCTGCATGAATTGGGTCCATTAAGTGCTTCAGTCAGACTAGTTCCAGCACTTGAATATTGTCCTGCTTACAGAGAGACTTTTGCCAAGACTTCAGTGTATTTAGTATCTCTTTCATTCTTTTTTAAAAGTAGATACATTTTTCACAGGAATATCACAGTTCCAACAATAATCACCTTCTGAAGGGCTCAGCCTTTTAATGCAAAAGTCAGTAGGGGAGATGTGAGACTGATGCCACTTAGTTTCTTCATCTGTAAAATGGGGCTGGCAGATTAGATGGTTGCTAAGGTTCCTTCCAGCTCTAACATTAGAACTTCTAAATGTCTCCTATACTCCATGGGGCCATTGCTTCATGCTTCCTTTGTTGTTCTTGCTAGGAATCATATAATTGCTCATAGGAACTTTTCAACTTTTTATGTTCTGCTGAGAGGCTTTGAGCTTAGTCAGCTATTTTCAAACTTGAAGATTTAAATCTGAAGGGGCTTTGATTCAGAGAAAGATAGAAGTGGGTGGTTCGACCTGAGTGATTGCTGTCTTCAGGATGAGAATCAGATAGCTCATAGGTGCAACCTATGGCCCTAATAATTATTAGGTATCCACATACACCAAATTATTTATGGTGGTGCTATTTTTTTAATACTAGCAATGAATAGTCAACTAAGTGGATATTCATCAATTGAGGAATGGCTAAACAAACTGAGATACATGAGTTTAATTAAGTATTAGTATGATGTGAAGAAGCAATTAATATAAAGGATATGGAGAAACATGGAAAGATATATGAACTGATACAAAGTAAAGAAGGCAGAATTAGGAGAATGATATGTACAAGGACTACAACAATGAAAATAGAAAACAACAACAATAAAATAAAACTGAATGGTACATAATTATAGTGACTCAACTTGACTGTCTTTGCAAAAAAAAGAAAAGAAGAAAAAGAAAAAAAAGATATGAGAAAATCTATCTCCTTTCTTTACAGAGGTGAGGGAATTATGCAATCTTGCATATACTATCACATATACTAATGTGTTGATTAGTTTTAGTGAACTGAATTTTTTTCTCTCATCTTAATTCATTCTCTGTAACAAGGGATGGCTCTCTGGGTAGAAGAGGGAGAAAGGATATACTTAGAAAGACAGAGAATATATAAACAAAGGATGCAAATGTAATTTTTAAAAAGAAAAATAACAAATATGCAAGTATTTGTGGTGTATGTGGGGGAAGTAGTTGTAATTTTTTTGTCTAAGGCTCCTGGTGTCTAGTGAAGAATACTAGGTGGAGAGTCAAGAAACCTGAATTGTGTTCCAAGCTCTAGAACTGACTAGCTGTGTGACTTTGGGCATGTCAGTTCACTCTAGGGGCTTCAATTTCCGTGTTTATAAAATGAGGTTTGCCTAAATGAAATATAAAGTCACTTCCAGTTGTAATGAATAATTTATGAATCTATGACATGGGTGGGGGAGGAAGAATTTTGAGAGAAAATGCCATAAGATTGGAAGTATCTGTATCAGATAGATACTTCTGCTTCTGTATTATTTAATTAACTTAATCAAGATTCCAAGTTAGGAAAATACCTGCATATTTTGTGTCTGAGTGATAACTGATTTTGTAAGAGAACATATGTGGCCAGGCATTAAACCACTACATAATAATAATTGACATTTACATAAGACTTAAGGAGGATAAAGCATACCTAAATTATCTGAATTGATTCCCATAAGAACCCTAAGGGCTAGGAACTAATATTCCCCTTTTGCAGCTCTGGAAACAAAGGCATAGATAGCTTAAGGACCTGTCCATTGTCACAACAGCTGGACAAATCAAAAGATCAGATTTAAACCCCCTTCACTCCTAACTTCAGAGTGATGGAGAAATGTCCAAAGTACTTTCCATTGTAACACACTGCCTAAATGCACATGCTATCGGATGATAAGATCACAGTTGTAGTTGGAAAAGGTCTTAGAGGCCATCAAATCCTCCCCTTCATTTTACAGATGAGAAAACTGAGGCACACAGAGGTTAAGTAATAGCTGAGTTAAATCTTGATGGCCAGCTAGTCTAACTCATTTAGCATATCGGAAAATTTTAAGACTTTCTATTTTTTTCCTTATTAAATTTGATTTTTTAGACCTTATCTATTACTTATATTATTAAGAGCATTTTGGATGCAAAATCTTTTGTCCAACAGGTAAAATATCTTTATTTCATCTAAAAGATGAAAGATCTAAAAGATAAAAAGATAACTTCATTTCATCTAAAAAATTGATGATCATGCTGTTATTTTCTTTGTCTAGGTCACTGAAGAAAATATTTCACATCATTAACAAGGCTGAGATCAGATCCCTGGCACACTCCACTAGGCCTTCCTTCCAAGTGCATAGAGAGGCATTAATGCATATATATTTGCAAACTCTTTAGCTCTGGCTATTGGACCAGCTCCGAATCAGCCTAACTTTATTACTGTTCAATCTATATTTTTTCTACTTATCAACAAGAAGACTGTGAGAAAATTTTCAAAAGTTTTGCTAAAATCCAGTTAAACTTGATCGATAACATCTCCTTGGATCTACCAGTTGAATAAACCTGTCTGAAAAAAAAAAAAGAACATAAAGTCAGTCTAGCATGAGCTGATCTAGATGCAATCACACTGGTTTTTGGTGATCACTACTCCTTTAATACTTGTTTGTTATCTGTTAACTATTTCTTTAGTAAAAGCATACTACAAGTTTGACAGGAGTTATACTCAAGTTCATTGTCCTTTACTTTGCAAGTTCCACTCTATTTTTTTTAAATTGAGACATTTTCTCTTATCCAATCTGGTGGCTTGTCTCTCATTCACCATGTTCTTTCAAAGGTTACTGAAATCGGTTCAGCAATCATACTTACTGGTTTTTTAAATACCTCATAATGGAATTCATCTAAGTCTGGTGACTTGAATTCATTCTGAGAAACTAGATGCTCTTTTTTTTGTTACTGTATATTGTGTTTTAAGTTTGTTTTGTGTTTGCTTTAATAAGTTGATGTTTTTTCTGTGATTTTTCTCTTTTTTTCTAGGTTTGTCCTTTATGGATCTATAACTCTATGAAATCTTGAAATTTATTTTATGATTATGACATTTGTGTGTATATTTTTTTAAAGTTTCTTTCCTGAAAGTCATTTGCAGATTAAGCTAGAGTCATTAAAATGTAATTGGATTTTAGTTGCTAATATTTGCTGATGAGGCAGCCTGGCATAATAGACAAAAAGCTGTTCTTAGAGTCAGGAAGATCTCAGTTCAGTTCTTGTTTCTGGCATGTACTGATTATGACCCTGGGCAGGTTACTTAATCTCTCATTGCCTCAGACAACCCTAAGGTACTTTAAATTGCAAAAACAAATGCAGAACTACATTGGTAGAGAGAGTTTCCTTACCGGGAAGTTCTCTGTACCAGTGAAATCACTGGTTTAGTGCAAAATTATTTATATGTCTGAGGAAAGAGTGGTTTTTGAGATCCTATAGACATGAACTGTATATCATCCCAATGGACTGGTGAACATAGAAGCAGGGTAAAGGATCAAGGTACAAAGTCATAATGAAGTGCAAAACTTTTAAAGAACTCCCACCTTAATTTCAAAGGGAATGGAGGGAGCTTTAGCCCAGGAGTTCTTAACCTTTTTTGTGCCATGGATGCCTTTAGGAGTCTGGCAGTCATTTCAGAATGTTTTTAAATGAATAGGAGAAAATATATATGATTACAAAAAGAGCCAAATATATTGAAAGAGTTGTCAAAATATTTATTAAAAAGGTCACAGACCCCAGATTAAGAAACCTTGTTCTAGAGAAAAGACAGCTCAAGAAAATTGATTTGGGGCAAATGTTCAAGAATATAAGAATCTACTTCATGGAAAACTGTGGATGAACTCTAGGGAATCCACTGAATTAGTATCTCGGTGACTTTTGGGTGAATGATTTCCATCTGGAATCAAATTGAAACCTAGATCCAAGGCATGTATTGTTGTTGCTATTCAGATTTGTTTGTGTCCAACTCTTCATGACCCCAGTTAGGGCTTTCTTGGCAAAGATACTGAAGTGGTTTACATTTTCTTTTCCATCTCATTTTACAGATGAGTGTCTGCATCAAACAGGATGAAGTGACTTGCCCAAGGTCACACAGCTAGTGAGTGTCTTCCTGACTCCAGGCCTGCACCACCTGAGGCAAAGATCTAGGCTGGAAAAACCATGAATTGCCTAAAATGGGAGGAAACTAAGAAGTTTTGAGATCTAGGCCCCAGAGGAACTACCATTAGAGGAGAGAATTAGAAAGTGAGTGATAGGGGAAAGAAGGGGAAGAAAAGATTGAAATTTCCAAACAACTCAGGAGGAAGAAAATTCAAAGATTTTGAACATAAACAGATAAATCAACAGGGAAAACTGTAAAAACAGAAGGAAAATATGGCCTTCTGATATGCCAAATGAGTTCAGACTTCTACAAATACTGGAAAACTAAGAAAAGTGATCCAACATTTGATGAGACAGAGGATCTTGCAGAATTTGAAGAGAACATGGAAACATATCATGATATTCTATAGTGTATTAAAAGAGAAATGAGAATTCTGAGAGTAGGATTTGGAGTCTTCAAAAACTAGCTTAGGGACAGAATAGAGAAACTTGAATCTGTGAAGGCAAGTCTCACTAAAGAAATGAAAGAGAGAACAATTGATTGGGAATGAAAATACAGAGAAGATCATTCTAGAAGAAGAGAAGGAAAAAAACAATAACATTAAAATAAAATATATCCTCTCTCCAAGCAAAACATAGCTATCTCAAAGAAATGGAGAGCAACCTAAAGATTAGAGGCCTCCCAGAAAAACACAAAAAGTAGAAAAAAAAACCTTGAATGCCATAAAGTAATAAGCAATACAAGAAAATTGTCTAGAATTTTTAAACACAGAAAATGAAATATTAATTTATAGAATTCATAGATTGTCTTTTGAAAAAACAACATCAACAGGCCTGCAAACTCCAAGACACATTGTAGTTAAATTTAACAATTTGATTTGGAAATAAATTCTGCCAAAAATCCGGAGAAAAATGTTCAAGTACAAAAGAAAGGAAATTTGAAAAGTACAAGACTTTTCTGAAACCAGCAAAAAACACAGGAGAGAATGGAATATTGTGTTGTGAAAAGCAATGGAACTCAAAGATGTAGCACTAAGTGACCTACCTTGAAAATTTGACCTTGATCATAAATGAAAAACAAAAGGACATTCAAAATAAAGAGGTATTTTAAAAAATTCTTAGAAAGAAAACCAAACCTGAAGAAATTACTTGTTTTTTGAACACTCTAGACAGCAGAAATGTAGGGGGGATAAATAAATGCAGCATCTAGTAGACAAGGAGAACAACAGAAATATTGTGATGGCATAGAGACCAGTAGGAGCCTTCTTTTTAAATGTACACGAGGAAACATGGGTGAAGATACAAGTCAAGTGGAAGTAACAATGGAGAGGTGGGACTGGGGGGGTTATGGTCAGGACCTTGTGACACCCTGCCTGCAAATGAATCATTTTTTTTTAGTGGGGGATGGAGAGGACTGCATTGCAAATGAAAGGGTGGATAAAAGGGAGAGGGAATTGAGGGAATAAAGAAGAGTGTGGCATGTGTGGGTTAAATGCAGGTTTAGCAATGAGAAGATGGTCTCTCAGAAAGAGAGGAGCTTGCAGAAAGGGGAGGTGAGAAAGAGGAGAGAAGGAATGAATATGGGGTGGCAGAGAAGATAGAGGCTCTGTTTTGGTAGTGGGAAGAGGTTTTGCTGATGAATGCTCCCATGGATGAAGAGAAAAGTTCTGCAAAAGGAAATGTAGACCTTGTGTTGGCTGTTATCTAGGGGATTTGAGACTTGAAAGAACTACTTGTCTTATCCTGGGAGGAAGGTGTTGGAAGTTCTAGCACTGGGTAAGTGAGAGGACATGGTCCCAAGGGAGTGACTTTATAGCTTTATTGATTATAACAGATTGTCTCCAAAGCATTAGCTCTTCATAACTTTAAAAATGGGAAAGAAAATTGTCCATAACATAAAATGTTATTATTCAAAGTACCAAGAGGGAGTACAGTTTATGGGCTTCTCTTTCCAGATGGTCTCCAATCTCCTTGCCCAAGAAGTCACCATCTTCTTTCTCTTATCTTATCATGTATTCAGGAGCAAAGCTGACCTGAGGCGCCAGGACTTTGACACCACAAAAAATTCAGCACACCATGCTGTAGAGTCCACAAGATATATTTAATGTCTCTGTCGAGCCCTGTTTTGGAGTACCATTCAGCATCACCCCCAGAGGTGAAGGAAATGAGGGCTAATTTGTTCTGGAGGAAGCTGCTATCAAAGCATTCTGGAAAATCAAAAGTGAATCCTTGGCAAAGGATTCTGTCCATCCAGCCTTCATGATGTTGGGCATGCTGAACCAATGCAAGGGAAACTGAAATATGATTAAATCAGCTTCTTGTACCTTCTTTTGCTCTTCAATGACATCACTGGACAGAAATCCTTTCTTGTATGCCACATGTGCTTCTACCCCATAATTGAAGAAGTCTGAATTATTCAAAGGACCTACAGAATCTTTCTTTGTGGCCCTTGGCTCAAAGTTCATTGCATACAGATAAGGCACAATGACATAGCAACCCTGACTGGTCAGTTCAGTCACTGCAGTATCCTTCAAGGATCTCTTCATAGACTTGAGTTCCTGATGCTCATAGACTTATTTCTCTGCCATTCCCCAGGGCAGAGGCTTCTCTATCACCATCAATGCTGTCCCACTCATGGTACAGAAAAGGACCCCATGCAAAGGGCTGCAGGTCAGGCCGAGGATCCCAAGGGGAAGGTAGGGAAAAGAAGATAATGAGGAGGAGGGTATAAATTAGTGGTGGCATATATTCAAGAATGTAGTAGTGGTAGGGCTGAGGGGGCTACCATGGAGTTGTATGACTAAAAGACTTATAAAATCTGCTCAAAGGGATTGCAAAAAATATGGATTTCTCAGCACTACATGGAACTTTTGAAAAATTGACCATGTATCACAGGACACAGAGATATTGCAAACATATATACAAAGGCAGAAATAGTTAATACACTCTTTACAAACAAAGGCAATAAAAATAGTTATCAGTTCAGGGACTACAAACAAAATACACCAAACCAAATGAAAACATAGCAATGAAATCTAAATAATGAATGAGTCAAAGAACAAAATAATGGAAACAATTAAGAGTTATGTGAAAGAGAATGATAATGGAACAATATGACAGAAATTCTGGAATGTAGTCCTGAAGGGAAAAATTATATTCCTACAAACATTCATTAACAAAATAGAAAAAGAGAGGATTAATGATTTAAATGTGTCTTTTAAAAATTAGAAAACCAATAAGCAAAGCTAAAAGAAGTACAAAAGAGGAGAGATTAAAAAACAGAAGAGAAATAGATTACTTGGAAACAAAAAATCCATAGACACTATAAATAAAACAAAAAGCTAGTTCTTCAAAAAGGCTAATAAAATTAATCTGATTTTTAAAAAGAGAGTAGAAAAACAAATCAATAAAATAGCAAATGAGCAAGTAGAAATCATAATGAAACCAGAGGAAATAAAAAGAATAATCAGTACATATTATATACAGTTAGATGATAATAAAACTGAGAATGCAAAAGAAATAGAAAAATACCTTCAAAAATATAAAATACCCAAAATACCAGAAGACCAGATTGAGATCATAAATAATCTAATTTTAGAAAAAGAAACTGATCTAGCTGTAAAGGAACTAAGTTTTTAAAGAAAAATTAGTACCCATATTTCAAAAGTTGTTATCAAAAATTAAGAAAGAAAGCACACTGAAGAATTCTTTTATGTTACACAGTCTAATACTTAAATCAGGGAAATATAAAATTGTAGGTCAAAATCATTAATGAATATTGACTCAAAAAATTTTAAACCAAATCTTGTCAAATGGAATACAGGAAATCATTGTAACCAAATGAGATTGACATTAAGGATTCAAAGATGATTCAATGTTGGGAAAACAACCAACATAATCAATTATATTAAAAATTAAACTATCCCAAACCACATGATCACCTTAGTAGAGGCAGAAAAAGCCTCTCACAAAGCGCAACATTCTTTTATGCTAAAAACCCAACAAAGCATAGGTATAGAAGGACTTAATTCTTATATCTTAAAAACATGTATTTAAAACCAAAAGCAAGATTCATAGGCAATGGTGATACACTGGAACCTTTTCTAATAAATATTTCCAACAAATATTACAAGACAAAGGAAAATGAATCAACACTTGATGAGATAGAAGACCCTGTGGATTACCAAGAGTAAGGTACCAGAGCAAGATGTTCTTGAATGGTTTAAAATAAAAATAAGAATTGTGGGTGGTACACCAGAAATAATTGGCAGAATGAGAATATTTTAAATCCATTAAAGCAATTCTCACCCAAACAAACAGAAGAGAAGATGACTTATGGGGAATGTAAATACTCAGAAATGAAGGATAATCTGGAAGAAAAAAAGCAAAGCAAAAAGCAAACATTAAAAGAAAGCATAATCTCTGTACAAACAAAGCATATTGATTTTGAAGACAGAATACATGGAGACAACTAAACAGAGCTCATAGAACAGCATAACAAGTCAAAACACCAGAACACCCTAATGCAAGAAATAATACCAAAAAATTGCCCAGAACTTCTGAGGACAGAAAACAAAGTGTGAGTCAAAAGAATGCAAATATTGTCCTTAGGAAAGAAAAATAATAACAAAAACAACCCTATGCTGCCAACTTTAAGACATCTAATTGTTAAATTTAGCAATTTCACTGGGAAACAAAAAAATTTGCAAGAAACCAGGAGAAAAACCTGAGAATACTACAAATGTTAATTTAAACTTTTAGCGCTATACCAATCAAGTTATGAAGGTGATACTTTTTAGAGTTTGACAAAATAATAACAATATTCATCTGGAAAAACAAAAGATCTTCAGTGAAAGGGGAAAAGTATTTCAAGACCTCAAGCTACATTCTAAAGCCTCACTCAAATGAAGAGAAATGAGAAGACAATTTGTAACCTACCTCTTTGTAGAAGTGTAACACAGAGGTTATACATTTTACATGTTTTTGGACTTTTTCAATGTATTCATCATTTCTGCTGATTTCTTTTCTTATCTTTTTTTCTTTAAAAAATACTACTTATTATATGGGATAATTCCCTGGAAGTTACAGCAGAAGGGATACTGGAGACAACTATGATGACATAAAAAATAGAAGACATCAATAAAATTATTTTTTTTTAAAAAAGAATGTAAGGTCATTGAGAGTAGTGTCTTTCTACTTGTACGTATATTCCTAAAACTTACCATGCGCCAAACGCATAGTATTTATTGTTGTTCAGTCAAGTCCGACTCTCCATGAGCCCATTTTGGGTTTTCTTGGCAAAGATACTGGAGTGGTTTGCCACTTCCTTCTCCACCTCATTTTATAGATGAGGAAACTGAGGCAGACAGGATTAAGTAACTTGCCCAGATCACACAGCTGGTAAGTGTCTGAGGCCAGATTTGAACTTAGGAAAATGAGTCTTCCTGACTCCAGGCCTGCCACTCTATCCACTGCACCACCTACCTGCCCAACATATAATAAGTGCTTAATAAAATGCTTGTTGACTTGAAAAACAAATTCATTTTTCTGTTTCTTTTTTTTCTAAAAATGATTTCTTTACCACATTCATGTTAGCATTTATCTTCCCTTTCTTTCTATTCTAAATTTTTATGCTTTGATTCATGGCTCTTATACTTAGTCTCTGTATTCCTCATGGAACGAAAGCTTCTAAGGCACCTCTTTTGGGTTCCTCCTAAATACTTTCTCTTATTGCCTTGGAGAGCTTGCCCTTTGGAACTCTATTTTTTTCTCCTGCCTCAGTCTTAGTCCACGTCCCACAGGAAGCCACTTCCTTCAGAGAAGATATTGCCCTATGAGTGGAATTTTTCTATATCCCTGACTGAGCAGCACATTATTGACCATGACTTTCCCTTTGGTCATTTCCCCCCAATTACTTCAAAATCCCCACCATGGGTTCATATCCTCCTATTCTTCTGGGAATCAGTTTCTCTAAGGAGCTCTGATACATCTTCTCTTCAGGCATGATGAGTGGTCTCTAAGAAGCAGATCTATACAACATACCCATTGTAAGATCCTCATCTCTCTCTCTTTTTTAGAATATCTCTTTTTTTAGAGGGACATTCATCAGAGGTACCCCTTTCCACTACTAAAAACAAGATTTACCCCTTTCCCTTTCCCTTTACAAACCTCTCCCTTTTCCACCCCCAGCCCCTGCTCATTCTCCTGTAGGCTTTTTTCTTTCTGAAAGATTAAAGGAAATATTTTCACTTCATTGTTAACCTTTGACTTCATTAGGATATATCATATATTTCCCTCTATCTGCTTCCTCCATCCATTCCTTTATGTGCCTTCTCATTTTATTATTTAATTGCCCCCCAAAACAAAACATGACAACACTGAAGTGAGGTTCAGGCCATATTTCAGGCCCATTTCCTCACCATCACTTCCACTTGATTTCACCTTTGTTATTTTGTATACATTTAAGAAGAATTTTCATAATAGTCTCACTGTTGCTATTTTCTTGTTGTTGCTTTCCTTGGTTGCTTTCATCATCCTTTTTTTTTATTTCTGTTGTCAGGGGTGTTTGAGAAACAAATAATTTCTTCAGGTCTTTTGACCGTGAAAGAACATGGTAGATGCTGGGGAAGGGGTCTTGATGTAGGCCTGGAAATTATTCTTTTCTGCCATCAGTTCATCAGGTTTTTACCTTGTTTGGACTCTTGGTATCCTAGGCTGTGGAGACAGCTGAAATTGCTTTATTTTTGATGCATGTTTTCTATTTTGGAGAGGTTGTGAGGATCAGAGAAAATATCTCGTCCTCTATCTATGGCCTTGACTAGGGAAAGCAGAGGCCTCAGGGTCTCACTGGATGTTGTAAGTGAAGGAGTCACCTCTCTCCGCTAGAAATAAATATAGCCAAGAAATGTTGTTCAGTTATGCCTGACTCTTCATGACCCCATTTGGGATTTTCTTGGCAAAGATACTAGAATGGTTTGCCATTTCTTTCTCCAGCTCATTTACAGATGATAAAACTGAGGCAAACAGGGTTAAGTGATTTGCCCAAGGTCACACAGCTAGTAAGTGTCTGAGGCCAGATTTGACCTCATGCAGCTGAGTCTTTCTGCTTCTAGGCCTGACACTATCCACTGTGCCACCTACCTGCCCAAACCAAAAGATAGTAAAACTGAATCAGACCCTTTGGAAAATAATCAACATTTCTAGCTACATGGACAGTGGAAAGGACCAGCAGGATCTTTACTCCTCCATTTTTGCATTTCAGTTCTCAGTTTTTAACCCTTTGAAAAAGCTTTTTGAGCAATCTGAACTTCTGCTAACTTCTGCATCTCATAATATTCATCCTTTTTTTTGGAGGGGTGGGAGTGAGGAGACAAGCACTTTCCTTTTTTTGGATTGTAACATTTTGAATAGGCAAAACCAAAACAAAGTGTTTAAGAGATAAAGTGAACAGTGGAGGCAGCTTTTGGGTAATGAATTCAGAATCAAGAGGCCTGTATTCTAAACTTGACTTCTCTCTTTACCTCTAATTAGTATGTTGTAGTCAGTACCTGGGCAACTAGGTGGTGCAGTGGATAGAGTGCAAAGCCTGGAGTCAAGAAGACTCATCTTCCTGAGTCCAAATCCAGCCTCAAACACTTACTATATGTGTGATCTTGGGCAAGTCACTAAACTCCATTTGCCTCTATTTCCTTATCTGAAAAATGAACTGGAGAAGGAAATGGCAAACCTCTCCCGTACCTTTGCCAAGAAAGCTCCAAAAGAGATCATAAAGAGTCAGACATGACTGAAATGACTGAACAACAGGTACTACCCCTTCTCTAGGACTCAATTTCCTCATCTGTTAAATGAAGAGGTCACTCGCTGGTCTCTCACTAAGCTTTCTTCCTACTCTAATGTTCTGTGATTGGGTTCCTTCATTTTTGAATTTTGAATTCTTAAAGTGAAATTCATTTTGGAATTTAAACAATAGGATAGTTATTCAGGAAGAAAACCCCTCTGATAGGTAGGACAACCTGAGAGGGCACCAGCACTCTAGTATTTCCATTTTTCTGAGTGTGAGAACATTAATACTCTCAGAACTACTACCTGGTAAACTTCTTAGGAGGTTCCCTGATTGAATTGCCCCCAGATAGTTAATGATTCAGCTATTCTGATGGTTTCACAAAATCTCAATATTTCTTTAAAATGTACTATTATTTTATTACTGCCACATCCTATGTTTGACTTGAATTAGCTCTCAATACTCTTGTGATGTCAGAAGAAAGAAGGTTTCATGCATGTTGAGCGGTTAACCCTAATTATGGGAGGACATGGACAAGAGTTACAGAGCATGGGTAGGCATGGACGGGATGCAATCTGCTTCATTGGAGGGAACTTCCAGGTTAAAGACTCATTTAAATAAAATGTTTTGTTTTTGTTTTTACTTTTTCATCCTGCTTTTTGTATGGCCTAGGAAGTAGTCCCAGTCTTTTTGTTGATGGTATTTATTACAAAATAAAAATTCCTGCTCTACGAAAGTCCTGGTCTGATGTTATCAAAGGCTATGGCTTCAGAAAGCCATCATTGCCAAGTTCTTGGGAGCTGGAAGGGTTTCGTGTATAGGCCAAATGACAGACTGTGTATATGTTGTCCAAGATCTAGCTGATCCAAGATCAGAAGGTCAACAAATAGGTGGTGAATTTTTTTTAGCTAAAGTAACTGATGAAAACATTTACTAAGATATGGAAGAGGCTAATATTGTTTTGGGGAAAGGGTTACTCACATGTATGAAATCACTCAAAATGTCTGTTGCAAATAAATGAAATTCACCCCCAGATTCTGCAAGTTGGAGTTTATATACCTGAGGCACCCCAAAGATACTGATATGCAGTATCTGTGCTTTCATTTTATCAGATGTAATCTGGTATCATTTTAAAATTTCTTCCTTTACTCAGTCATTATTTAATAGGTCATTTTTTATAAAATGTCCACAGTGGCCTACTCCATGTTATATTCATTGTGTTAATATTTATTACTTGTTTTATTACATTATGATCTATGATTTCTTTGGTTAGTATTTCTTTTTCTATGTTAGCCTATGTCTTCTTTGTAACCTAGCAAATTTAGATTTAAATTCTGTGAACATTGGAAAAGAAGATTCTTACTTTGCTTGCTCAATTATCTCCATAATACTCCATTTAGTCAATCAGTCAGTCAACACTCAACAAGCATTTATTAAACATCTACTATGTACAATGCACTGGGGATACAAAGAAAGGCAAAGACAGTCCTGGTGCTCAAAGAGCTCATAGTTTTTCTTGGTGTGGGGGTAGGGAAGAGATGGGAGAAAATTTGGAATTCAAAATCTCATGGAAATGAATTTCGAAAACTAAAAATAAATAAATATTTTTTAAAGGAGCTTACAGTTTAATTGGGGGAAAATAAACAAGATATAGACAGGATACATTGGAGATAATGAAAAACAGAGGTAGGGCATTAGTATTAAAAGGGATCAGTAAAGGTTTCTTATAGATGGTGAGAGTTTAACTAGGACTTGAAGGAAGCCGGGGAAACCCAGTGTCTTCTCGTCAAAGGAACTGCAAAGAGATGAGAGTCACTGGATCACAGAATATGTGGGAGTGAGTAAGGTGTTAAAGATTGAAATAATAGCAGGTTATGAAGGGCTTTGAATGCCAGAGGACTTGATATTTCATTCTGGAGGTGATAAGGATCCACTGGAGTTTAATGAATAGAGAGCTGACATAGTCAGACCTGTACTTTGGGAAGATGAGTTTGACAGCTGAGCAAAGGATGGTCTGGCGAATGGCATTCGGCTTTATGATTTCTTTTTTAAAATTTATCTTTCTGTTGGATTGATCATATATTGATATTGGTATGCTAAAAACTTTCAACTATTGTAACTATTTCTTCTTGCAAAGATGAGCAGTTTTCCTTCTTTAACTTTGCTATATATAACTCTTAAGTGCATGTATATTTAAATGTACATCTGTAATAACATGTTTTTTATGTTTATCGTTGCCTTTTACCTATATGCCTTATTAATATCCCTTTAACACTTCTCCATTGACTCAAAATAAAGAAACAATGATCTTGACCCCATTTGAGAGCATATCCCACACTCCACACTTGTAACTTCCCACCCATCTAATGAGAGGAGAGAGGTTTGTTTTATCATCATTTCTCCATGTTCAAAATACTAGTCAATAAAATTAATCAGAATTCAAGTGCCTGTGGGTGTTGTTTTCATGTACATTATTACAGTCATTGTGAGAAACTTATTTTGATTAGAGCCTTGTAGCGTAACATAATATTCCTCCTTTGTCTCCTTTAAAACTTTCCAAGTTGAATTCGGTTTTGTCTGATGACTTTACCACTTCAGCTTTTTGTGATTTGGCAGAAGCACAGTAAAGTTTAGACCAGCATTTCCTGGTTACTATTTTTTGGTCTTTTTGAAGCATTTAGCTTAGTACTTGACACACAACAGGTACTTAATAAATATTTTTTGAATCAATGAAACAACATATTATAAATTTTCATTTCATTGTGTGTTTCATTGGAGATTTTAACCCATTTGCATTTTATTTTATAATTGTCAGATTTATCTTTTCATTAGTTAGTCTCTTGATTCCCCCTAAGTGCCAGTACGTTCCCTCCCAAATAACCTCGTATTTAACTATTTTGCATATTTTTGTACTTATTCACTTTATATTTATGATGTATATGTTTATACCCACACACATATATATATACTTCTCTACCCTATTAGATGCTATACGTGTAGTGATTGCTTCATTTTTTGTACTTATATCCTATTTTCTTTCTTTCTTTCTTTCTTTCTTTCTTTCTTTCTTTCTTTCTTTCTTTCTTTCTCTTTCCTTCTCTTCCCCCCTCCTTCCTTCCTTCTTTTCTTCCTTCCTTCTTTCCTTCATCCTTCCTCCCTTCCTCCTTCCCTTCCTTCCTTCCTCCCTTCTTCTCTTTTTTCCTTCTTTCCTTCCTTCATTCCTTCTTTTCTTTCTTTCTTCTGGGTAGCTATATGAGAACCAAATAGGAGAGCTGAAGACAGCCTCTCAAATAGTAGATCCAGGTAATTCTGAATTTTAATCTTTCATATAGTCATATGAACAAAAAATTCAGTTATATCTGAATGATTCAAGAATTCATGCACATTTGAATGTCATGCATTACAATATGAACACAGATATACTGATCAGCAGGCTTATCATTCTCATGCTTATAATTTCTATCTTTGTCCAAAGAACCAGGACACTGAGTTCTCTATCTCCTCATTTGGCCCTGTGGGACCCAATGCAATAGCCAGGTAGTGTATTTAGTTTATGTCTTCCAGTGAATCAATTTAAGAATTGTTGAATGAATTCTTAAATTCAATAAATGTTGGATTATATTTATTCCATAATGGCGCAGTCCGAAAAATGGTCTTTACAATTTGGAAAAAGTCGCTGCAGGGGGTTCTAATGAAAAAAGCTCAGTGGTTTCAATTCACTATTATAAGTCCTACTGATAGCATTAGAGACAAACTGACAAACCAGTGCCTACTGGTTTTCTTGTGATACTTGGATCAAAATGACATGGTATAGAAAAAGCATTGAACTTGGAGAGAGAAGACAGAAAAAGCAGGGTTTGAGTCACAAAGGTGTTGTTTATGAACTGGGATACCTTAAGCCTCATCCACAAAACAGAAATAACTTCTGTGCTTCCTATCTAAAACAGGTGGCATTGTGGGTCAAATAAGATATTCAAGAAGAACCATCTAAATGTGAGTTCTTATAAAGGGATTGTGAAAAAGGATTCTGGACTGGAAGTCAAGAGGCCTCCATTCTAACCTTGACTGTGCCACTACCTCTCTGTGTGACCTTGACTTGTAGTATTTAACGCATCTAGGTTTCATTTTTCTCAACTATGAAATTGCGAGATTGAAATATATGACTTCTAAGATCTCGTCCATCTCTAAAGTTTTATTAATTTTATTACTATTTTTAAGAATTGGAGATAGAAATTGAACCTATGAGTTGATTGGCATCTTGAAGAAAGAAACTCCCTTAAAGCTGCAGCAGGTAGCTGCCTTGTCTGTAAATTACACTTTCAGAGAGTTGTCTAGAGCATTGTGAAGTCATCTGATTTGCTGAGAGTCATGAAGCCAGTATGTATCAGATGAAGGATTTGAACTCAGGCCCCAAGTCTTTCTGGCTCCAAGGTCACTGCATTGTGCCGTCTTTCATATCATCATCATCATCATGATTATGTTTATTATCCACTTATACACCTTTTGCTTTCTGTAGTTCCATTCTATCTAAACATAAAGTAGGGTGGGGTGGGGTGAAGGGGAGAGCTTCTTAGTTATTAAAGAAGGGCTATATCCCCAGAGTCTTGTGAAAGGAGAGCTAGAGAACGAATTCCTGCCTCTCTCGCTAGGGAGCTATCCTTGGATATCGGAGGCCATCTCTCCCTGAGGCATTCTCATTTCAAAATATAGCTTCTCTTGGCACTGCATTTTCTTCACGAATTCTGCCTCCAAGCTCCCACATTCATTGAGAGGAAAATGTCTTCTTAGCGATGCTTAGCAATGATGTCTTAGTGGCAAGAACGCTAAAGTGTTTGACAGTTCGAAATCACGATTCTGATTCATTGTAACTGAGCCAGCAACAAGACTCAGTCTACGAAAGGAGGAAAGAGAGGGGAGATCAAAACAGACCATTAGGAAGGATGGTTATCTACACAGTTTGCTTTAGGCAAACAGTTAATCCAGTCCTGCAAGAGAGCACTGGTAGTTAAAGCCTTTAATGGCCTAAGTCCTATGATAATTAGTCCTGCCCCAGAGGTAGCTAATAGTGAGCCACTCTAACTTGAAATGGAGATTCAGTCACTGCTGAGGCTCTAATCCTCTGCACAATGAAACCAGAACTAATTCACTGAGTAAACACTTTCTCCAGTTACTTACAAGCTGTCTCCTTTCAGCCCAATTCCAAATAAAATCACGTCCGGGGACTGGAAAGAAAATCAAATATTTAAGAGACTCATTTTGGCTCAAATGCTATTGGATTTCTTCTCTATCTGCAATAGATCTGTCTCTGCCTCTTCCCTTCTCTCTGACTAGGGACCAGTGGATACTTTTCAATTAAAACCATAACAGCTGGCAAGGAGGAAGACTATCCGCCACTTTCTCTAGGAGGACACACCAACAAGGCTTCTGGCTTTTCCTCTCAGGAAATTCTAAAGAGCAAATTGCAAATCTTTAGTGAGTCAAAATTAGGTACGCTTTGCTGTGTAGTAGTGTCAACATGGTGTAGTGGATAAGGAGCATGTCTCAGAGCCAGAAATCCCTGGGTTCAAGCTTACCTTTCAGACATACTGGCTGTGTGACCCTGGGTAAGTTGTTTAACTTCTCACTGCCCCAGGCAACACTTTAATACTGTAAATTGCATAGAAGGTGCCAATCTTCCCTGCAGAGGGAGCTCCTTCATCTTGGAGTTTGCTATACCAATAAGATCCCAGGTCCGGTTCCTCTGCCTACCCTAGTTAATTAAGTGAACCATGTAAAATAGCACTGACCTGCTTTTTAAAATAAGGCTACTCCCAAGTATTTTCAGTTTTTGTTGGATAATTTTCACTCTCTTGAACTTGATTTCTCAAGTCACTGTCATTGATTGTGTGCTCATTGAGCACAGAGCAATGGCCATGGACATGTACCTGTAGGCACATGCTAGTTTGCATGACCAATATGAAACTTATTGAATGAATGCAGTTGCTTAGGGTGACATTTGCTAAACACATACCATGTCCAGAACTCTGTTCTTGGTACTAAAGAAAGAGTTTTCTTTTTTTTTTTTTAAAAAAAAAGATATTTTCCTTGCCATTTATATTGGAACTTGCATTTTCTCAATGCCATGGTGCCTGTCATCAAAAGCCTTTAGGGGTAAAAATCCTAAATTTCCAGCAGATGGAGATGTGACTACATAAAAGAAAACTCCAAGCAGTCAAATGAGGTGCATCACTCCTCACTTTCCAGGACAGGAAATGATATTTTTTTTCCCTTTAAAAATATCCTCAACAATTCCTCTGCCCTCCTCCCTCATTCCCTACCAAGGCAAGTGTTTCCAAGTTCAGGTAAACAATAATTTTTTTAAAAAAAAATACTGGCAATTTTTATCTACATCTCTAACCCCGAAGGTTGGAATTTTCCAATAGTTTTAGATTTTGTCACAACTATCACCACAAATAGGTCAAGATTTCATTGTCCAGAAATAGAACATTTACATTAGAATTAAATTATACATTCTATAGTGGATGACTCTAGAAATGACTCAGATGTATTAAATAGGTACTATCCCTATTTTACAGTTGAGGAAATAAGTAATAAAAGAGGTTAGGTGACTTGTTCAGTGTTATACAACTAGTAAGCCAGGACTCAAACTCAGGTCTTCCTAAGTCCAGTTTCCTATCCACTACCCCATCTAGTTGCTTGAAAGAAGATTTTTGGTATGAGTCATTCCCTGATGGCCAAGTAGTCAAAAGATTTAAACTAACAGTCCTCCAAAGAAAGACAAGCTACAAATACCTATATGAAAGATTGCTCCAGATCACCAATACTAAGAGAAATGCACATCCAAATAGCTCTGTGGTTACATCCCACATCCAGAAAATTGTCAAATATGACAAAAGAGGGAAATAATCAATGTTGGAGGAGCTGTGGAAGGATTGGCACACTAGTACACTGCTGGAGGAGTATGAATCAGTTAAACTCTCCTAGAAAGCCACTTGAAATTATCCCTAAAAATAATCAAAATGCTCATAACCTTTCACCTAGGGATCTCATTGCTAGGCGTAGATCCTGAGGAAATCAAAGACAGAAAGATCCCACGAACAACTAAATGTTCAATTGTTTTTGTTGTAGTAACAAAGAAAAGAAAATAAAGTAGGCATCCATTGATTGGGGAATCCAAAATAAATTGTGGTACATTAATGCAATAAAATACTACTGCATTGTAAAAAAAAAAAAAAAAAAAGAATGAATATGAAGAATTCAGACCTTAGTGATAATTTATGTGTTGATACAAAAATACAGATGCACAATCAGTTCATTAAATCTGAAAAGGTGAATCAGATATCAAAAAGCGGAGAAGGCAAGAAGTTTGGTGAAGAGGGTAAAAAAAAATATTTCAGAAATTGGGCAAAATTCCAGTCTCCAATGAGTTTGAAGTACTGACACGAAAAAGTAGAAACACTGATGTGAACTCTTAGGAGAAAGGTACCTTTTCCCTCTGTGCCTTTTAGGAATTTTCTCTGTTTAGGGATCTCAAAAGGCTCATTGAGTGTAACTGAAGCCAGCGGTAAAGTCCATAAGCCTAAACTCTTCCATGCTTAATGAGCTAATACTAAGATAGCTCACAGCCTCTTAAAACAAATAAAAGTATTATCCTGCTATGATTTGGCACCATTAATATCTTTATTGGTCAGCATTCCTACAAAGACAGGCCAAGACTCTGAGAACTTTATAGTCATAGATCTGGATCTGGAAGAGATCTCAGAGGCCATTTAATCTAAGCCTTTTATTGCACAGATGAAGAAACTGAGGCCAAAGAAGTTAAATTAGTTGCTCAAAGTCAACTACAAAGTTAAGTATTAAATATGAGAGTTGAACCCAGGTTCAAGGTTCTCTGATTCCAGAAACAAAGGTCTTTCCACTGTACTAAATTACCTGGGTCTACTAGGCTTTCTTACTTTTACTGATTACTTGTTTTTTCAAACTACATTCTTACCATTGACTCCAGACTACTCTTTTGCTGATTCTGCATCTCTCCTAAGTTTATGTTCAGCACATTTCAAATTTGTCGAGTATTTTGATTCTGTTTCCCTACCATAAAATTCTGACTTGAATCTTCATCTTTTATTCCTACTTCATTCAAGTAAACAAAATAGTTTTTTTTTTCTGTTTATTTATTTATTTTTGTTGGCAAATTTTCCATTAAGGTTTCAAATTACTCGGTAGAAATCTAAATGAACCAATGGAATTCCTTTCTGTATCACCCACCATCTTACTCATCAAACATGGATTAAATTGTACCTTTAGCATCTGGAGTCAGAGGGGCAGAAGTGATCATGTTAGGCTATATCACTTGGATTCTTAGTAGCTGCCTTCAGGCTATAAAAGGATAAAATGGAGTCCAAGCTACAGAGAAAGAGATCCTGGAAATTCTTAAGGGCAGCCTTGGGTTCTAAAGAAACAGTATTGATCTCTGTGTTGCCTCCTGCCTTCAGAGAAAAAAAAACAATCCATGAGCAGATTAATTTGAGAGCATTTACAAACCATACAATTTATTAGCTAAACTAGCTAGTCAGGTTAAGCAAAATACTTTTCCACCTGCCTCATTACATCCTTTAAAAAAAAAGTGAATCTTCATGGTGTTGGTCAGCTTTCCTCATATTTCTTTATGTGCTATGAGGTTATTCACAACAGGAGGGAGAATCCAGAGTCGCCTCCCTCAACCCCACACAAAAAGAGATAAGTTATATCTGGGGATTGGATTTGGCATTTAGAGTATTAAAGATTGAAAGTGCTCCTTATAATCTTGCTTCTGTCTTTCTTTAGGATTCAGCTGCTCTTTGACATGAGTTGCATGATTACTGACTGATTTTTGTGGGATGTAAGTAGTGTAATGTGAAAGAAAATTGCCTTCAACTTGGAATCCGTAGACAGGGGAATTTACTTCTAGGTCTCCTCCTGATTTACTTAAAAATTCAGGGAAAATAATAGAATCAATAAAACTTTGAAATGGAAGGAACTTTAATAGTTATCTAGTCCAGCCCCTTATTTGATGCATGATCTCCTGTACAACATCTTTGGACCTCAATTTCCCCCTCTAAAAAGAAGGAGCTTGGACTAAAGGATCTTATCTAACATAATGGAACATGACTGAGTACAGAGTGTTATGGTATTTCCTTAATGCTGGCCTTAATCCAATAATTATTCTTCTTTTTGCTTTTGGCTATTCACCCACCTAATTGTGCTATCATCAAGCCTACGTTTTTCCATCTTGTCCACAGGGTTTATGCCTTTGTCAGATTAATGTGCTGAAATACAGGTATAATACATCTATGGCATTTCCTTGTTTACCTTTTTAATAACTCTGTACCCCCCAAAAAGGGGTGGAGGGGAAGAAAGGAGGTTATTCTGGAAAGAGTTGCTCATAATGAACCAATGCTGGCTCCTAGTGATCATCAATTACCTATCTAATTGCTTACAAACTGCTCCTTTAATAACATGTTTTAGAATTTGTGTATAGCTCAAAGTTAAGCAGACTAGCTTATAATTCTCTTTTTTAAAAAATTAAGACATTTATTTATCTATGGTCCTAAAGCACTATCTCATTCTTCATGATTTTACAAAAATCACAAAGAAAATTTCAGCAAATGTATTCACAAGTTGTTTTAGTACCCTGGAATGTAGTCTTTTTCTTTTCTCCCAGTAATGAGCTAATTTAGGGCATTTACATGTTCATTTACAATTTCCTTTCTTAACTTCAGTTTCAATTTTTCTCATAATTTTTATTTTGCACAACTCCAGTCTTCAGATAATTCTCTTATGTAGAGAATACAAAATCAAAATGGGAATTCTGCCTTATTTCTATCATTTATTATAATTGCCCCAGATACCACAGAGATAATGACCAATCTTTGATCTAAAAAGTTCATTTTTGTTGCTCTTAGCACTCATGACCAGTTTCAGTTCATTCTGAACTTTAGTCTTCTGAAAGAGTATAACTAATTCAACAAGGACAAAATAGATAAAAAGCTGGCAAGAGAAGTGTTATATATTAAGAAGATAGGCTAGTGTCAGGAAATCTAGGAACCAGAAAGGAGAAGCATGGTGGAAAGCACTTGGATGAGGAAGAATACAAGGAAAAGGTAATGTGATATTGTTCCGTAAGTATAAAAACTACAAAACTACCTGAACAGAAGAAGAAAGCTGATAAAAATGTCAACACAGATAACAATTCTGGCATGGGGGCATAATAATATAGGAATGATGGAAGCCTTCAGTTGTCTGGATGTGTGGGTAGAACTCGATGTCTGTCAAAGGAAGAGTAGGTATTAAATTCTTGGCTTACCTTGATCACAATTTCATCTTTCAAAAGGTGGAGGAAATAATGAGGGGGAAGTGCTTTTCTGGACCTTATAATGACCAACAAAGATGAAGTGAATGCTGAAGTGGAATCAACAGGAATCTTGAGGGCAAGTGACCAATATGCCTTAGAATTCGGAATAAAGAAGGGGATCAAGGGTAAAAATATTCTGACATGCACCCTAGGCTTGAGGAGAGCAGATTTCAAAGTGTTCAGGAAAAGAATAAATAGGCTTTGTGTCCTAAAACCTCAGAGGGAAGTCAGTTCAGAAGTTAGGGGAGCTCTGAAGAATGCAGCTGTGAAAGCACAAAACAAAAACAAAACAAAAACCTTCCAATGAGGAGGAAAGGGAGAGCTGTTTCAATAAATTCTGGTGTATACTCATGAACTCACTGACCAACGTAGGTTCTAAGGACACATACAGAAGAAGAAAGCTAATGGAAGATGAATGCAAAAGAGTAGCATGCTCTGAAAGAACAGCAGCAAGGATCCTAAGCATGATCTGAAACTGGTAAGGAATTCTAAGGCAGCAAAAAGGGATCATTTTTTCTTTAAAATAAAACATTGGGAAAAGGGAAATGGGACTGCTGCTTGGGGTGGATGAATATTTGCATCATCTCTAGAATTTCAGGAGGCAGCAGAGGATGGTGGAAAGAGCACCCAAGTCACAATTAGAAGACCTAACTTCAAACTTGACTCTGCTCTTCTCTGTCTGATTGGCCTTGAATAAGATTCAACTTCTCTGGGTCTCAGTATCTGCATCTCAGAAAGGAAGGCATTGGACTTGATAGCCATTTAGATCCTATCCAACCTTAAATTTGTGATCCTAAGATAATAGATGGTGATAAGATCACAGAACTACTATAACAACTCATATTTTGCTTCTATTTCTCTGTGAAGAAGAATGATCTTTGACTTGCAATGGACATAATACAAATGGATGACAGGGAATGAAAACGCCAAATAGATTTAATAAGGCAATGCCTAACAGCACATCCAGTTATAATGAAAGAATGGGCAGATGTTATGGCTGAACTATTGCCAATGATCTTTAAAATATCATGAAGAGTGCTAATATTGGCAGTACATATACTAAAATTGGCATGATAGAAGAATAGTATGGCCCCTGTTCAAGGATGACATATAAATTCATGAAACATTCCATATTTTCTGCAGCTGGAGGAGGTAGAAATTAGAAGAGTGAAAAGGCAGATTTTTGTTCATTTCTCTTTACTCATACATCTACCACCCTAGTATAGTCCCTCATCCCCCCCTTGCTTAGACTAAGGCAAAAAACTTCTAATTGGTCTATTTATCTCAAGTTCCTTCTCACTCATATCTATTTCTTTACTTAGCTGTCAAAATGATTTTCCTAAAACATGTCTTTGACCATGCCACCCTCTACTTAATATACTCCAATGGCTTCCTGTTACCTCCAGGATCAACTATAAAGTCCTCCATTTAACATTTAAATCTTTTCACAACCTACTACCTTTTCAATCTTCTTATACTTTTCTCCATGACAGTTACACTGTCCTACTGCTGTTCACAAAAGTCACCCCTCCCATTTCCACATATTTCCATTGGCTATCCTCTATGTCTGAACATTCTTTCTCCTCACTTTACCTCTTAATAAAAATCAAAAGGTCACAAATCTAAATGAAAATAATGAAAAAAATTGGGAAAGAAAGGGGTCCAGTATTACTAAATGTCAAACTAGATTGCGTGACAATAATCATCACAACGATTTAACACTGGCCAAGGAATGTATAGATGAATCATTGTAATGATTAGGTATACCACATGCAGAAGAAAATGAACCTTGTGATCAGCCTCATGTTCAATAAACTCAAATACTTCAGCTATGGGAATAAAGTATCACTATTTAGTAAAAACTGCTGGAAAATCTAGACAGAAGTTTGGCTGAAATTATATTTACACCAACATCTCACACTTAATACAAAGATTAGCTCCAAATGAATATGTGGTTGAGATAGAAAAGGTCACATGATTTTAAGAAGTTAGAGGAATCAGAAATAATTGTTCTTTCTTTTTTTTAATTTTTATTTTTAGTTTGCAACACACGATTCTAAATAATTTTGAGTTCCAGATTTTCTTCCCTCCCTCCCCGCCTCCCTCCCCAAGATGGCATGGAATACCATATAACTCCCATATATAACTTGGCATTGAATTAATTTACACACTAGTCAAGTTGTGGAGAAGAATTATGACCAATGGAATGAATCATGAGAAAGAAGAAACAGAACCAAAAATAAAACCAAAAACACAACCCAACAACAAATACAAAAGAGAGAAAAAAAAAGTGGGGCGGGGAAGGCAAGCATGAAGTATGCCTCTATTTGCATTCATACTTCGTAGTTCCTTCTCTGGATGTAGATAGCACTCTCCAGCATGAGTCCCTTGGAGCTGTCTCTGCATATTGTGTTGCTGAGAAGAGCAAAGTCTGTCAGGGTTAGACATCACAGAATCCATATATCTGTGGTTGTGTATGATGTTCTCCTGGCTCTGCTCTGCTCACTCAGCATTATGTCATGTAGGTTCTTCCAGGTTGTTATGAAGTCCACATCATCCCCATTTCTTATAGCACAATAGTTTGTATTCCATTACCTTCATATACCACAGCTTGTTCAGCCATTCCCCAATTGATGGGCATCCCTTTGATTTCCAATTCTTAGCTACTACAAAAAGAGCCACTATAAATATTTTTGTACATATGGATCCTTTTCCCACTTGTGTGATCTCTTTGGGATGCAACCCTAGGAGTGGTATTGCTGAATCAAAGGGTATGAACATTTTT
>CM053622.1:549875721-549996989 GCA_028646595.1 Phalanger gymnotis
ACTTCTATCTCCTCTGTTCCAGCGTTCTTTTTTTTTCCCCCAAGGAATTCTCTGGGTGGGGAGGGGAAGGATTAGAGCCGTTTACCTGGCCATTATGTCTCCCGGAAGTTCAAGAAGCGTTTCATACCTTTGGGCTGGAAGCCTCAGGAGTTGGTATCTCACAGTTGGTGGTGTTGTGCTGCCTCTCGTCGCTTCCACAGAGTGCCGTCCTATGTTGGGAGGCCTGGAGATCTCTGCTGGTTTTGGGTGCCTGCCTTTCTTCCAGCCTGTCTCCCATGTGGGTTTCCCAGCCAGTTGCTTCCGCTTTGGTCCCGTCTGGAGCAGCTCTGCACACCGAGCGCTCTCCCAGCTTACAGATTTGTTCCTTCAGCCTTTCAGACTCTCCTGGCTGGGAAATTTGTCCCACTCAGACTTGCAGTTTCTAACTCCTAATTGTTCTTTCAAGATGCATGAATAAGGGAAGAATTTATCACCAAACAAGGGACAGAAAGGATTACAGAAGTTAAACCAGGCACTTTCGATTATATCTATGTCTATAGGTATAAATATAGATATATGTGTGTGTATATTTTAGAAAAGTTTATGCATAAACCCAATGCATTTGTATCTAGAAAGGAAGTAAATTGGGAGATTAATTTTTTTTTGCTGTTGCAAAACTATGATTATTGGAGAATTCTTAGTGAAGAAAAGATTAAGGAGATTGCAAAAGACAAAATGAAGCATTTTCATTATGTAAAATCTAGAGGTTTCTATGGATTGGGAAAAATTTTTGCTTTAAGTCTGGTATCCAAAACCAATCGGGAATCAGTATGAATATGTAAAATGAAGAACCTATCCCAATAAAGATCTAAGTAACTTTCAAGAAAATAAATGCAATCCATTAGAAGCCACATTAAAAATGTTCTAAATCTTCAATAACAAGTGACATGCAAATTAAAACTCACCCATAAAACTAACAAAATTATAAAGAGATCGAAATAATGAATGTTAGATAGTTTGGAGAAAAACATGTACACTGATACACTGTGGAGTGGAATTGTGCATTGGCACAATTACTTTGAAAAATACCATTCCTTTCTTTTGGCTTAATGATTTTTAATATGGTAAATTTATTAATAACCTGTCTTGATTCCAGACGACTGATTTTGGAACATATTCCCTTTGTCTCTGTTTAGAATGGAATACCACAGGTATAAAATACTGCTTTGTCAGTTGCAATCAGTGTGTCAGACTGTTTTGCTTAATTGCTTTGTTTTTTGGTAAGGGAGGGTCCAATGGGGGTGGTGACATTATTGGCGATTGGTTGTTTTATAAGAAACAAAAAGATATCAATAAGACATTTTTTATAATAGCACATATAGGAATCATTTATCAACTCCTTTGCTTCTGTTATATAGAACTTCAGTACGTCACAGGTTTTGGTGGTAAAAGGACGAGTCTAGTACTTGACTTGAGCCAATCAGTCAATTCATTAAGCTCTTATTATGTGTAAGCACTGCACTGAGCCTCAGGAATACAAATACAGGGTGTCCCTAAAGTCTGGACACATAGGAAATCTCATTAACATCTCATTAACTGTTTTACAGAAGACTGTGTTGTTCTGTGACTTCTTTTTCTGGGGTATGCTAAAGGAGAAGTTGTACTCAATGAAAATCACAGATGCAATACACTTGATTGAATACATAAGCACATAAAGAGTGAATGTGCTAAAATTGATGACTGTGGTTATTGCATGGAGTTCACGTGAATCTTGCAAAGCACATCAACCTTTGCATCACAAATGATGGAAATCATATTGAAGATGTTATTTGTTAGTATTCCAAAGAAATAAATGTTGAAAATTTCACTCATTTCATTTCTTGAAAATATGCGTCTTTGCTTATGCGTCCAGACTTTAGGAACACCCTGTATAAGCTGAAAGATAGTCGTTGCCTTTAAGAAGCTTACATTCTCTTTTGTCTTTCAGAGTGGGATCATGGCGGTGGGCAAGAATAAGTGCCTCACCAAAGGCGACAAAAAAGGAGCCAAGAAAGAAAGTGGTTGATCTATTTTTGAAGAAGGATTGGTATGATGTAAAAGTACCAGCTATGTTCAACATTCGCAATATTGGCAAAACACTGGTTACAAGGACTCAAGGAACAAAAATTGCCTCCGATGCCCTCAAAGGTCGAGTTTTTGAAGTGAGTCTTGCTGATCTGCAGAATGATGAGGTTGCTTTTCGTAAGTTCAAGTTAATTACTGAAGATGTTCAGGGTAAAAATTGTTTGACTAATTTACATGGAATGGACCTTACCCGGGACAAGATGTGCTCCATAGTCAAAAAGTGGCAGACCATGACCGAAGCCCATGTTGATGTTGAAACTACCGATGGGTACTTTCTCCACCTCTTTTGTGCTGGTTTTACCAAAAAGTGCAACAACTAGATCCCTAAGATCTCTTATGCCCAGCACCAACAGGTCTGTCAAATTCTTAAGAAAATGATGGAAATCATGACCCAAGAAGTACAGACAAATGACTTGAAAGAAGTCATCAATAAACTAATTCCAGATAGCATTGGAAAAGGCATAGAAAAGACTTGCCAGTCCATTTACCCTCTCCATGGTGTATTTGTCTGAACAGTCAAGATGCACCAGTAGCCCAAATTTGAATTGGGAAAGCTAATGGAACTGCATGATGAAGGTACTGGCTCTGGAAAACCTTCAGGAGATGAAATAGGCACAAAAGTAGAAAGGGCTGAATGCTATGAACCACCAGTTCAAGAATCTGTCTAAATAAGAACTTTGTAAAAGTTGAAAAATAAAAATTTATCATTGTGATGGTTTTGGTTTTTTTTAAGGTTTATAAATCAAAATGGCAGGGATATTTGCTGCTTGGAAAAATATTCTCATAAATGTGACAAGTGAATGGCTTAAAATTACCCAATGAAATTGTATAATTGCTCTGTAAATAAACTTGTTATAAACCATTGGGATTGTCATGCAAGATACAACCATGGGTTCACCAGGAATGGAAGACTTGGGCCAGACTATAATCACATTTTATAAATGAAGTAGATAGAAAAATGTAAAATGACCATACGTTTGATTGAACATCAGAGCAGACAAAAGCTTAGTTCCCAGTTTCCCTACCTTCTGCTTATTCATAAAGTATTTGTAAATCCATTTAATCCTCACAACCCTGGTGTCAAGAAGTGGGATGTTTTGTATAGGTTTTAAATGAACAAAACAGACTGTCAGTTACTGGCTCCTAAGATAATGATTTCAGCCCACTGGTGCCTCAATCTTTTTGGTAGCTTTTTTTTTCTCACCTTTGATGGAGTGAGATTTTTTATCTTGATTTTGCAATAGAAAAGAGGCAAATATCTGCAGAGAAGCCTTAAAATTTTGTTGTTTGAGTCATTTTTCATTTGTGTTTGACTTTGTGACCCCTTTTGTGTTTTCTTGGCAAAGATACTGGAGTGTCTTGCCATTTCCTTTTCCAGATGAGGAAACTGAGGCAAACAGGATTAAGTGCCTTGCCTAGCGTCACACACAGCCAATATCTGAGGCTGGATTTGAACTAAGGAAGAGAAGTCTTCCTGATTTTAGGCCTGGCACTCTCTCCACTGAAGCCACCTAACTACCTTAAAAATTCTACTAGCAATAGTGATAGTCTCCTGAATATAGCCCAAACCAGATTAAAATGTAATATGAAAGTGTTTAATAAAATAAAAATACTAATGTATATTTCTAAGTGGAAAAAAAAGAAGCTTACATTCCAATTGGAGAAGACAACACTTAAAAGAAAGCTGAAAGTGGGATTGGAAGAGGAGTGGTGATGGAGTAGAAGGTTCCTGGCATTAGGGCATAGGAGAGAAAATCCAGAAGATAATCTGGAGAGGAATGAAACATGGATGATCTGGGGTACTCCTCAAATGGAAATTCTGGGAGGAGCCACCCAATCAGAGGCCACAGGGGTGGAGGGTACTTCCAATGTGTGAATACCAGGTCCAGAGTGAGCTTCCAGGTTGAAAAGGTTTGGCATGGTAAGGAAGGTCCATAGTGTAACCTCCTCAGATTTACTACCTATGTGATTCTGAACATGTCATAAATATTAGTGTTTGAGAGCTGGAAGGAGCCTTCGAGATAATCTTGTCACTCTCTCATTTAATACATGAAGAAACAGAGATATAGAGTAGTTAGATAGCCTACACAAGGTCAATCAGGTAAGAAGTAGCAGGGCCAGGATATGAGTTCAGGTCCTCTGACCTTGAATATGGCAGATCTATTGATTGTCATTATTAAAAAACAAACAAAACCAAAACTACCTTTGAATGTGTCCAGCCTATTCAGACTTATTCTTTGCTTAGCTCTGAGGTTGGCTAGCTGGTATTTTTCTATTAGCTTTTCTACTGTACTATACTACCTTTCTCATTTAATCTCATGGTTTCCTCATTTGTAAAGTAGGGGAAAAAATAACACTTGTACCTCACAAGATGGTTCTGAAGAAAGTGCTTTGTAAGTCTTACAGGACTGTGTAAATGTCAGTTTTTACAGTAAAGAGTACTGTAAATCCAATAAGAGAAACAAAATTCAGAGTCCCAGGAGATTAGGAAGGAGGAGATCAAGTTTAATAGTTCAGAAATTAGCACAAGCAAAACTAAGCTTTGAAGTAATCCTAAACTCTCAGAGTTCCCTCTGTAAACATTTTCCTTCCTGGCCTGTCCAAGTTAAACTGGAACCTGATGAGCTATTCCTTCTCCACTATGGGTTACATTTTTCCTACAACTGGAAAGTCATGTCTGCTAAATATCACTCTGGTCCCTTTGACAGGGATAGCTGGGCACTCACTAGTTATTCTCCATCTCTTTTTTCTAGACTACTCTCAAACTACTCCTGTTTATATGAGCTGTCATTATTACAGTTTCACTCTTCTTCATTTCAATAGAAAAGAATGAGACTATCATTTTTTCACAAAAAATATGCTGACGCTTTAATAAATTTATTTTCTTATGCCAATGATAGTTAACAAGTATGCAATATTTTAAGGTTTTAGAGGACACATTACTCTCATTTGACTCATAAAAACCCTGTGAAACAAATGCTATTTTTATCATCATTTTACAGGTAAGGAAAAAGAAAATCAAAGTGTTTAAGTGACTTGCTCAGGATCACCTTACTAATAACAATATGAGGCAGCATCTGAACCCAGATCATGCTGACTCTAAGGGTAGGGCTCTATGAAGTAAAAGCCATACTATGGATCTTTTATACAAATGGGTTCTGTCCTTCAATCACCCTGAGAAGCTATGCATTTACTTCTAGTGCTGCCCTTGATTAAAGTATTTTTAGAGTCTCGCATTTCAAATTATGTTCAGCTTATAGGACAAAGTGGGGAAAATAGTCTCCTTAATTTACAGTCATATCTAATACATTTTTCAAATTTAAAGATATTTTTTTGAGGGATGCCATTGGCTTAGGATAGCTGTTTCCTACTAAGGTAGAGAAACACATTGCTTTTAATTTGTAAAATATTGTGTATTGGTAAAGTGCTTGGCACAGTGCCTGGCACATAGTAGGTGTTATCTAAATGCCAGCTATGATTATCATTATTAATCATTCCATTTATACTCTGTTAGACTTACTCATTTGCTGGTACTTCCTGACTGTGTCTGTAAGATAGACATGATACTAGTAATTTGGAAACCTGGAGTCAATTCATTTGAGGTGATGGAAAAAGAAGACTGTACCAGAAGACCACTACCTGGAAGACTGACACAGGAGGCAGGCCAAGGAAGCTTCCCTTAGAGTCGGCATCCTCTTTTACCAATGGTGGCTAATAAGGTGCTAAGCTCAGTTGTTTCTCTGAATCAAGAGGACAGATGCTAGCGTTGTCTTCCAAAATCCCTTGTAACACAGCCCCAGCTGCCCTCTACCAGGGCCAAATTTGATGGATCGTTAGACTTAGCACTGATTACAACTTTGTCATTGCTGGTGGTTAGTACAGACATTAATTATTAAAAATCTTTTCCAGGCTTTATGTAAGTACATAGTCATCAAATTGAAGTGAAATCTGTACTTGAAGATCAATAAAGAACATTTCTTTTGTACTTTTCCTCCCAAACTCTTGACCTTTATTTATAGATTCCGTACTCTATATGTATTTATATGTATTGGGGTTACAAATAGCATTTTTCCCTGGACACCCACACATATGCAAATAAGAAAACGGTTTTATTTTTCTCTTAAAGGAGCATCAACAACTCCATCCCTTTGGTCCACCTTCTTCATTTTTTTCTTCTTCCTCCTTCCCCACCTTGATCTCCCAAGTCTCTCTATTTGCAATAGGCCCATTAGAAGAAATAATATATATTTTTTCCAACAGCACTGCACACCTTGTAATAAAGAGCATGAGCATTGCCTAACAGGCACTCTAAAGAGACTGGTGATAAATAAAGAAACTTCCCATCTCTCTGCAAGCACTAGACAGAGGGCTAGAAAGAGGAGAGTTAGCTATTAAAGATCCCACATAGCCACAGGCAAATTCTCTCATCGGCATCTCCTTGCGGAGACCTTTTCTTAAAAGCAGAGATTGCTCTGATGGTTCAAGGTGTTATTGAGCTCTAACCAGGGACAATTACAAGACTCCAGTCACAGCATCTGAGGCGATGCTTGTGTCTGATAAGGTTGAAGGAAAATAATGGGAAGGAGGGTAGCGATAATGGGTTGCTGAATGGATGGGATGAGGTATCATCGCATAGTGCCTGGAGACAGAAGCAGCTGCTAATGCAAGAAGGGCTCCCCTCCCCACCTTCTTTCCATTTTCATTGCATAAAAAAACCTCTCTCTAAACATGCACTTCAAAAATAATTTTTTTTCTAGCTCCAAGCTAGTAATACTCCTCACCAACAGATTTTTATGCCACAGGAGGTTTCAGAATCATTCTGCTTCTTTCAGTCACTTTTTCTGTCTTGTAGTTTGGAATCCAGAAGGATAATAGCTTGTCTCATTTTCTTATCCTTTCTCTTTCTCTTTCTCATTCCATCCTTTCTTCTATTTTATTTTCCACTTGCTCTGTATTATGGTGATTTTGGAAACTTATGCATTTTAAAACAATTTTAAAATTAGAACAATTTAGATAATTTTGTCATCTTTTCATTAATTTTTTATTTCTTTTTCTTGTCTTTGGAACAATCATTTTATTTACTGGATAATCTAACTGGATGGGCATCTAGTAAAAATTCAAGGTTCGCTTGCATGCATAAATTGCTTTGAAAAGAGAAAATAGTTGAATTTGGATGAAAAATAAGCTATACTTAAAACAATCATAGGGGAAACATTTACCTGTTGTGACAGAGCTAATAGCTCTGTTTTGAATTGGAGAGGGAAGTAGGGGAAAGGAAAATTTAGTAAGTTCAGTCAAGACTAGAATTGAACCTTTGTAATACCCTAGTCATAGAAGTATATGAATGCCAAAGCAAGAGGGGGTTATTAATCTTTTTTAAATCCAATTTATTCATTTTAGGGATGGGGAAACTGAAACCCAGAAAGGGAAAATGACTTGCCCATTTTCACACAGGAAATTAGTGTCTAAGTTGGGACTGGAATCCAGATTTCTTGCTTCTCAATATTTTCATTCATTCCATTTGATTTTTCTCTCTGTACCACTTTGAAAATGGTGTGAGATGTTGTTGTTGTACATTATTCATTTTTTGTAGAAGACAGGACTTTTTTGCATAAAAGAATTTTTTATTAATTAATTTATTTTTTACTTTTCAACATTCACTTCCATAAGATTTTGAATTTCAGATTTTCTGCCTTTTACTCCCCTCCCCACCCAAAGATGTCATGCATTCTGATTACCCATTCCCCAATCTGCCCTCTTTTCTATCACCCCAACCTTCTTTTATCTCCTTCTGATGCTATTTCCTATATGGCAAGATAGATTTATATACTCCATTTCCTGTATGTCTTAGTCCCCAGTTACATGTAAAAACAAATTTTAATATTTGTTTTTAAAACTCTGAGTTCCAAATTTTGTCCTTTCCTCCCTCCTGCACCTACCCTCATTGAGAAGACAAGCAATTTGATATAGCTTATGTATGTGTAATCATGCAAAACACTTCCATAATAGTCATGTTGTAAAAGACTAGCTATATTTTCCTCCAACTCATCCTACCCCCCATTTATTCTGTTCTCTCCTTTGACCCTGGCCCTCCTCAAAAGTGTTTGCTTCTGACTAACCCCTCCCCCACTCTGCCCACCCTTTTATCATCCCCACCTCTCTTATCCCCTTTCCCCCTACTTTCCTGTAGGGCAACATAGATTTCCATATTCAATTGAGTGTGTATGTTACTCCTTCCTTAAGCCAAATCCAATGAGAGTAAGGTTCACTCATTCCCTCTCACCTCCCCCCCGCTTCCCCTCCACTGTAAAAGCTTTTGCTTGCCTCTGTTATAGGAAATAATTTATCCCATTCTACCTCTCCTTTTCTCTTTCTTCCAGTACACTCCTCTCTCATCTCTTAATTTTATTTTTTAGATATCATCCCTTCATATTCAACTCACCCTGTGCCATCAGACCACGCTCCTCTCACCCAGGTCTGACAGACTTTTCCTATTGACCTTCTAGGTTATCTTTGGCATTTGTAGGTTGAGAAGTCTGGAAACTGCTATAGCTGCCAGTGATTGAGTCCCCTGAGACCTGCTCCAGGTTTGCTGGGCCTCGTCTGTGCTGACATGTTTTATGCTAGACTGTGCCTCTTTCCCAGCCTGGTGTGATAGACTTTTCCTGTGAACTTTTCATGTTGTCTTGGGCTAGAAATTTGTTTCACTCTTTATTGTGTGGGTTCTGCTGCTCTAGAATTTGTTTAGAGTCATTTTTACAGGTATTTGGAGGGGTTTGGGGCAAAGCTCAAGCTAGTCCCTGCTTTTACTCTGCTGTCTTGGCTCTGCCCCCTCATTTGTCCTTCATTTTCAAAGAGGACCACTGACATTATGGAGTGATGACTTGTGTGTGAATTGGATTTGAGTAAGTCAGAGCTGTGCAAAGTTGTCAGCCTTGCTCTCTCTTCCAGAATCATCAGTCCAGCGGAAAGACAAAAGTCAAGATGACTGGCAATGGCCTGGGATACAGTGGATGACCTTGGCATCTTTAATGTCTGATTAATCTCTAAGCATTCCACAGTGCCTGCTTCATCTATCTTCATGACCATTAGAACAAACTGTTCTCCTCTGCCATTCTCCTGGGGTAAGGCTTCTAATGTTTGGGGTAGACATCCTCACTGATGGGTTTGAGGTCTGTTGATTACCCTCAATCTAGTTTAGCCTATTTGCCAAAATGATTTTCCTGGCTGTGGCTGCTCTGCATAGTACAGCTTCTTGGAGCCACAGGTAAGAGTTGGGTGAAGATGAATACAAACACAGATGAGCAGCCCTGAAAAGAGCTTGGTAAGCCCTCACAGAAGTGCTGGTCTTCCCTTAACAATCTATACTCCCCTTTGAGGATGTAACCTGATTTTTAAAAAATCTATATAATTTCTTTTATCTGTATAGTAAATAAATCTATTTGCTGTTGTTTCCCAGTCATTACATTTATACCATTTTGTTTGAACCTGTGCTTCAATGAATTAATAAAATCTTCAAGTATTCCTAAGGGGCTGTATTCTCAGGGAGTAGCAATCTGAGCTTAGAATACAGAAGTTTAAGAAACTGCCCTGCTTGAAAGGAACATAAACACAGGATTTAGAGTCAGATGGGCCTTTAGACAGCATCTAATCTAATCTCTGTACTTTACAGGTGAGGAAAGTGACCCACAGAGAAAGGAAGTGACTGTGAAAGAGGTGCTAATTAAACAGATCTTCTGATTCCAAATTCAGTGTTTTTCCTACTATCTTATGTTACAACACCACCCCCGCAAAGAAAAATAAAAAACAAACAAACCTGGCACTATCTAACACTAACCCTCACACACACGAAATAAGAAATTGGCATGATTATATCCTACGTTAAGTCATGCTAACTCTAAATTCTATAGGAGAAAAGGCACATGTCATGATATTGAACTTCATTTGCTTGTGTATTTCAGGAGGCCAGCTATCCAAAATTATCTTATTCTGAATAATTTCTTCTATGGCTATTAGATAATCAGAACATCACAGATGTAAAATTAGAAGAAACTTTAAAAGCTATCTAATCCAACTAGTTTAATCCTTTCATTTTATAAATGAAGAAATTGAGGCTCAGGGTTACATGACTTGCCCAAGGTCACATGGGCAATAATAGATTCAGTATTTAAATTAAGGTCCTTTATGTCCAAATCCAGAACTCTTTCTATTATATTAATTCTTGTACCTTGTTGAGTTTGAAGAGTTTCCTTAATATCCAAAAGAGGATTCTAATTCTACAAGTCTCTTGCTATCTCCCTAAACACAGGTGCACAAAATTGACTAAGTAAGAATAAACCTCACTACAAAATGTCGTTGTATACCACTGCTGGCAGCAAATGAGTATGACAAGGCTCTAGTTCTTCATAATCCACTAGCGAAGGAACTGTTGGTACCAAAATTCACTCTCCACAAAAAAACAAGAACACATTCTCCTACAAACACACTGTTCATGGGGAAAGTGGACTCAAACTTAGAGTACAATGGTAGTGAGGTACGTATGTAGTAAAACACATGTAGCAGAGGATAACTTGTACCTCCTGGTTTACCACATCCTGAAAATCCTTTTGCATGTCATAGAATACTCATACAACTGTCTTTGGAGTTAGCATCTCTTTTGAGTAAGCCATGCTGCTAGAATCTTAGTGGCTGCACCTTTCTTGGATCCATAGTAGTCAGTTCTCTCCTCTGGTGGAAGATAATTTTGAAGGAATTGCCTTGTGTCTGCCTTTGATTATTTGTCTCTCCTTCCAGATGGATGTATTATCTTTAACTGGTCCAGTCACTCAGATAACGTAGTCAGTGGAGGGAGAGAGAGAAGAGAAAGCCCTTTCCCTGTTCTGGTTGCTCTCTTGTCAAGATAAAGTAATCTGCTGCTATAAATTGCCCCCAAGCTTGGAGTTACCCTCGGCTAAACGAATTGCTTCATAACTATATATATATATATATACACACAGATACATGTATGTATACACACAGATATATGTATGTGGATATGTGTATGTATGTATGTATGTATGTATGTATGTATGTATGTATAATACCAATTATAAAATGTTCCTGTGTGGCATCAATTTCCTTCATCCAATTGCCAGGATCTCATAATCCTCTCTAGTTGACAGGATTTATTCATACATTGTTGTCGAGTTGTAGGAAAATTCCTTTAAAACCTACTTTATACCTCATGATTACATTCTGGGCCTTCTCTGATTACATTAATCTCAATTGGAAGAAAACTCCCTTCCTTTATACTTTTAATTATCATCATTCACCTTGCCATAATGTGAAGTTTGAGAATCCTTTGGGAGAGCAAGCAGCTATGCAGAGATGACACAATATTAGTGTAGCTTTCTGTAATAGTTAATTATCTCCCTAGAGATATAGGTAGGCATTAAGAAATTTTGTTGATATTTGTGACTAAGAATGGTTAGGCATGGGGAAAAAAAGAGTTTGTTTGATGTACCATAGAATTATGCTTCATTGAATGAATGTGACATAGAGTGAGTGACTACTGTCATTACCTTCTCGATACTCTCTTCTTTCTAGGCTTTCATGACACTGCTTCTTCTTGGCTCTCCTCCTACCTATCTGAGACTTCTCTTGGCTGAATCTTCATTCAGGTCACTCTCAATGACCATGGTGGTCCACCTGAGGCTCTGTCTGTGTCTTTTTTCTCTTCCTCTCCATCTACTCTTTTTCACTTCGAGAGCTCACCGGTTCCCATGGGTTTAATTACCACCTCTATGCAGATGGCTCTCATACCTCCTTGCCTATATCTCCCAACTTCCAGTCTCACATCTCCAACTGGCTATAATACCTATTGAATTAGATGTCCCACAGACTTCTTAAACTGAACATGTCCAAAACTGAATTCATGATATTGTCCCCAAACTCTACTTTTTTCTTAACTCCCTTATTTAGATCTAGAGTGCCTCCCAGGAGTGTGTTGGGTCCAATAGAGCCTATTGGTAAATTTTCATGTGAGCATTTACATTTTGGGAATCAGCAAAGGCTGCAACTCAGGGCTTGACTTAGTTGTTTTATTGATTATACAGTCTTAGGAAAGTAATAAAGAAAATGTTAATAATGTAGGTGAGATTTAAAAGTGTGTCATATGTACATTTGAAAAAGATCTTTCTTTAAGCATTTACCAGTATGCTTCTGATACCACCATCTTTTCAGTCACCTAGGTTGCCAGCCTAGCAGCTCAAATCCTCAGTCTCTCACCTTCCATATCCAATTTGCCAAGGTCTGCTGATTTTACTTTTGTAATACTTTTCTTATATACCTCCTTCTCTTCTCAGACACTGCCATGCCCTCTCCCCAGTGTAGGCCTTCATCACCTCATACATGAACTATTAAAATACGCTGCTGCCTTCTTTGAGTCTTTCCTCACTCCAATCCATTCTCCATGAAGCTGTCAAAGTGATCTTTTTAAAACACAGATCTGACCATATCAACCCCCATCCCTATTCAATAAACACTGGTGATTTCCTGTTACCTATCAGATCAAATTTTAAAAATCCTTTTTTTTTGTTTTTAAAGCCCTTCATAACCTGATCCCTTCCTACCTTTACAGTCTTCTTACACCTTACTCCTCTCCATGTACTCCCTTCTCATTGGCCTCCTTGTTGTTCCTCTAATGGGACACTCTCTCTTGACTCCATTTTCATTGGCTTCATCTCTATCTCCTAGCTTCCCTGGTTTCTTTCAAGTCTTGTCTAAATCTCACATTCTGTGAAAGCCTTTCCCAGTCCCCCTTCATCTTAGTGCTTTCCTTCCTGAGACTACCCTCAAACTAGACTGTATAAGTCTTATTTGCACGATATTTTCCCCACTAGATTGTGAGTTCCTTGAGAGCGGGAACTGTTTGTTTTTTAATACCTTTATTTCTATTTTTCTTGCTTAGTCCAATGTCTAGAATATAGTAGGTCCTTAATAAATTCTAAGTGATGGGCTGACTGACTATCATGGGAATTAGAGAGTGAGTACTTAGTGAGACCGTGAATCAGTACTACAAAGATCTATAAAGAAAAGTCTTTAAACAAGAGAGAGATGTGGCAAGGTTTGAATCCAGCTGTTCTTTCTTCATAGAATAGGATTTTTCTTATACCACTCTTTTTCCCTGACATCACAATCTATCCCAAAATGGATGACTATAGCATGAGGGGTTTGCACCTGGTTTGAAGGAGTGTAGAAAAACCACAGTCTCTCCTCTCGTGCTTACCTACATCATTCTCTATGTGTTAATACACTCTTGGGATGAGCCAAACAGGCCTTTGAGAGTTCAGCTGCTTGCTGACTCACATATACTGCAGTTTCTGTACCCATAATACACTCTCATCCTTTCACTAAAGTTCACAAAGTCTCAGCCTAGGAGATGGACATCTCCAATAATTATTCTTTGAAGACAGAAAAGAATATCCAGAAGCAACAGCCAGGCCTGTGCTCATAGTTTCAAGTTGACCTCAGTGTGGATGGTAGACTCTTAGAGCTCTCCGCACCTAGAGGTCTATGACAATTATTGTCTCCTTAATTGAATGTAGTCCTTCAAGAAAAAGAGTGAACAGTTGAGTTATTGGGACATCTGGGGCTCAGTTTGGGTTTAGAAGCCAATCAAAAAACCTTTTCTTATCATATGGTAAGCAGACCAGAAACACAGTATTCCAGCACATACTTAAAATCCAGTTGTGGGTGTTGCATTTGGCTAAGCATCCTGTACACATCCATAAGAGTTGGCTTTTCGTTGGCCAGTCTCCCATTACACCTACTTTTTATAATGGATTTTCAGAATGAGTCATTCCATTAATACTTTGAGGATTCATGCATTAATCCACAATGCTATTACTTCCTGCCATGGATCACAATGCAGAGGCGATGTGGTATGATGGGAAAAAGTATTAAGTTTGTAGTCAGAGTTGTTGTTCAGTCATTCAGTCTTGTCTGGTTCTTCATGACCCCCTGGATCATAGCACTCCAGGCTCTTCTATCCTCCACTATCTCACGAAATCTGTCCAAGTTCATGTTCGTTGTTTCCATAATATTATCTATCCATCTCACCCTCTGCCATTCCCTTTTCCTTTTACCTTCAATCTTTCCCAACATTAGGGTCTTTTCCAATGAGTCCTATCTTCTCATGTGGCCAAAGTATTTGAGCTTCAGCTTCAGTATTTGACCTTCCAATGAACAGCCTGAATTTATATAAGTATTGACTGATTTGACTTTCTTGCTGTCCAAGAGACTCTCTAAAGTCTTCTCTAGCACCACAATTTGAAAGTTTGCAGTGCTTGTCTTTCCTTATAATCCAACTGTCACAGCCATACATTACTATTTGAAAAACCATAGCTTTGGCTATACAGACATTTGTTGGCAAATTTATATCTCTTTTTAGTATGCTGTACAGATTTTCCATAGCCTTTTGTCCAAGGAGCAAGCATCTTTTAATTTCATGGCTTCAGTGACCACCCGCAGCAATCTTTGAGCCCAAGAATATAAAATCTGACATTGCTTTCATTTCTTCTCTCTCTACTTGCCAGGAACTGATGGGACCAGTTGTCAAAATTTTATTTTTTATGTTAAGTTTCAAGCCAGCTTTTACATTTTCTTCTTTCACTCTCATCAAGAGGCTTCTTAATTTCTCTTCATTTTCTGCCATCAGAGTGGTATCATTTGCATATCTGAGGTGGTCGATATTTCTCCTAGCAACCTTAATTCAGCTTTTGATTCATCTAGCCTGGTATTTGCATGGTGTACTCTGCATATAAGTTAAATAAATAAGGTGACAATAGACAGTCTTATCATACTCCCCTTCTAGTCTTAAACCAATCAGTTGTTCCATGTTCACTTCTAACTGTTGCCTCTTGGTCTGCAAACAGGTTCCTCAGGAGACAAATAAGATAATCAGGTATTCCCATTATTTTGAAGACTTGCCACATTTTGTTATGATCCATACTGTCAAAGGCTTTAGTGCAGTCAATGAAGCAGAAGTAGATTTTTTTTTTTGGAACTCTCTTGCTTTCTCCATAATCCAGCAATTTGGTCTCTAGTTCCTCTGCCTCTTCAAAAACCAACCTAGTCTTCTGGTAGTTCTTGGTTCACAAGTTGCTGAAGCCTAACTTGAAGAATCTTAAGCATAACTTGCTGGTATATGGAATGAAGGCAATTGTTTAGTAATTGGAACATTCCTTGGCATTGCCCTTATCCAGTTTGGGGATTAAATTGATCTTTTCCAATTGAGGGGTCATGGTTGAGTGTTCCAAATTTGTTGGCATATTGAGTGGAGCACTTCTACAGCATCATCTTTTAGGATTTTAAATAGCTTAGCTGGAATTCTATCACCTGCATTAACCTTATTATTAGCAACACTTCCTAAGGCCCACTTGACTTTATTCTCCAAGCTGTTTGGCTCAAGATCAGTAACCACGCCATCATGGTTATTGGTGATTTTAAGATCTTTCTTTGTACAATTCTTTTGTGTATTCTTGCTACGTCTTCTTAATCTCTTCTGCTTCTGTTAAATTCCTACCATTTTTGTCTTTTATCATGCCCATTTTTACATGAAACTTTACCTTGACATCTCTAATTTTCTTGAAGAGACCTCTTGTCTTTCCCATTCTGTTGATTTCTTCTATTTCTTTGCATTGTTCATTTAAGAAAGTTTTATCACTCCTTGCTATTCTCTGGGATTCTTCATTGAGCTGGATATATATTTCTCTTTTCTCTTTCCCTTTCACTTTCCTTCTTTCCTCAGCTATATATAACCCTCATCTTACAGCCATTTTTCTTTATTTGCTTTTTCACTTTTCTTTTTCTTTAGAATATTTTTTGTTGCTGCCTCCTGTACAATGTTGTGGACCTCTGAACATAGTTCTTCAAGTACTCAATTTACCAAATCTAATCCCTTAAATCTATTCATCACCTCCGCTTCATGATCACAAAGGATTTTATTTAGGTCATACCTACTTTCTTCAATTTAAGTCTGAATTTTGCAGTAAGAGGCTCATTATCTGATCCACAGTCATCTCCAGGTCTTGTTTTAACTGACTGCATAGAGTTTCTCTACTTTTAGATGTAAAGTATACAATTAATCTGATTTCTATATTTACCATCTAGTGATGTCTATATGTGCGATTGTATTTTGGATTGTTGAAAAAGAGTGCTATGGCCAGCAAGTTATCTTGATAAAATTCTATTAATTTCTGCCCTGCTTCATTTTGTATTCCAAGGCCAAACTTCCCTATTATTCCAATTGTCTTTTGATTGCCTACTTTATCATTCCAATCCCCTATGATGAATGTGAGGTCTTTTTTTTATGTTATTTCTAGAAGATGTTGTAGGTCTTCACAGAACTGATCAACTTTGGCCTCTTCCACTTTAGTGATTGGACCATAGTCTTGTATTACCGTGATGTTGAAGAGTTTGCCTTGTATTTGAAAATATGACATTCAGTCATTTTTGGGATTATACTCCAGTACTGCTTTTCTCACTTTTTAAAAATCAACTATGAGGGCTACTCCATTTCTTCTAAGATTTTTGCCCTCAGTAATATATGTATTGATCATCTAATTTAAATTCACCCATTCCAGTCCATTTAAGTTCCCTGACACTCCAGAAGTTTATGTTTAATGTTTCCATCTCCTATTTGACCACATCCAGCTGTGATGGTATTCAGGGTGGAGCTTTTTGCTGTTCTTCTCTTAAATGCCTTTAATGATTCTAGCCTTTGTTGGAATGGAGCTGGTAAAGTGGGATCTTGTCTTGGAATATTTCTCAACATTGAGTCTATCAGGAGTCATTGACTTGTATATGATGTGATACTGGGGATGGGGAACTTTCACACACCCAGCCTGAGTGAGGTCAGAGCCCTCAGGGCACCAAACAGGATATAATTGAGGAGAGCTTTGTGTTTGACTTTTGGGGCTCACTCATGGAAGGAGTGTTGAGACTCTGGGTAAGCTGTTATAACTGCCTTGCCCTCCCCAACCCGGCTTTGCTAACCCAGACCCATCAGTTCTCCTCTGGTAACTATGAATTATGATTTGGATCAGACAGGGTCTGTCTGTTGATGTTTGTAATTTCTATTCGGATTTGCCTTGAAGTTCAGGGGGCTGATCTTTCCCCCCTGAGCTAAGCGAATGATATATGTATATTTAATTAAACTGAGATTGTGAACCCCTTAAAGTTGCTTTCCTTAGAAAAGCAGATCAAAGAACCTATGTTAGCAGCCCTTCTGTATGCTGGTATTACTGGTCTTACACAGCCACAGTGGCTGCTAGCAGATTGTTGCTACACCAGCTTACCTCGGTTCATAGATCTTACATTCCAGGTTCCTATGCAATGTTGATCTTTATAGCATTGGACTTTCCTTTCATCACCAGACATACTTGCAATTGAGCTTTCTTTTAGCATTGGCCCAGCCACTTATTAGGGCTGGAGCTACTTATACCTGTCCTTTACTCTCCCCCAAGAGCAGATGGCACACTTTCTTACCTGAGGGGCCTCATCTTCCAGTGTCATATCTTTTATCATTTTAATATTGTTCATGAGATTTTCTTGGCGAACATACTAGAGTGGTTCACATTTCCTTCTCCAGCTCATTTTATAAATGAGGCAAACAGGGTTGAGAGACTTGTCCAGCAACACACTGCTAGTAAGTGTCTGAGATCAGATTTGAACTCAGGAAGATGAGTCTTCCTGACTCCAGGCCCAGCACTCTATTCACTGTGCCACCTAGCTGCCCTTGTGGTCAGAGAGCCTTGGTTAAAATTTCAGCTTTGTCACTAACCCCATATAAAACTTTGGTTAAATTACTTCACCTCTTTGGGCCTCAGTTTGCTCATCTGTAAAAGTGAGGTTATTGGACTTGATGACCCCTAAGATCTCTTTTAGCTCTAAATCTATGATGCTAACAAGACTTAGCACAGTGCTGGACACATATGTACTTAATAAATACTCATTGACTGACTGCCTAACATCCTCCACACTTCAATAGATGGTCTTTGTGAATTGGTGTGGTTGAAGGGGGAAAAAAAGACATGGTTACCAACTTTTTGGTAATGAGCCTAAAGTTTAGATAGGCTGGTCCTTGGACCCATACTCAACCTTTCAAGAACTGAAGCTTACTTCCTCTTTATGAAGAGGACTTTAGTGGAAGTGAGCATTTAATATAGTGGAAAATTCTCCAGAGTGGGCATAGTCAGACAACATGAAGCAGAACCAGTAACTTAAATTTCTAATTGAAATATTTTCATTCTTTCTGTTCAGCACCCCCACCACCCCCCGTAGCATCACAGACATGAGAAAACTTGCTCAGAGATACACAGCTTCTGTCAAAAGATTGCAAGCTCAGAATGTAAGTGTGTTTAAAGTCCTTGCTGCTTTAATAACTGAGCAATTTAAAAGTGTCTTATGTTAGGAAAAAAGAAAAATCCTCAATTTTCTCCAGTTCTAAAACTTATTTTTAAAAAAATTTAAATTTTATAGCTGAGGATTTATAAATCAACTCTTAAAGTCTAAGCATTTCATTATAGTTTTTAAAAATCATAATTGCTTGAGGTAGGGGAGGGGGATAGGTCTACTTTATTCCTAGTAGAAACTCTCCACATGTACAAAGTATCTACATAGAAAACTGGAACTATGCTTAGATTAATACTGTCTAACTGATATTCAATAAGTCACCCTCCCTTATTCCTATTGTCCATATTTAAATACTTCAAAAAGAATTCTAATCAAGTGGAAATTAATAGGGGAGGAAAGGATGGGGCTAGCAGGAGAGGGTTCTAATCCCACTATCTCTTAATATTTCAAAGTCTCTTTTATTTTCTTAATAAAATAGAGAGAGAAAGAGAGGAGGGAGAGGAAGGGGGGTGGGGAAAGGAATTAATCCAGTGCTCTGAACTGTCCTCTCATCTTATTGCTTTAAATAAAATCCAAGAGAATATTACACATGAGAAGGCTATTCTTGGCCAGTTGCCAAGCTTTACTTTTAGTTTTCAACTTTTTTCTTCCTCCTTCCTCTTTTCTTTCCAATTTTACTTGTCTTCTGTCATATCTTCCTTCCTTCTGCCAGCCCCAAGATTTTCAAGAGGCATAAGGTATGGGGTGATGAGATGAATGTAGAATTTGTGCCTATGTTTACATGCCATAAACACAACCATCTGACAAATGGGGAAAAAAATCATCATTAACATCATGGAATAATAGAATCTTAGAATCAGAGTAGGAAAGAACTTCAAGAATCATCTAGCCTAACCCCTCCCAGACTCATGACTCCTATCTATAACATCCCCCATTAGCTGTTATTCAACTTCCACTCAATGGCCTTCAGTGATGGAGATTTTTGTTGTTTCTCTCTTCCCCAAAGTAACTGTGCCATTTTAGGACAAGTTAAACTATTAGTGAAACAGCATGGTATTGGGGAAATACCACTATTTGGAATTACATGCTCTGGATTCATATTCTGCCTCTGACGCTTACTGCGTGACCTTGGGTAAATTGCTTTACTCCTCTGCACCTCATTTTCTTCAACTGTAGAAAATAGGGGTAAGACTATAAGGCCTCGGAGATGTCATTTTTAGATTGCTCATCTTAATTGTTAAGAACTTTGAAAGTATATTGAGTAGGAAGATTCTTCCCTGTAACATCCACCCATTACTTTAAGTAATGTAAGACCAAGCAGAGCCAACTGAATTTCTCTTTCCCATCACCTCCCTCCAAATATTTGAAAATAGCTATTGTCTCGCCATTTCCTCTCTAAGCTAAATTGCTCATTTTATTCTTCTACCATTCTCCCTTCCTTTGGTGTCATATTCATTCTTCTTTAAAATCCAAATACCCTCTATTCTTTGACATTCATTTCATGCTGCACTTCCTTTATGAAATTTTCCTCAGTCAATCAAGTCTACATTGATTTCTCTGTACAAGGAATTTCTGGTAAGGTTCTTTTTTTCTTCTTTTGTTTGCTCATAGTTTCAGCCTACTTCTTGACTTCGGACTTTATGCTGGTATTGGGTTCTACTCACCTCTGTTGTTTTGACTGCCTTCCTGGTCTGTGCTCTGCAAATGCCTGACCTGATATGGGTCTCTTGGCTTGTATGTGTTGACTTTCCATAGATTTTTCTTGGACTCAGTCACAGTTAGCCTGCTGGTAAGTTCAGCAGGTTCAGAATAACTGAATTGCTGGCTTTCCCTTGGCTTTGATTTCCTGTTCTAGTTCATTCTACTGCAGAATTATGAGCAGAACTACAGGTTAGAACTGAGTCCCTACTGTTTGGGGCCTCATAGCCACACTACTATATTTTTGGAACTTATTCCTTGCTCTTTACATAGGTTGGGTCCCTGTTCCCTGACAACTTCGACTATTCTTCTCTGTTGTTGTTCATTCATTTTCAGTTGTTTTCAACTCTCATTGACCCCATTTGGGGTTTTCTTGACAAAGATATTGGAGTGGTTTGCCATTTTCTTCTCTAGTTCCTCTCTAACTTGGAACTATGACCCCAAATTGAGGAGTAATGAGTAACAGAGTTGTTTGATGGGACCCATTTCTATTTCCAGTGTGAGTACAGGTGTCTCCTAGGATTTCTTTCTGTCACATATTCATCCCCTTTATGTCCTTGAGCACTGGGCTGCTCTCTAACACTGTTGCTCCTGCCACAGTCTACTACCACTTCTGCCTTTTGTCTCAATGCTGCTGTTGCACTGTGCTCCTGGCCAGTCATAACCTCAGGGTCCACAGAGCTCTCTGTCATTCTTCCTAAGTTGTCTGGGTCTAAAAACAAATGACTCACTATGACTTTTTGTTTTTACTTTCCTGCTCAGAATTCAGTTTGGCATGTTTTCTGTGTCATTTCGAAGGAGATAATAGGATTGCTAAGACAAAATTGCTAGCTCTTACTCTGACATCTTGACTCCACCTCCCTGTACAAGGAATTTCTGCGATATCTGAAGTCAGAATCAAATAAATGTTTTAATTATTCTCCAGATGTTTCCTGTGCTTAATCTATTCTCAACTATGTTATTGACTCAGTTTCTGCTATAGGCCTTATAGAACTCTAATGCTAGACTGGATAATGAATAGGTACTCAACAATTATTTGTTGTTGTTTTTTTGCCTATAGGATCAAACAATCAACAAACATTTATCTATTAAATGCTGACTTAGTAAATGTTCCAAGCAGTGTGCTAGGTCCTGTAAATGTTTATACAAAAAATAAAGCAATCTCTATGTGACATTGGTCTGATTGATTATTTTTAACTGAGTTTTTTTTAGTGATTTACCCATTTGACACCATATAAATACAACCCAGCTGCTCAATTAATATTTTATGAATGAATAATAGAAATAAAAATAATCTTAATAGCGTTCAACAAAATTGACAAATTAGACAATATTGAGCCACTAGAAGTCAATATTTGATCTCATACTTAGAAATTATTTTTGAAAATGTATTGAAAATTACATAATACTTAGGCTATTTACTAACAATAGTCTAATTGTCAGCACTCTTAATGTGAAATCTTTTTTGATTCACTAATGAGTTAATATATTACTGGCAGAATAGAATCACATCCAAATTGGCAATCTCAACATAAATTAAGCCAGAAGAAATAAAGAAATTGTAGCTAAATGAGAGACTGACTTTCAGATTATGCTCAGAGAACAAAATAAGCATTTGTAGAAGTTGGTTTCATTATGTATCTAAAATACAACAAGAACCATTAGTTGACTAGATGCTTGATTATTTTGTCTTGCAGTGTCCATAATGGGAATAATTAATTATTCAATCAGTCAAATATTTTTATTTGACTGCTATGTTCCAAGGATAATACTAGATATTAGAATTACAAAAACAAAAAAAGAAACAGTTCTTATCTTCAAGGAGATTGTATTCTTTTTGGGAAAAAAACGTAAACACATGAAAATAAATACAAAGCCAACAAAACACAAAATAACTGCACTTTATGCACCAACTTCTACAATAAAACACCAAGTAGAGGAATTACATAAAGAACTTGACAAAATCTTCCAAATTAAGTCAATATGTATTTGTTTAAAATAAATTGTGGCAATAAGAAAGGACAACAAAGAATACATTGGAAAATATGAATAGAGAACAAGTAAGCAAAGCCTTGCCGATTATTTAGATGTTTCACAATAGTACATAATGAATATATTCTTTAAGAAGAATATAGAAAGTCACTGAACCTGATGAGTACCTAATGACATTACCAAAACTGAAATTGATTATGATTTAGTGAATAGAAAACTAAGGTTTACAGACACAGCATTTTTTTCAGAATTAGCTCTCTGCCATCAGAAAAGTGAGTGGTTAGAGCAAAGAGTATACTAAATACCAAATTAAAAAATGAATCACCATGACAAGAAACTGTATATGAGTATAACTCCAACCTGACCTGTTAACTCTGGAAAATGTGATATTAATAATAATCAAAGACAATGACTCTGACTTATTACATAGAGCCATGTTTAACTAATGCAAAACAATCATCTTGAAAAGATTGTAAATATGTAAGAACAGACTAAGCATGTGATCTTCTTTATAGGCAAAGAGATATGGTGGCCAAGGGCAGCCCTGTTTGAGATCACAAGCTAACATGTGAAACATCATAGAAGTTCATGATAGAACATTATGAACAGAATTGCCTCACAAAGGTAAAACCTTTGATGAGAAAATAAGATTGTAGAGGGCTTGATGAGGCACCAATTAAGCCAGATAATTTTGAGATAATTTGTAGATGAAATCAGGAGAACAACAAAGTAAAATGGAACATCTTCTGGTATTTCTACACTCAGCTTTTTTTTGTCGTTGTTGTCAATAACTAGTTGGGAGTTTACAACCTCAGTACTCAACATATAATAGGAGGAAGCAGAAATGATGATTAAGAAGATAAAGTCAGGATAAATAACTAGACATTAACAAAGACATGCAGAAAAAATCCTTGCTTAATCTGAAACAATTTAAAAAACATTCTGGAATTGACATTCAAGATTTCTCAAAGTTACCTCACCCCCCTCACCTCTCAGATTGATTACCAAGTCCTTTTGATTCCACCTGTATAATATCTCACATTTATCCACTCCCCCCACCTGTTCTTACTGTACCACCATGCTGTATGTCCTTACTACAACCCAAATGGAATATGGCAGTCATCTTCTAATAAGTCTTCTCATCTCTACTCCTTTTCCTCTTATAATCTTTCCTTCATGCTAAATCAAGAATTATCCCTAATCTTAATTTATGTGGTCATGTCATACCTCTATACAAAAATCTCCATCATTCTCTATTTCCTATCAAGTAGATTTCAAATTTCTTTACCCAGAATCCAAGTTCTTACTATCTAGTGGCATCCCAACTATTCAACTTTATCTTATATAATCCCCTTCCAAAAACTCTACATTCCAAACTAGAACACTTGCAATTTTTTAAACATACCATTTTTTCTCTCTGTCCTTTTTCATGCTGTTTTCTAGGTCGTTCCTATAACTTTTAAACTGGTAAATTCCTACCCACGCTTTAAAGTACAGCTCAAATGTCACCTCTTCCTTAAGATCTTGCTCATAACATTTATGAGTAATAATAGCCAAACTTTCATCTCCTTTAGCATTTAGCAGAGTGGTTTGTATATAGGAGATATTTAGTAAGTGTTTGTCAAGTCAATGAATAGGGAATATTCCAAGAGAATTCAAAACATTATAGATAATACTTTTATTCTTAAAATGAAGTCATTAAGATATAAAAAGCTACTGGTGTACTTCTTCAGTCCTATAACACATTTATGTAATAGCCAGTGAAGTCATTGGTGTATCCTTGATGAAAATCTATGAAGAGGACAATCTCACCCAGATATTTTCTACAGTAACCCATAATTGATAGCCACATAAGTGAGAGGTGTGGAAAGTATAGTACAGAAGTTAAAACATGTCCATCATTTAACGAGGAGGTTATTAAATGTACCAATCCCCATTATGTAAGTGAAAATAAATGGCAATGAATGGAGAGGGTCTCAACAGTGAAGTGCCTGCTATGTTTTCTGTAAGAGAAGAGAAGCAGAGTCAGCAAGAAGACTTAAAAATAAATTTGAGTTTGCAAGCTCAGACCCAACTCCAAGAAAACAGCTGTGATATTAAAATGAGCAATCTAGAAAAGGATATAATACAATGAATAAGTACAGACAATGGACTTGTACTTTTGAACAACCTCCAATAAAAGAAAAAATAAGAAAATTAAATAAGACCCCCCAAAACAATAGAACTATAACAGGAAATCCTAGAATACTTAAAAGGAACTATAAAAGATTAAAAAAAAAAGAATTAAGGATAGACATTAAAGTGGTAATCATAGCTCAAAAAAGAAACAAAACAAAAAGAAAGCAAACAATTTTGAACTTGCAGTGAAGAATCTGTCCAAAATGTAGAGGTTCTGAGACTAGACAGATAGATGTAGAACTAGAAAAATACAGGTATTGAATAAAACTATATAACAGAACAAAAAGAAAACAGCATTGAAGGAAAAAAAAATAAGATGTACAGAGATAATTACTGGATCTCCCAGATCTCCCAGAAAATGTAAACAAAATATACTGAGTAATATAACTGAGAAAAATTTAAAAAAAATCCTCTATAGGAACAAAGGAAAAAAGAAAGATTGATAGAACTCGTAAGATGACAACAAAAGAAACATTGAATACAATTCACCAAGAAATATAAGGTTCTAACTTAAGAACTTCAACATCAAACAGCAAATATTGCAGGATGTGCCCTTGAGGGTCTAGGGCCAAAGCTGAGGAAGGTCTGGTCCTGATTTGTTATGCAATTGGCAGGCATCGCTTAATAAATTGATATGCTTGGAAGCTCAAACTCTTGTCTCCTTAGACATATCATCTTTCACCTGCCACAAGGAGGCTGAAAAAAGGAAAATCAGTTTGAATTGTGTAATACCAGCCCTCGTTATTAGAAACTAAAGAAGAAATTCTGAAAATCTGTGGATGTCAATTTTTTAAATTTTATTTTTAGTTCCAAATTCTTTCCCTACTCCCTTATTCTTTGAGAAGGCAAGAAAAACAATACCAATTATAAATATCTGTGGTCCTGCAAAACAAATTTCCATATTAGTCATGTTAAAAAAAAAAACAAGAAAAAGAAAGAAATAGAAGAAAATGTTTTGATCTGCACTCTGAGTTCATCGGTTCTCTAATTAGACATGGTAGTATCATCGTGAGTCCTTTGGAATTGTAGTGGGTTATTGTGTTGATCAGGATTGTTAAATTTTTTAAAAATTAATTATCTTTAAAATATTGCCATTACTATTAAAATTATTCTCCTGGTTCTGCTCACATCATTTTGCATAAGTTCATACCAGTCTTCTCAACTTTTTCTGAAATGATCCCTTTCATCATTTCTTACAGGACAATTGCATTCATTCACATTCATATATCATCACTTGTTCAGCATTTCCTCAATTAATAGGCCTTCCCTCAGTTTCCAATTCTTTGCCACTATAAAATTGTTACTATAAGTATTTTTGTACATAAATATTTTGACCTCTTTGGTGTATAGACCTAGTACTGTGTGAAAGGGTATGTACAATTTAGTAGCTTTGGGGGCAGAGTTTCAAGTTGCCTTCCAGAATAGATGGACTAGTTCATAGCTCCACCAACAGTACCATAATGGGCCTACTTTCCCACATCCCCTATGGCATTAGTCATTTTCAATTTTGTCATTTTAACCAGTCTGATGTTGTGAGGTAGTTATGGACATTAATTTGAATATTAAAATAACATCCCTAAAAAGCTGATTCTAGTTATCAGTGAAAAGGACAACCTCTCAGAAAAAGAGAGAATTAGGATGATCCCTTCAAAGGAGTCCAATCAATATTTGACATACAAATACTTCATCAAAGAGAAATTATAACAATAATGATAGCACTTCTATGGCGTTTTTAAGTTTGCAAAACATTTAAGAGTTATTTAATCTTCACAACCACCTAGTGAGTTAGGTGCTATTATCATTCCTTTTGACAGATGAAGGAATTGAAATAGACAGATTTGCCCAGAGTCACACAGCTAGTAAGTTTATGAGGCTAGATTTTAACTCAGGTCTTCTTAGCTCAAGAGGAGCACTCTGCTGAAATAAAAAAAAAATTATTGAAAATATTAGATTTGAAAGATGTATTGCAGCTTCTGAATGAGAATACTAAAGAATATATTTTACTCACTTTTGAGCATGAAACATTATTTCATTTGTTTGTTTATTAAAGATGATTTTGTCACGTCATGGTGTCTAAAAGTATATCAGCCACTGAAGCCAATTCCACTAACGATCAGCAAAGAAGCTTTGCCCTATTGCATTTCCTATCTGGGCTGATTTACCTCACCTAGGCCACTCTTTCTTCTTTCCTATGGGCTCATCAAAGTGCTGCAAACACCTGAAAGGTTTTAATACTACTATAGCTCAGAGCTCTAAAGCTCAAGTGATCTACTTTAAGTAATCAGTTTCCCTGGTAGCAAGGATTACAGGTATGTTCCACCATGCCCTGCCCTAAGACATTACTTTTACAAAATTGTGAATTAAGTCATGAAGAAATCACGATAGATTCTAAAAACAATAAATATTAATCATATCCTTTGTAGATAATTATGAAATACAACAGTAATTAATAAAGGAAATATAAGTAATATCTATATCTATATCTATATAGACTTAAATTGTGACTAAGAAACTTCCAAAATAATGGGGTCAAAGACCAAATCATAGAAACAATGAAAACTTATACAAAATTGATTGATAACAAGGGGACAATATACCAAAATTCGTGAGATTTGGCTAAAACATTCCTTTGTGGAAAAAAAACAATATCCCTGAAAATGTATATTAACAAAATAGGAAAGAAATGATTAATGAATTGAGTATTCAAGAAGGAATTGAGAAAACAAAGACTAACTACAACTAATAAAGTTGGCACTTTTTGTAGATTTAAAAAAATTGGTAAAATATTAGCTACCTTTACCCTCCAAAGGAGTAAGAAAAATCAAATTGTAAAAATGAAAAAGAAAATACTTAAGCAATTATATATCACTGAAATTGAAAATGTAAAGGAACATCTAGAAAAATATATACTCATATTGACAAAACGGATACTTTAAATATAAATTTACCTGGTAAATACACATTTACAAATGAATTCTGCCAAATATTTAAAGAGTAATTATTCATTGTGCAAAAAAAATCAATTAAAAAAGTGATGATAATAATAACAACAGCAACATTTATATAGCTTATTAAGCTTATTAAGGTTTGCAGAATTATATATATATATATATATGTATGTATGTATATATATGTGTATATATATATATATATATATATATATATATATATTATGTCATTGGATCCTCACAACATCCCTGGGAGGTGGGCCTTATCATTACCCCCATTTTACAGGTGAGGAAATGAAGGCTAAAAGAGTTAAGAGACTTGCCAAAAGTCACATAGCTAGATTTGAGAAAGGATTAAAACTCAGGTCTTCCTGACTCTATATCCAGCACTCGATCTACTGTGCTAGTTACTTGTCCTTTATAAATTTTTTTATGACAAATATGGTCCTACTACCTAAATCAAGAAAGGCTAAAGCAGAGTAAAACAATGGTAGATGAATTTCACTGATGAATATTCTTTCAAAAAATTTCAACAAAGCATTAGCAAAGAATAATATGTCTATTTTACCCAAATTATTCACTATGAAGATGTTGGATTCATAATAGATACATTAGGAAACTAATTGTCATAATTAATCATATGAACAACAAAAACATGAATCCATTAATAAAGGCACAGAAAGCCTTTTTTTTCAAAATACAGAACTTATTTATGTTGAGAACTCTAAACTGCTTATTCATGAAAGAGTCTTGCTTCGGTATGACCAAGAGAGTATCTTTAAAACTAAGAACCAGAATTTTTATCATAGAAAAATTTACTGGAAGTTCCCCCAGTAAGTATAGGGAATGAAGAGGTCCTTTTTGCCCACTATGATTTGATACATCAGTTTCAGCTTAAGCTTTAAGAGAAACATTAAAATTATTAGCATAAAAAAGAGGAAACTAAATTTTATCCCTATTTGGATACTGGAGAAGATGTGGGAAAATTGGAACACTAATTCATTGTTGGTGGAGTTGTGAACTGATCCAACCATTCTGGAGAGCAAAATGGAACTATTCCCGAAGAGCTATAAAACTGTGCATATCCTTTGATCCAATGATACCACTTCTTGTACTGTATCCCAAAGATATCATAAAAATGGGGGAATGACCCACATGTAGAAAAATATTTATAGCATCTCTTCTGTGGTGGCCAAGAACTAGAAATTGTGGAGGTGCCTATCAATTGTGGAATGGCTGAGCAAGTTGTGGTATATTCCATGAATATAATGGAATACTATTGTGCTATAAGCAATGATGAGCAGTCGGACTTCAGAAAAACCTAGAAAGACTTATATGAACTGATGCTGAGTGAAATGAGCAGAACCAGGAGAACACTGTACATGGTAACAGACACACTGTGTGATGAATGACTTTGATAAATTTAGCTCTTCTCAGTAATGCAAGGACCTAATACAACTCTAAAAGTCTCATGATGGAAAAGACCATCAACATCCAGAGAAAGAAATATGGAATCTAAATGCAGATCAAAGTAGACTATTTGCTCTCTTTCTTGTTTGTTTTTTCTTTCTCATGCTTCCTCCCATTCGTTCTCATTCTTCTATACAACATGACTAATGTGAAAATATCTTTAATAAGAATGTATACGTAGAGCTTATATCAGATTACATGCCATCTTGGGGAGGGAAGGGAGAGAGGCAGAGAAAATTTAAACCTTACGAAAGTGAATGTTGAAAACTAAAAATTAATTAATTAATTTTAAAAATTATCCCTATTTAGAGATGATGGCTAAGTGCGAAAATATATGCCTTAACTGGGTTCAAGTCTTAGTCTGCTGCTTCATACTTGCAATTAGGAAAACCTCTGATTAGCACCGGCCTCAGATACTTCCTACATGTATAATCCTGGACAATTCACTTAACTTCTGTCACCCTCAATTTCTTCATCTATTGAAAGGAAGAACCATAGCACCTCCCTCAGAGAGTTGTGAGAATCAAATAAGATAAAATATGCAGTGTTTTGCAAACTTTAAAGTGATCTATAAATTTTAGTTAGCACCATTGTTGTCATTGTGGTTGTTACACTGGCCAAGTTATTTGATACTTCTGGGCCTCATTTTCTTCATATGTAAAATAAGGCTAGACCTACAAAGTATTTCCACTTATGATTCATACGAATTATTATTATACTGACCTGCTATATGTGTTTGTAAAAGTAAACAATTTAATTTTTAGTTTCAGTGAGTAATTAGATTATTATTCAAGAAACTAATTTTGTTCCCTTATGAGCCTATATTTGTAAAGCTACCCTGGGATTGAGCTTGTCTGATGAGTGAACGAATGGAAATTCACCTAACAACAAGTCACTGGCCTGAGACCATGTTTCACATCCATTCATCTTGAACATCTTTGGGCATGCTGGCATCTGCCCTGCCAGGCACACCTATGTATCTCTCTTCCATATGCATTTCCTACATCTTGCTCTGAGAGAAGCAATCAAAGCAACACTACTTTTGCTTCCGGAAATGGTTGCTTGTTGTCCTTCAAATGAGTCCTCAAAGAGGACTAAAATGATATTACTATGTTAGAATGAAGTTACAGTGTGTCCAACTGTGACTGAACGGACCAAGATGAAATCAGAATGCTCTATCACAGACTGGGGACAAATAGCCCACATAAACATTTGTGATGGATTCTCTACATTTGCACATCTTGGGTTTCTTTTGAGTTACTTCGATTCCACTTTGCTCATATTAAAAAAAAAAAAAGCATGTTCACTGCATCGCCGTTAGGGAGAAAAATCTCAGAAATATGCAATTGTCATCTATGCTAATCTTTCAGTATAATAATAGTCTCTTCTTCATCCTCTCAACACTCTAATGATCAGAGCAGAACAATCAGGGATTTTTCCCTTTGCATGTGGTTTCTTCATACAACCACCCATTCCAGCTACCTGAAAAAAAAAAATGTGACCTTCCTTTGTTCCTCTCCCAATTATGTTTTTGATTCTCTAGACTTCACTACCATATGTCAGCTGCTGTTTCACCCTGGAACTCTCCTCAGTACTGTCTCATACTGATGCAGCTCTCTGTCCCTGCAGCTGTATCCTTCCACTGGTGAGTTCTTTCTAGGGTCTCCATTTTGGCATGGGATCTAGGATGGCCTTCTTTTATTCTTCCTCTTGTTTTGCTTCTCGATCTCTGAACGTTGACACTGTACATAAGCTGTATTTTCCCTCTGCTACATCTCTCAGCACCTGTGTTCTTCCCTATCTGGAATAACTGTCTATCACTCAATAAGTACCCCTTGTTACATTGACAAGTTCCTCCTAGAGCCTCTTTTTTGAGAAGGGTCCTGGGCCAGTTTTCCTTTATTCCTCTCTCACCTTTGCCTTTGATTATCTGAACTTTGTCACCATGCCTGGGTTCCACCTCACTCTTCTTGATTCCCTGAGTGTTTCGCTTTGTCTTTATGTACCTCATCCCTGTAATGGGATTACATTAGAATGTAAGCTTCATAAAGGCCGGGCCTGCCATTCTTTTTTGCTCTTCTTTGTATCCCCACAACTTAGTTGTGTCCAGCATACAGTAAAAGCTTAATAAGTGCTTGTTGCCTGAATGAACGAGTGCAATATATCAACCAATTGTCTTATTGATAAAGGCAGCTGGCTGAGCCATATATTTATTACATGTTTTTCCTTTTTGGTAGCTATTTGAGTATTTTGTAGACCTAAATCCAGAGCCCTTCTAATGACCTAAATTTCTGTGAAATCTCTGTATAAAAAGAATAAAGGGAAAAACATTAACTTTACTATAGTCTTTTTGTTTCACTTACTTTCCATCCTATTTCAAATAATCTATCCAGCACAGACTAATTTATTTCAGGCCACAGTCACATGAGTTAGCCTGGGACAAGTTACTTCTTTCTGGGCCTCAGTTTTTTCATCTGCAAAAGGAGGCAGTTGAACCCAATAACCTAAAGGTCATTCTAGTTCTAAGACTATTTAACAATTACTTTCATCTTCTTGGCATTTTATGGTTGCTCTGTCCTTAATATCATTATCTGATTTTATCTTCCCAATACCACTCTACTCCAGGGAGTCCAAATATTGTGTCCATTATGCTGGACAGCTAAATTATATAATGCTTTAAGGTTTATATATCACTTTATATATACTATCACCTCAAATCATCACAACAACTGAGCAATGTAGGTACCATTATTATCTCCAGTTCACAAATTAAGAAACTGAGCCAAGTAAAGGTTAGGTGACTTGCACAGCTAGTAAGTGTCTGAGGCAGGATCTGACCTTGGGTCTTCCTGACTTCAAGAATAGTGTTTGACTCATTGTGCCACCTATCAGTTTAAGTGAAGTTACCTGACCAGTAAGTGATAAAGCTGAGATTCAAACTCTTTTTACGCCACACAGTGACTCTGATTTTACATTTATAATCTTTCTCACCATTAATCATCTAAACAGGTCTTCCCTATTGATCATAAGCATCTTAAAACTGCTATTTTGAAAAATGTTCCCTAAACTATTATCATTATTACCTCTGCATGCTTTCTTTAATAGCCAGCATTTAATAATAACAGCTAGGATTTATATAGTGCTTTAAGGTTTTGTAAGGAACTTGACAAATATCTCATTCATCTTTATTATCTCAAATATCTTTGTTTTAGCTGATATTTTCATTCTTTTACTGGGTTTGTATCATGGTGGATACATTATTTTAAAAAAATAGTCTGTCATCTCTTCTGCACTAGGTATTCAGCATCAGGCTCACCTTACAGATGAGAAAATTAAGAGTCAAGAGGCTAAAAAGCTTTTGTAACATTGCCCCATGGGTGAGTACAAACTGTACTTTCTACATTACTGATTCCGTGTCCTCCAAACATGCTGTTCAGCCCAGTGATTCAGGCCTTTATCACCTCAATGACTGACTACTGTAATTTTCACTTCTAGGGGATGTCTTTGAAATTCATCTGAATGTAACAACTCCTGCACAGTGCAAGAGTACCACTCCTCAATACAAAGTCAAGGGAGCTGATCAAGTCTTTTTCATAGACTGAACTTTCTACTGTTGGTTGGGTAGGTTAAGAGTTCCAGGTCTTTGTTCTGGCATTCAGAGCTCTAAGCCAATCAATGGATCCCATAATAAGATAGAAACTGGTTTGAGATATTTTCCTTGAACTGGAACCTAAAATGTATTTTGTTTTCCTAGTCTCTCCTTTTGAATGACAGGCATTCCATCTTAAAACTGGTGAAGTGCTTCAAACAATTTCACTCTTTAAAACCTTTCATAAGGCTTCATTCCTGGAAATGTGACCTTACTAAATTGTTTTTTTTTTCCTATTATGAGATGATAGTCAGGCCTTAACTTAAATGCTGCCTTCAAAACTTTCAGAAATCTTTGAGATCCCCAGGCCACAAATTTGCTTCAGAACTATCCCCATTTACCAGTTTCCAGGCAGATAGGTGATATCAGATGACTGAGAATAATTATTTAGTGTTTCAAGAGGGATCCTTGGATGGTTTTCTTTGGCCTGTTCGAAGGATGACTGGTAATTATGTCACTAAATATGCAATTTTTAGTATTGTGGACAATGGAGAATAAATTTGGTTTAAAAAGGTATCCTTCATTCCACCCCTTCTTGCAAACATATACATGGTGTCCTAGGCAGCTGCCTAATTTACCTACCCCTGATCGTGACTCTGAATAAGTGATCAACCACAATATGTATTCATAACTGAATTAGTATCCAGGATAAGGAAGGAAAGGTTAAGAAAACCTGAGGTTTTTAATAGTTGGTTCTCACTAGCAGGCCATCTGATAAGTTTTTTTTTTTAAATCAGGATGGAATGATAAGGCTGTTGCTTGAGGCACAAGAGTTCTGAGCTGATGCTCAGTAGAGACATCTGATCGATATGAAACAAAGATATGAAGAACTAATATGTTAAAAGAGATTAAGACAGTGATCAAGAATGGGAAAAAACAATGTGAGTCCAGAAATCTCATAATGACATTATAGAAAATGAAGCATTTTCTTTAATACACTGTCAGGCACCACACATTTGCTAGTCATTAGAATAGCATTTGTATAATTCTATTACCTGGAATAAAAAACTAAAGAGATGTTTGATTCTCTCAATTCTAAGACAGAAAATTGTGAAATAAAAAAAATTACCCAAAGACTTCATCCACTGAGCTGTGAAGTTTTCCTGTGATAAAGCATCACCTCCATTGATAGTGTTGTGCAGTATAATATAGTGAGAGGTTTTTCTTAAACTCTGAGAGGGACAAGCAAGTAAGTAAAATTTATCATTGATACCTTCCCACATTTCCTTTCAATTTATTCCACAAATATTTATGACCCACCTACTATAAGCCAGGCATCTGTGTTAGGTGCTGGGAATGCAAAAGCAAAAGTGGGACAAGTACTGCCCTCAAGGAGCTTACATTCTATTGTGAGGAATAAACATATGGACAAATAAGCAAATATAAAATATTTACAACACAAATAAAAAAGTAATTCAGGAACACTAGTAACCGAGGTCATCCAAATAGGTCTCACCTAAGCATGGCACTTTCCGCTGGATGATAGGGAGGCTGAGAGATATAGATGAAAACGGAGTGGATTCCAGGCATGGGGAAGGCTGAGTACAGAGAATGAGATAATGTATTGTTTCAGTGCCTCTTTTCTTCTTGCTTTATATCCTGTACTTGCCTCCCCACACCACCCCATCTCCCAGGCTGAATTCCATGCTTAAAGAATCCTGCTCTCAGATTTGAAGAGATGTGATAAAATAAATTCTGTGAAATGGTCCCATGAAAATTTATATTGTTAACCTTGTAGGGTAACATCTAAAGTTCTTAGGGAGCTCTTGACTGAAAAGTTCTTAACTCAGCATAGTGCCTGGCACAAAGGAGGTGATCAACAAATGTTTGTTGATTGATTGAATGGTTAAAAAAGCTTTCAGATGATATAACAAATGATTGCATGATATAACAAGTTATACAATGCGTAGAGACACTCTCCAACTCACTATGCATTCCCCTAACAATATGATTCTCGGCTGAAGGAATTCTGGGAGTCTATGTACACTCAAAATCATAGCTCACAATCAAGCTCTCATCAACGTTTTGTGTTTCATCTTTTTTAGTCAGGCAAAACACAGAATTAGTTCGAATCAAAGGCATTTGGTGAAATAACATAGCAAGAAATGTAGCAAGAAAACATTTCTACAAAAATCTGTGCATATCATCCCACAAACACAGACACTATCAATAGGAAGTGTGAACCTATAGAGGGAACATGCACAGGGAGACACAAACATAGGGAAAACATATGACCAAGGTACATGTGTGGAGAGACACATGACATGTGGCATCAGTGGGCAGCTCCCATTGAGCCTGCCCCCTGCTGAATTCACATGATGCATAAACTCCTCTAGAAATAAAAGCTCTGTCAGGCCTTGCTTCCTGTGGATCTTCTGTGCTCATCAATGCTCAGATAGTTCCGTGGTTGTTGTGAGTCAGTGCCAGGAAGACCTTTGTTAAGCATAAAGTTATTGTGCTTCCGTTTCCACATTCTGTATTCCTTTGGAGTCCTTAGATGAAATTTTATTATTTCCTCATAGGTAACTGAATGGACTTTGCCATTGCTTTTTTTTTTTTTTAGCTCAGAGCCCTTAGTCTTTGTCTTGTAATTATGCCTTTAGAAAATGGTGGAAATTCGTATATATTGATTGTATAGTTGTTATAAGGCAGGAAGCATCAACCAATCATGGCTTCTCTCCCATGAGATTGGACTATCCATTTCCTTCAGAGCCTTGGCTAGCAGTAATCTACTATCTAGTAGCAGTCTTTGCCCACAGGTGACAAGTTCTCCAGAACATTAATCGGGGCCATTCTCATGTAGATAGGAAATGGATAGAGCATTAGACTTATAGTTGGGAAGAACTAAGTTCGAATCCAGCCTCAGATGCTTATTAGTGATGTGAACTTGGGCAAGTCGTTTAACCTGTCTGCTTCGGTTTCCTCAGCTATAAAATAGGGATAATAATAGTACCTACCTTTCAAGGAAATTGTGAGGATTAAAAGGGCCAATATTTGTGAAGTATTTAGCCCAATGTCTGGCACATAGTAGGTGCTTAATAAATGCTTATGTCAGTTGAAAACTAATAATAAATTAATTTTAAAAAAACAAAATGAAAGAAATTAAAATCTCTTTTATAGATAGAAAGATAGATATATAAATACTTGTTTCCTTCCTTCCTTCCTTCCTTCCTTCCTTCCTTCCTTCCTTCCTTCCTTCCTTCCTTCCTTCCTTCCTACCTTCCTAACTTCCTTCCTTCCTTCTTATTAGATAATACCCTCAGATTTCATTCTCTTTCTGAGATTACTAATGTGGTCACTGATGCTTGTGTCTCTATCAGAAATTATTTGCTACTTTAGGGTTAGAATGTATACCTGACTCTTTAATTCTCAGTTGAGGATCTCGTGCCCTTTTGATGGCTGTAAAGGTTATTATCCAGTTTCTGCTTTTCTTCTCATCTTGGTTGCATTTATCTTGTTTGAGCAAAAGCTTTTTAATTTAACATAATCAAAATTATCTATTTTACATTTCTTAATTCTCTCTATCTCTTGGTTTTTTTTTTTTCACAAATTCTTACCTTCTCCATAGATCTGACAGGTAGATTATCCCTTGCTCTTCTAATTTGCTTATGGTATCACTCTTTACATCTTAATCATGTACCATTTGAACCGTATCTTGGCATAAGGTGTGAGATGTTGGTCTAAACCTAGTTTGCACCCTGTTGTTTTCCAGTTTTCCCAGAAGTTTTTGTCAGATAGTGAGTTCTCATCCCAGAGGCTGTGGTCTTGGAGTTTTTCAAACACTAGGTTACTATGGTCATTTACTACTGTCTTGTGTACCTAATCTATTCCACTGATCCACCACTCTATTTCTTAGCCAGTACTAGATAGTGTTGATGATTACTGCTTTATAATATAATTTGAAATCTGGCATTACTAGGCCCCCTTCTTTTGTATTTTTTTCCATTAATTCCTTCAATATTCTTAACCTTTTGTTCTTCCAGATGAATTTTGTTATTATTTTTTCTAGGTCTATAAATGGTTTTTGGTAGTTTGATTCATATGGCACTGAATAAGTAGATTAGTTCAGTAAGAATTGTCATTTTTATTATATTGGCTTGGTCTACTCATGAGTAACTGATATTTTTTCCAGTTGTTTAAATCTGAATTTATTTGTGTGAAAAATGTTTTGTAATTGTGTTCACATAATTCCTGGGTTTGTCTTGGCAAAGTATTTTATATTGTTTACAGTTATTTTAAATGGAATTTCTGTTTCTATCTCTTGCTGCTGCGCTTTGTTAGTCATATGAAGAAATGCTGACCGTTTATGTGGATTTATCTTATGTCCTGCAACTTTGCTGAGGTTGTTAATTATTTCAAGTAGTTTTTTTTAGTTAGTTCTCTAGGGTTCTTTAACTATACCATCATCTCATCTGCAAAGAGTGGTAGTTGTGTTTCCTCATTGCCTGATCTAATTCCTTTGATTTCTTTTTCTTTTCTTATTGCTATAGCTAACATTTCTAGTACTATATAGGATGTAGTGGTGATAATGGGCTGTATCCCATAAATTTTGTCATGTTGTCTCACTGTTGCATTCTCTTTACTAAAATTATGGATTTGCTTCTATTATTTGTTCTTTTACCCACTTATTCTTTAGGATTAGATTATTTAGTTTCCAATTAATTTTTAATCTATCTTTCCACTGCCCTCTGTTGAATGTCATTTTTATTGCATTATGATCTAAAAAAAAGACATTTGATATTTCTGCCTTTCTACATTTGAATGTGAGGTTTTTAATGCCCAATACATGGACAATTTTTGTGTAGATGTCATGTGCTACTGGAAAAAAAGTAAATTCTTTCCTGATCCCATTCAGTTTTCTCCAAAGGTCTGTCGTATCTAACTTTTCTAATATTCTATTCACCTCTTTAGTTTCTTTCTTGTTTATTTTTTGGTTGGATTTATCAAGTGCTGAAAGGGGACAGTTGAAGTTCCCCCACTAGTATAGTTTTGCTCTCTACTTCTTCCTGTAACTCATTTAACTTCTTCTTTAAGAATTTGTATGCTATACCACTTGGTAAATATATGCTTAGTTTTGACAGGGCTGTGATTCTGGACAGAGTTGCAATGGTCTTTTACTTTGAGAAATTCTTTTTGTATGCATATCTGTGACCATTTACTTGTGCGGCCAGACCATAACATGATATACTACATAGATAACAAATATGAATATGAAATGAAAAACCCAATAGAAAATTCCCTTACAAACCAGCTTTTTCTTGCTTTTCTGCCTCTTAGAAAAATCAAAATAATAAAAAGAGCATCATATGGGATAATATAGCACAATCAGCAAGTGTCTGAGGCATTGTCTTCCTGATTCTAAGTGTAGTGAGCTATCTACTACGCCCCTTAGCTGCCACAAACTTCTGCTTTATAGATTGGTATTTATTTTGAATTCTTACTGTTTGTGTTTAATGTTGTTCTTTTGTATCCTTTAATGGATCCATGATCTTGTAGATCTGAGTACTAATTCCAGTAGTTGGTATAGATCATAACCTCTCTATGCAGTCTCATCCTGTATGATGCATATGACTCTCCAGGCCTTTTACAGATAGCTAGGAGACATAAGGAACAGAATGCTGGAGTTGTGTTCAGGAAGATCTAAGTTTGAATCCTACTTTTGACACTTAGGAACTGTGTGACCCTCAGCAGTCACTTAACATCCCTCAGTCTCGGTTTCTACATCTATAAAATGGGTATAATAAGAATACTTACTTTGCAGGGCTGTGATGAGGATCACAAAAATAACGTCCACTTCCCAGGATGAGATAATATTTGTAAATCACCTGAAAACCTGAAAACTCTATATGTTAGCTATTATTATTATTATCAGCCATCCACTTTTGTTACATGACTAGTTGTCCTTTTTTTGGATATACTCTCTCTCATGAGATGAGCTTATGTGATGCTCTGTAAACGTAGCATGATGCTACATTGTGTGTATTCTGAGTACATTCTGAGAAAATTCTCAAAATAAGGCAGTCAAGGGGTGAACCTCATGCATTGCCTTTCAAATCATTTTTTCTGAGCTTTGATAAATGCTGAACCTTTTAGGTGCCATGCTTCACCACAACTGTAACTAAACATGCTCTTGAGGAAGATTTCTAGGAGCTAGGGCAGAGCTGCAGCTCCTCTTTCTATATTATCTTGCATTTGCAAAGTCTTCAGTTTCTTCACAGCACTCATGTGAGGTAGGTAGCACAAGTATTATTATCATCATTCTCATTTTACAAATAGGGAAACTGAGGCTTGGGATGGGGAGGAAGCTGCTTATAATCACAGAGTTTTGTGGTAGACCCCGACTCTAGATCTTGCTCTCTTGACACTCTCCTCATATAAGCTTTCAAACAACCCTTTGAGGGAAGCAGGAAAAGTAGTAGGAACCCCCTTCTATGGAAAAGGATATTGAAGCTTAGGAAGGTGATAAGACTCATCAAAGATGGTAAGGTTAAAATCATAGCTAAAGAATGGGAAAGGACCATGGAAGACATCCAATCCAACACCTTAATTTTACAGATGAGCAAAGTGATACTGGAAGTTAAGTGATTTGCCCGGAGATTTAAACTCAAAACTTTGACCCCAGGATCAGTTTTCTTTCCTTGATACTGTGGATAGTTAATGGTAGAACTAGAAACTGAATGTAGATCCTTCTTTGAGTTCAATTCTGACACTTAGGAAGATGCTAAAGACGAGGTCAAGGACATAGGAACCTGACTTTCAGACAGCATCTAACTGAAAAAGCAAAAAAAAAAATCAAGACTGACATGTAATTCATACCCCTCCAAATCACATGATATACAAACTGTATTAAACAGAAAAGTCATTTTAATTACTACAAAATTATTCACTCAGCTAGAAAATAAGTGCTTCAGTCATCAACATTTATTAAAAACATTTTAAATGTCAGGTCCTGTGCTAAGTGCCAGTCTTTAAAATATCTCTTTGTGGAAAGAGCACTAAATTTAGAGTCAGACAACTTGATTTCAAGACCCAACTTTGCCACTGACTGCTTGTGTGATCTTGGGCAGTTCACTTAACTTCTCTGTGCCTATCACCTCATCTGTGAAATGAAGAAACTGGACTAGATGATCTCTAAGGTAAGACCCAGACTTTGAGCCATAAGCATAGGAAGAAATGTTTAGGACATGGAAAATGCTTGAGTTCAATGTCCCCTGCCCCCATAAAATTTTAGATGAGGAAACAGCCAGAGAAGTTAGTTATGTGACCCACATCCTACAGGGAGTTAGTATAAATACCCTTTTCCTTCAAGAAGACTTTGTTGTTAAATGGGAAGAGAACGAAAAAGAAGATGATGTTCCATTGTGGTAGCATAGTGGAGTATTTGTGAGGCAGCTAGGTGGCACAATGTATATATTGCCAGGCCTGGAGTCAGGAAGATCTGAGTTCAAATGTGGCCTCATATACTTAGCTATGTGACCCTGGGCAAGTCACTTAAACCGTGTTTGCCTCAGTTTTCTTTTCTGTAAAATGAGTTGGAGAAGGAAATGGCAAACTACTCCAGTATCTTTGCCAAGAAAACCTGAAATGTGGAAATGTGGTCACCAAGAGTTGGACATGACTGAAATGACTAAACAACAACAAAGTACACAATTTAATATGCTTCATGATTGGAGGAACAAGCAAGCCCCTGGGAGTTCCATTGTTTCTCCTCCCCCCACCACATTATCCCTGACACCCAAATTTCTTGTGACAGGAGGATAAAATTCAATTTGAAACTCTTACAAACCAGTACAATGGAAACCACATTTATTCTGTCATTTGCTCATTCAACAAATATTTACAGTTATCTCTTCCATACTGAGACTTTTCCCATTGCAGTTTCCATATATTATGGGTCAGCATAAGAAATTAATTGGGAATTTTTTAGAAATTTTGCAGAAACCGCAAATGACATGCTAAGGTCAGCAGATGAAATAGAAAAAGTTTTTTTTTTCATAAAGTATTTTTACTTAACATTGACCTACATATAACCTATGACCAAATACTTAACCAAAATTTTACAATAAGGTATGGTAAACACCCCATAAAAGAAAAAGAAAAAAATTCAGACTTCTCTGGTATGAAGGGAGGGCCAACAATTTTACATGGATTTTCCAGATCACAGGGGACCCACACCCTTAATCCCCCTGTTGTAGAAGAGATAACAGCATTACCTTCTCCAGGCAAATTTGTTTCTTGTAGAGAAAGCCAATTTTGTTACAAAGAACGATAGATACCCCATAAGTATAGTGTATTCCACCATGTTTTCATGATAGAGAAAGCATAAATTTACTAGGTTTAACTGTAGTTTTGGTATTTTAGCATGCATGTGGGATGTCCAACATCACTGTCAGGATCTGGGTTTGCAAGGATAAGATTCCGGAGTTTATTAGTTTGATGAGTGACCAGGCAGATAGTGATGTTTATTTTTGGATATGGCCTTCAAACCATAGTGGCTGAAATAACTCAACTTTCCACAGGTCAGGTTAATGTGGTTTGTCCTTCATTCTTGAAGAGGACCATGATGTCAGGAAGCTGATGTCATAGATTTCAAGCGAGTTTGTTTTAAGTGAGGGAGGGCTGTGAAAAGTCACCAGCCTCACTTTCTCCTCCAGAAGATCTGGTCCCAGTGGCCATATATAGATCAGAACAATTTGAGATGGCCCAGCAATCAAGTTAGTGAATCAATGAGACTGTAGCAGTCTTTTCAATCCAATTAGGCATCTTCTATAAAAATAGAATAATATGTACACAATTAAATTTAGTGATCGTGTTAAGGGCCCAGAGGAATCCTTTCCTATTTCCTGTACAAGTTATGAATTCCTTGAAAGAGGTACAATGTCTCCTGGTTTCTCATTGCTCCTACTGAATGACCTTTGTTCAAGTAGCATCAAAGATTGTCAACATGACACAACATTGATAATAGAATTCACAAACTTTAGATAACCTTGCACACTTTAGTAGGAGACAGAAAGATTCAAGAAGCAAAATTCAATTCAACTCAATAAAATGAGTACCTATTATGTAGAAAGCTCAGTGCCATGCACTAGGAAAACAAATATAGAAAGGAAAGAATCCCTATCCTCATAGAGCTTACGTTCTATTGGGTTGGGGAGAATGAAATATGTATACAAATAAGTATAGTACAAGGAAAATTGAAGTGGGACAGAACATTCGTAACTGGAGGAATCAAGGAAGACTTCATTGAGACTAAATTAAAAGGAGATGAATATTCGAAGGGCTTGAGATGAAGGTATATCTTTCAGGCATGGGACATAGCTTGTATAGATACACAGAGATAGAAAATGAAATATTGAATTCAGACAACACAGACACAAATGTACACAGGGGCATAAACACACATAGCTGTGACAAGCACATGAGTCCTGGTAGTGGCCACATTCCCAGGCCACTTGTTTTATTTCCACCCTAGCCTTCATAGCCATTATCTGAAGAAATACCTCCTGTAGAGAAGGGGCCAGCCATCCCTGCCAAACTGCCACTCAGAGAGCAGTCCAGCCAGGATAGCTGAAGCAGCAGGCATACTGAAGGAGATATAGGAGGCAGTATGTATCAATAGGTCAAACCATCATCACCACATGACTACATCTGCCCTGTGACTTCAACTGAAATACTCAGGAACCTACACCCAAGAGCCTTCAGAATAGCAATGCTTTTAGTACATGGCACTTAGCCATCAACCTGGGAAGCAAAACCTCTCGTAGCCTGGCAATTATTCCTACAGGTACTACACTCATAAGTACTGCAGATTGAAGAACATTCTTGTCCTTGGCTCTGTCAAATTGTTCAACATAAAAAAATTGATATGATTTTCATTAGAGGAAGTGACATTGTAGAAGAATAGAAATACCTTCAGCTTTGCTGCGGCACTTTAATGACCATGGGTTCTTTCCATTAAACTTTCAGCTTAAGTCTATGTTATTGTTGCCATTAGAATGTAAGCTCCTTGAGAACAGGAACCATATCACTTTTCTATTAATATCCTCAGCACTTAGCACAGTGAATTGAACATAGTTAATGCTTAATTAATGCTTCATTCATGCATTCATATAGCAGGTAGATTTAAACTCTGAGATGACAATCTATATGCAGGCATATACCTGCACATCCATGGGGTCTCAGGGACCATGTCTCCATAGAGACCAATACAGAAAAAAATATAGAAAGAAAAATGGAGCTTTAACTAGACAAAGACAAAAGATAGAAAGGAAGTGAATGCATTAACCTAACTCAAACCTAGAAGAAGGCCCATAGGCTGCACTGTCTATATGGAGGAATCTCTATCATGGTGACTCTTAGTTTACTAGCAATATGCTAAATATTAGAGAGTCAATGAAAGGCAAAAATAATTCTTGCTCTTAAGGAACTCATAGCCTAATGCATAGGTTCCCAAAGTGGGCAATACCATGCCCCCCATCCCCAGGGTGGTTGTGTGTGCTGGAATGATTCAGGGAAGTGGTAGTAGCCTCAGGTGCAATTGGGGGGGGCGGTGTTGAATAAAAATAAAGAGGTGGTGGAAACATAAAGAAAGAAGAGAAGAAAATTTTGAAAAACCATTTGTACATTTCATCTGTTGTATAACAGAATTAAAGTCATAGTGATTACATTATTTTACAAATAAACACATATAATGCAAGTTATAACCAATCAGTGGTCAAGTCTGCTGACAGTTCTTAACAAGCAAGTGTTGGCAAGCAAGTGTATGGTGCTATGGTGCATTGTCCAGCATGCATTGGCAGGAACATGTTTGTGCATTGACTTGTTTACAATATGATACTATATGGTTACATGATGCACTATTGCATCATCAAAATTTCAATGCAGGAAGCCCCCCCACACACACACACACGCACACAAATTTACAATAAATTATTAAAGATGTGTCATTTAAAAAAATTATATTTTTTTGAAATGACACAAATTTCAAAAACACCATTAAAGGGTTAAAGAATGTAGATTTCCTGGGGGAAGAGTGCGCTGAGTAATATTTTGTTTTAAAAGGGGGCAGTAGGCCAAATAGGTTTGGGAACCTCTGCTCTAATGGAGGAGAAAACACACAGCAGCTATTTACGAACAAGATATAGATAGGATAAGGTGGCAGTAATCAACAGAAAGAGGGTACCACTACTAAGGGATATTGGGAAAGCCTGCTTGTCAAAGGTAGAATTTCAGCTTGGACTTAAAAAAAGCCAGAGAAGGTGGGAGATGGAGATAAAGAGGGAGAGAATGCCAGGCATGAGGAGTAACCAGTAAACCAACCAGTAAAACTGCGTGAGTCAGGGGGGCAATATCACTGGATAGCAGAATTCTATGGGCAGCTAGGTGGTACAGTGGATAGAGCTCTGGACTGAGAATCAAGAAGACCAGAATTTAAAGTCCAGCCTCAGACATTTACTAGCAATGTGACCTTGGGTAAGTCAAGTAATTTGTCTCAGTTTCCTCATCAGTAAAATGGTGATGATAATTGCACCTCCCAGGGCTGCTGTGTGAATTAAATGAGATAATATTTGTAAAGTGCTTAGCACAGTTCTTAGCACATAATAGAGACTATATCAATGTTAGTTCTGATTATTGTTTTTGTTGTTACTAGAGGAGATTAAAATATGAGAAGACTGGAAAGGTAGCAGGAGGCCAACTTACAAAGGACTTTAAAGGCTAGATGATTTTGTATTTTATCCTGAAGATGATAGAGAACTGCTGAAGTTGATTGAATGGGGAAATGAGGATGGTAACTAACTGACCTGCTCTTCAGGAAATTCAACTTGACAGCTTGATGGAGAATGGACTGAACCGGGAGATAATTGAGGCAGAATGACCAACCAAAAGGTTATTGCAATCGTTTGACCTTGAGGTGATGAGGATCTGCACCAGGGAGGTGGCAATGCCAGATTGGAAGAGGAGTCACATTTAGATGAACTAATGCATAGTGAAGTAAACAGAATCAGGAGAACACTGTACACAGTAACAGCAATATTATGTGATAAAGAATTGTGAATGACTTAGCTGTCTTCAGCAATACAATGATCCAAGAAAATCCCACAGGATTCATGATGAAGCATACTATCCACCTCTAGAGAAAGAACTGATATTGTTGGAATACAGACTGACTCTTTTTCACTTTCTTTCATTTTTTTCTTTCATTCAAGCCTTCGTTTCAACAATTTGGCTAGCAGCTGCTGTGGGGGTGAAAAACCAACACAAGCCCAACAACAAGCACACTGCCAACATAAGTTCTTTTGATCTGTTTTACTAAGGAAAGCAATGTTAAGGGGTTAACAAGCTGACTTTAATCCAGCATACAAATATCACTCACTTAGTTCAGGGGAAAAAGCCAGCACCCTGAACTTCAGAGCAAATACAAACAAATTACAAACATACCAAATACAATTCATAGTTGCCAAGAAAACCAAGTCTGTACATCCGGGCAAGCTGGAGGGCTCTTAACTACAGCTGCCCAAAGTCTCCACATCAGGGAGTCACCAAGAGTGTGAGCCCTGAGCAAATAGCTCTGTCTTTTCTTTTTATATAGTTTCAGATGTCATCAAATGTCATCTGAATGACCAGAACTTAGGCTGCTATGATTGGCTCTGGAGTTAGCACCTCCCCTTAGGACCCTGGAAGCTTCACACCCACATAAGCTTGGCACCTAGTAATTAGGGGTTGGGGGCAAACCTAGGAGCAAAGATCTAATCAGGCCTCCCTTACTTAGTCCCACCTTGGGCCCCACCTTAGTTACCAATCGACACCCACATAGGTTTAAGCACCTAATAGGGGTTTGGGGATTAGAACCTAGTAAGACTCAATGAAATACACTGAATTAATCAAAGGAAACAAAAGCCAAACTCTTCAAGGATCCCCAAAACAGCCTTCTTATACGAAATGACTAGTATGGAAATGTTTTACATAACTGCACATATATAACCTATATCTGATTGTTTGCCATCTTAAGGAGATTAGACAGAAGGAGGGATAGAATTGGGAACTCAAAACTTTAAATAAAAATATTTTTAAAAATAAAGGAAGAGGGGTCACATGTGAGAGATGTTATAAAGGTAAAAATGACAGGTTGTGGAAATAGTTTAGATATGGGAGATGAGAGAAAATAAATAGATGAGGATGACACATAGGTTGTGAGTTTGGATGACTGGGAAGATGATGATATCCTGGATGGTAATAGGAAAGTTATGAAGAGGAGAGGCCTTTGGGGGAAATGATAATGAGTTCAATTTTTGACATGTTGTTTAAGATGTCTATAGGAAATCCAGTTTGAGATGTCCAGGAGGCAATTAGAGATGACTGGTTTTTGAATCAGAAAGTAGTCGTTTTCCATTTTAAAAGTAGAGAATCACCTCACTCTTATCAGAAATCTTGTAACCGAGCATATATTAATTAGTAATTTATACTTGTATACAGTTGATGTCATAACTAACTCATTGGATGTGTGTGTATATACATATATATGTATGTGTGTATGTGTATTTGAATGGACTTTGTCTTTCTTCTGTAAAGATTACCATTTTAGATGCATTGTAATGCAAAAAATGCTTTGTAATGAGAAGACCTGGTTTGTTGTACAAAAGGTGCTATCTTCAAGGCATTTTAAACATTAGGCATTAATTTCTTTAACTATAAAATAAGTCTATTTGTTTCTTATGAGGATCAAATTAGATGTATTAAAAACTTTATAAAATATAAAACACATTAAAAAGTTAGCTTTTTAAATTATACATAACAAAGACATTCTGACTGAACATGAAGTTTTAAAATAGAGATAAAAAAAGGCTTCTTCCCAGTATGTGTATTTATAAAAATGACACTGTATAGGGAGAAAGCAGTGACAATAAATCACATTTGTCTACTTTCTCCTTTCCCCTATCCTGACCCAAGATTGAGAATTGAAAGAAGCTAGATCAAACTCCTATTTTGGGAAATCTGTGAGAGTAACCAAAGGTGAAATCCAAACATCTAACACACTGAAATACTTTGTGTAATAAAGTGCTAGTGGCTATGTAAGTATTAGAATGCTAACACATACAATCCCTTTTTGGGTTCTGTATAGCTATTACACAGGCAAGGTTATCTTTTTTAGGCTTCTTCCTTTGTTTCTCCTTCTTTCTCTACCCTTGTGAGCACTATCGCCCTCATAATGCAGGATTTGTAGGAACCTCAATGGACAAAAGACAAATAAAATGTGTACAATAGCCCACAAACCCTAGCAAATCCCTGAGTTCAGTACATTGGGAAAAAATAACCTTTTTGCCAAAGAAAAGGTGGCTTGAAATTAATATTCATTAAAGATGGTTAGCTGACACATTTTTGTATTTTTGGAGAAAGTATATCTGTTTAATATAATGCACTGTCCAATTAAAAAGTAGTGGTCCCTTATTAGAGATATGATTTCTTCTTAGATAAATCACTGATTTATGGCTCACTGGGGCATATATTTAATACTGTCACAAAAATGAAAGGGCACCCCAAACTATCTGCTGTGCCACAGCCACTCACTCTGAAAAGGATCTGAGGCTGCAAAGACCCCTGGGTGTTAAATGTAATCTTTGCCTGGGATAAAAGCACAGAGAATTGCTGATCTTTTACAAAAGGATCTGTCTCTACCCACCTCCTTCCTCCTCACTCTTTTCCCTACACAGTACAATCCATCATTAAGAAGCACAAATTTGAAAATTAAGGAAAATTCATGGTGATTGCATTGGGTGTAAATCTTGATATGTAACATTTTTAAAAGACAATTGTGGGAGTGATCTCTATTCACCCCAGAACCAGAACACTTTAAAAATTACAGCATTTCAGAGCTGGAAGATACCTTCAAACCCTTCTCATTTTACAGATTAAGAAACTGAGTCTCAAAGGGAGGGAAATGCCTTGACCAGTTAGTGGCAGAGCTAAGCATGGAACTCAAGTCTTCTCATGGTCTTCAATGCTGGTTCCATTGTAACTAGTTTTAAATGGATGCTAGTTAATCTTTTAAAACTAAGGCCCACTGTCTTGTCTTAGTTATATTGCAAAGTCTTAGGGTTTGACTGCTGAAAGAAATGATTATTAATAACCAATGATTTGGGGAGATCTAAAGTTGCCCCTCTTTTTCTAAAGTCCTGATTTGGAAAGTTGAGTCTCTCAAAGGACATTGTTAATAACAAGATTGGACTAACTTTTCTTGTTCAGACCCCTCCCACATGAGGTAACTATTGTGTTCTGCTCAGGCTTGGGTGGGGCATAATTCTTTGACCAGATTGCCCAAGGCAGGGGTTAACTTAAGCAGTAAATGACTTAATCAAAGTTCAGGTTCAGCCTTTTATTGTAATATTCATTCTCTCATTAATTGTTAAACCATCAGGATTGATTCCCTCTCTAGGGAGCATCTACTTTTCAAAGGGTATATAAGCTGTGAGCCTGCCCCTTGATTGTGTTTGGTCTAAGGAATATGGCCAAGTGATCATCCTTTTATCAAAATGTTGGCCTTATTTAATAAAATGATTAAATTATACAGAAATCATGTCTCTTGAACCTTTTTAAATGCCACAGTGCCCCATCATAGCTCACATAGCATTTTGTTTACTAATTTTTATGTGATCATTTTGTGCATTGGAATAGCTGTGTTGCAGCTATCTGTTTTGGTATCTTATCTTCTTTTAAATGATAAGATTTTTGGGGACAGAGTTCATGCTTTTTCTAAGTTTCATATATTTCCAGTAACTAGTGTGACCCTGTCGCAAATTGGTATGGGACTTTCTCCTTGTTAGTGGCAACGAAGGCTCTGAATATAGGGAAAAGTTGGTGAGAGTCAGAGAGCTTCAGTTCTCTGCAGGCCCCCAGTTCAAGAACTCTTCAATTAGGAGTCCCTTTTCGGAAATCTCTAAGTCAGAGTCTTCTTTGAGTATCTCCCATTTCCAGTGGGAGAGCTCCTTCATTCTGTATTCTTCTCCCTTAAATATTGTTAGTTTTGGGGACATCTAACTTGATCACCTTGTCATTTCTAGTGGAAGGGGAACTCCAAGTTCTATGTACAAGGCTTGACCCCTTTCCTACCTAATAGCAATTATAATAAACACACATAGTGAATAGCAAAAAATTATTTTATCTGAATCATAGCAAAACAGAAATCAGAGAAGATATGTGTAAGAGAATATATTTCCAACAATACAGAATGAAGAAGCTATCTCATTGGGAGCAAGATAACTTAGCTCAATCAAGAGTGTTCTGGATCTCACTCAAAGAGAAACCTCCTGAAATCTCTAGAATGGCAAGTTGTGAAGAAAACAGTATCTACCCCTCTCATGTCTTCTTAGAGTCTTCCTTCAGCCACCTTAAGGGGCTTGGCTTCTTCCAACTTCTCTCTTGAAGCTGGAAGCTGACTCAATGCTATATTCAAAGAAGATTTTCATTTGGAGAATCCTAAAGGCAGATTCCCAGTTGAAGAGTCTCCAAAAGGGGAACTGTAGAGAATTGAAGCCCTCTGTCTCTCAACAACTGTGCCCTTCCCCTCATGTAAGGCTGAACCTCTATTTCCACCAACAAGGAAAGAGTCTCCTACCAATGCGCTTTGGGAGAGGAGTATGTAGCACCTTTTGCACATAGTAGAAGCTTTACAGATGTTTGTTGCACTTATGTTGTATTGCATCATATCATTTCAACTCCCTTACCTTGAAAGGAAATGGTTCTACCACTCTCAAACGTAAGAGGAAAATGTATTGTTGTTTCTAGGGGACAGTACTATTTTCCTAAGACAAAGGACTCTGCTTCAGTGACTTATTCTTGCTAAATTTTGATCTAGAGGTTTTTGGCGACATTCCCATCTTCCTGATGAGACTCAAAAGCCTTAGGATAATAAAAAAAAAAGCACTAATGACATCTTTTTATTCCTATGCAAGTACAGAAGAAAGTAAGGAGGAAAAGCAGTAAGAAAAAATGGTAAGCATTTTGATGTCAGTTTATTCAAGCTGCTGTAGACATCTTGGAGGCAAAATTCAATAGCAAAAATGTATGCGATGTAGCATTGTGATTGCTTTTGACTGGATGCCAAACTGAAAAGCACATTTGTGACTTTATGGCAGAAAAGTACCTTAATAAGCTGAAAAAATAAAGAGCTTTGGCAGATATCTGGTTCATGAACATAGATTGTGATTCTGCCAAAAGTAACCTGGTTGCAACACCATGGCAGACAATAGCCTAGGCTCAAACTTCTCTTGCTTCTCCTCCTGCTCCTGAGTCTTCCATCTTTTTCAGTGTGTGAAAGAAAATGTTTTATCTTGTAAATACATCAAATAAAAAATAAACTAATACATATATGGAAGGGTAAAGGAAATTGGGCCAATCTGAACATTTTTTAGAAGTCCATGGCAATGTTGTTTTTTTTTTTAAGATTTTAGAACAAGCAGCAACTATGGAGAAAAAATTCAGAAAATGAGGCTAATTCAGCAAAGTTCCATGGAGCATAAGTGGAATTCAGTGAAGCTTACTTTACTTACTCCTTTTAAAAATAAATTCTTAGTTCCTTTTCTGAAAATAAGGGCTTTATATTTTTGCCTGAAATTGTAGAGGACGTGAAGTCCCAATGTCATACTCATAATCTTTGTTTTCTTATGTCTGTGGTTTCTTGTACTCTAGGTTTGACTACTTCTTAAAAACTTATTTAAAAAAAGAAAAAATTGACAGATTACTTGAAGTTCAAAAGTTTGTTGCCCATTTTGTAAAAATAAAGGAAGAAAAAAAGAATAAAGGTAAATCACATGAGGAAACTAAATGGTGCAGTGGTAGATATGGGTCTGGACCTGGAATCAATAAGATATGGGTTCAAATTTGACTTTAGACACTTACCAGTTTTATGACTTAACCTCCGTCTCAGTTTCCTCATTTATAAAATGGGGACAATAATGGCACCTGCATCTCAAGGTAGGAATGAGGATCAAACGAAATAATATCTGTAAAGTTCTTTGCAAATCTTAAAGTGCCATATGAGCTATTATATATCATTTTTAATAATTTGGTGAATTTTTAATTATTGTTTAAACAAAATACACTTCTTAGTTTCATATAGCAAGCATGACAGTTTGGGAAGAAAATCAATTCCTACAGAAAACAGTCTTGTATTCCTAATATAAGAAAGTTACTTTAACTTTTAAAAAGTAACCAAAACAAAATACTGAAAAAATGAAGAATGAATTCTGTTAAAGCTTTCTCAGAATCTGTTCATATAATCATATCAACTTTTATTATTTTTGTTACTGATATGGTCTATTTTGTTTACAGTATTTGTCATTAGACCAAATCTGTATCCCTGGTTTAATTATGACCTTAATTTTTTTGTCTGGGTTAATTTGTATCTTTTCTTCACAGGTTATTTATTGAATACAGCTATAGTTATTCTAGACAGTAAAAGAAAACTCTTGTCACATAAGTCCTTGGCATTGCCAAATGGTTCAACATCAGAAATACTCATTTAATTATTATAAATCAGATTAAAGAAGAGGCATTAACTTTTGCTTTGCTTTGGTCCCAAAGGACCATGGGATCTTTCCATCTGACTTGCAATTGAAAACCTTTCATATGTGTGGTCTCCCCCATGAGGAGCTGAGCTCCTAGAGAGAAGTTTATATCCCCAAGGTTGTAGTAGGAAGGCCGAATTTATGATCTCAAAAAAGATCATATATATATCTGAACGGTTCGAAATCACAAGGTATATAGAATTCTCTAAGCAGAAGGCATTGAAAAATTTATTCAGGGCCCACAGCGACAAATTAGCGAACCAACCTCCCCATTCCAATATTGTGATCACAAGCCTCCAGGCCCAGTAGGCCCGCCTCACAAGAGTAACCAGGAGGCCACATAAAAATAAGATGGCATAAATCATATTCACTGGCCTCAAGTCCTCGCTCGAACTCTGGGCCCTGTAGTTTCTCGCCTCTCCTCGAAGCCAAACCTCTGGTGTTCTCAAGCCCTACCTCAAGGACTAGAGACCAGAGACCAATTGGTTCCTGAGCTGGCCTCTCTTAAGTCATCAATCTACACCCACACAGGTTTCACACCTGATAGGGCTTTGGGCCTGGGGCTTAGCACTTAACAGGTGAAAGTACTTTCACAGTAAACAAAAGCCAAACTCCTCAAGGGCTAAGGAGCCCATTTTGCCTTAGGGACACAAAGGTTTAGCACAATGCTTTGCACAAAGTAAGTACTTATTAAATGCTACATTTATTCACTCTGGTTCTGAAAGGACACTTCTTTTGTCTCCTCCTTTTAGAATGTTCACATTTCATTGACAAACATTCCCTCACAAATGCTCAAACCTCCCCTGTTTTTTCCTGATTCTTGCATTTGAATTTCAAAACTTCTACTCAGCTGTTGTCTTTTTATTAGCAATGCTTGAAAGATCACTTTTCTCTCAGTGGGATAGTACTTAGTTCTTTAGGATAAATTATTCTTGTTTGCTAGTCTTTATCTTTCCCCTTTTGGAATGCTGCTGTTCAGTTCTTTCTGGTGTGTCTGACTTTTCATGACCCCATTTGGAATTTTCATGGTCAATATACTAGAGTGGTTTCTCATTTCCTTCTCTAGCTCATTTTACAGATGAGAAACTGAGGGAAATAGAGTTATATGACTTGCCCATTGGTAATCAAGGTGGGACTTTCTTGTACGGTTTTCTCTTTTAGCACTTATTTAATCAAGTGCCCTTGAAAAGCCTGGCCTTTGTTTCTTTGATTGAATCAGGAGTCTTTGATGACCTCTTTGCCTCAAGGGAAAGCCTGGTTTGCAAGGGTTTGAGTCACATGTTTTTGATGCCTGAGGCTTTTAGGCCACATGGGTTTGAGTTGAATGTTTGTGATGCTTTTAGGTCATGTGGGTTAGTCGCATGTTATGATGCCCTTTGATCCTAAACAGAATATATAAACCCAGAGGCTGACATTTTCTCTGGGGGCTCTCATCCACTGGAAGAGTGGCCTGTGACTTGAAGAGACTATGGGCAGCCATTAAGAGTCCCCAGCTTGTAAACCCGGATGTCAGGACTTTGTTAAATCCTGGTAACTATGAATTGAAATTTGAATCAGACAAGGTCTGTCTGTTGATGTTTGTAATTTATTTGTACTTGCTCTGAAGTTCAGGTTGCTGGCTTTTCCTCCTGAACTAAGTGAGTTTATAGATATATTTGATTAAAGAAAGATTGTTAACCCATTAACAATGTTGCTTTTCTTAATAAAGTAGATCAAAAGAACCTGTGCTGTTGCTGGTCTTGTAGGATCTTACACCTCAACAGTTGCTGCTAGCCAGATTGTTTCTACAAAATGGCATAGTCGGCAGGATCTGCAGATTAAAAAGAAAGTATGGAGTTCTGGGGTACTGAGATAGTTGTTGGATGTTTCCCAGTTATTGGGTTGCTGCTTGTACTTGTGGTGGCTACGGTTCTGTGAAGCCCCAGGAGCAACAGAGGCCTGAAGAAGAACAGGCAAGTAGCACCAATGGGAGTGGTTTCTCAGGATCCCAGAGCAGGGGCCCTGGGAGATAATCTCTCCTTCAGTCTCTCTACCCCACTAGCACCCTGGAGGAGACAGGCTGGAGCAGAGGCTGTGGGAGGAAAACAAGTAGAGTCTTGGAGGAAGTGGCTTGAATGGATTATTAGTCCAGCTCCAGACTGTGCTGAAAGGGTGAATGTTTTGAGATTGTATTGGATGTGGAGTTTTGAAACAGGAGCAGAGAACTGCCTTCATACAGACTTGAGTGAAAAATCAGAGTGCTTTAGTGCAGATTTGGCAGGAGTGGCTGGTAAGGAGAGAGAAGAAGCAGATGGCTGCCAACATATTAACCCAGACAGAGTAGAAGACTACTTGCATAAGAACTCTGGAAAGGTGAGAGTGATGAGCTGCCTTGGAACTGACTTTGGTGAGGTGAGCAAAAGGGTGGAGAATCAGCTACATCGAGATGGAGATTTGGCAGAAGCCAGGAGAGGCCAGCCAGAGCTGGACAACCAGGAACCCAGGAGCTTGGAATTCAGCCCTGGGGCAAAATGGAAACTTTGCAGCAAGGCACTGAGTGAGCTTTTTTGTTGCCTTCCCCTGGAACTGTTTGGGACCCAGGAGGAAGGGGTGGAATTGTCTATGGTGGGTGGGGGGAGTGCCTTGGACCCCCAGGGACCCCACCCTGTTGGCTTTTTTGCCCAGCAGCCCCTCAGAATTTGGAATTGGGGTTGGAACAGTGTGTGGAGAACAGACCTCCAAGGGAACTTTATTTGGACTTTTTTGTTTGCTTTGGGACTTTACTAATTAAAGCATGCCTGTGCCTGAGGGTACTGGGAGGAAGGCTGCAAAGGCAGAGTGGGGAGAAGGACCCACCCTCAAGAAGGATTTTACTGGACACTCTGTATTTACTAAAGAAGATTGTTACTTGCTTTGACCTAGGGATGGATCATGCTTGTATTATAAACAAGTATTTGGGAATGGCACTGAATGATACATTTTGTTTTGTTGTGAATGATATGTTTTAGTACTCTGATCAATTGGATACAATGTATAATGCCTCTATTTGTTCCAGAATGCATGGCTGTTTAGATTATGTAAATTCAAGTGTCCTGGAAAGAGGTGGAATGTATTGATAATTAAGATGGGACTTTCTTTTACTGTTTTCTCTTTTAGCACTTATTTAATCAAGTGCCCTTGAAGAGTCCGGCCTTTGTTTCTTTAATTGAATCAGGAGTCTTTGATGACCTCCTTGCCTCAAGGAAAAGCCTAGTTTGCATGGGTTTGAGTCACGTGTTTTTGATGCCTGAGGTTTTTAGACCACATGGGTTTGAGTTGAATGTTTGTGATTCTTTTAGGTCACGTGAGTGAGTCAAATGTTGTGATGCCCTTTGACTCTAAAGAAAATATATAAACCCAGAGGCTGGCATTTTCCCTTGAGGCTCTCACTCACTGGAAGAGTGGCACTTAACTCTGGGCAGACGATTGTACATGCCCATGGCTTTGCTAACCCAGATGTTGTTTTGTCTTTGGTCTGTTAATAATGTATACTTGTAATTTGTTTGTATTTGCTTGAAGTTCAGGTTGCTGGCTTTTCTTCCTGAACTAAGTGAGTTATATATGTATGTTTGATTAAAGTAAGATTGTTAACCCCTTAATGTTGCTTTCCTTAATAAAGCAGATCAAAAGAACCTGTGTTAGCAGCCTTTCTGTGTCCTGGTTGTTGTTGGTTTACACAGCCACAGTAACTGCTAACAGATTGTTGTTACACGGGGTCACACAGCTAGTAAGATCTGAGGCTGGATTTGAACTCAAGAAGATGGGTCCTCTTGATTCCAAGCACTTTATCCACTACACCACCTAGCTGCCCTATGCCTTTGAGAATATGATATTCCAAAATCTCCTCTTTCTTTTCATAGGCTTCAAAATTTAAGTGTTCCTAAATGCAGTTCCTAAGTACTTGAATTTTTTCTTTCAGGCTTTTTCAGTGCATTTTTATTTAGCCTTGAAGTTCTGAACTTTGACTGTGATGGACTTTTCATTTGAGGATTTCTTTCAAGAGGTTAACTGGTAGATAGTCTATTTTCATTTCTCTACCCTCCTCTCCCTTTAATAGATCCAAGCAGATTTCATTAATGGTTTCTTGAAATATTTTTAATCAATATTTTCAGATAGTCAGATGATCCTCAGATTATCTTTCCTTAACTTATTTTTCAGGCCAATTGGTTTGGATAGCATGTATCTTATATTTTATGCCATTTAAAAAAAAAAAATTATTGTGCTTTCCCGGCTTGTGAGCAGTAGGCAGCCATGAGCAGCAAAGTCTTTCGGGACACACTCTACGAGGCCGTGTGGGAGGTCCTGCATGGAACCCAGGGCAAATGGAGAAAGTTTTTGGAAACCGTCGAGCTGCAGATCAGTCTGAAGAACTATGGACCCTCAAAAGGACAAGCGTTTCTCTGGCACTGTCAGGCTCAAATCCACCCCCCAACCCGTTTTCTGTGTGTGTGCTGGGGGACCAGCAGCACTGTGATGAAGCCAAGGCTGTAGAGATCCCCCACATGGACATCGAGGCTCTGAAGAAGTTAAATAAGAACAAGAAATTGGTCAAGAAGCTGGCTAAGAAGTGCGACGCCTTTTTGGCCTCCAAGTCCTTGATCAAGCAAATCCCTCTAATCCTGGGCCCCGGTCTGAACAAAGCTGGCAAGTTTCCCTCTCTGCTCGCCCACAATGAGAATATGGTGGCAAAGGTTGACGAGGTTAAATCCACCATCAAGTTCCAGATGAAGAAGGTGCTGTGTCTGGCGGTGGCCGTCGGCCACGTGAAGATGAGGGCCGACGAGCTTGTCTACAACATCCATTTGGCCGTCAATTTCCTGGTTTCTCTGCTGAAGAAAAACTGGCAAAACGTGATGGCCTTGTACGTTAAGAGCACCATGGGCAAGCCCCAGCAGCTCTATTAAGTCAGCATGCTGTCAATAAATGGTGGAAGCTGCCAGTGGAAAAAAAAATTATTGTGTTTTCATATATTTTTTCTCTCATGCAACCACTACTTTCTGTTTGATCCATTCTACTTTTTAAATTAAATTTTATCTTATTTTCAAATGAAGATCTATTTGCTCTTGCTTGTACCACTACCCCAATCCCTATTGAAAAGTAAAAGAAAAAAACAAAACCTCTGTTAAAACACATAGAGTCAAGCAAAACAAATTCTCACATTGACCATGTCAAAAAAAAAAAAAAAAGATATGTTTCAATCTGCTTTCAGAGTCAATCACCACTTTATCAGGAGGTATATAACATGTTTCATCATAAGTCCTCTGGAATTATGGTTGGTCTTGTGTTATCAGAGTTCTTTAGTCTTTCAAAGTTGTTTGTTTTTTTTTTTGCAATATTGTTGCTGCTGTATAAATTGTTCTGTTTCTGCCCATTTTGTTCTTCTTTAATTCATACAAGTTTTTTCAGCTTTCTCTAAAACAATGTCTTTCGTTATTTTTTTAATAATACTATAGTCTATCATATTAATATACCATAAATTATTAAGCCATTCCAAAAGAAAAAGGTACCTTCTCAGTTTCCAATTCTTTGCCACCATGGAAAGAGCTGCTATAAACCTTTTTTATACTTATACTTTTTATACTTTTATACTTTATACTATACTCTTCCTTTCTGCGATTGCTTTGGGTTGTATACCTAGTCATGGTAGCACTGAGTCAAAGAGTATGAAAAGTTTAATAGCTTTTAGGGCATAGTTCTAAGTTGCTTTCAATAATGGTAGTCCATTCTAATTTTTATAGAATCCATTAGGAAAGATTTATCATGTTCCTTTGTCAGCTATTAATCTTCCTTTCCATCTTTTCCTTTCATGGTTCTCATTTCATTTAACATTACCTTTTTTTTTTTGATCTCATCTTACTTTTCTCTAGTTACTCATGTAATTCTTATAGCAAGCTATTTTTCTCTGAGCTTCTACTTATACTTTTGGAGTGATTCACTTTGGATATTACTGTCGAGGTTTAGGGGTGCTGGGACCCTGAAATAGTGACACCCAGGTCCTGCCCAAATGAATTCAACCAAGCCTTCTTTCAGCCAAAGAAAAACAAAGTTTATAAAAATCCACCATATTGGCTAGACTCTTAAGAAATCTCAGTGTTGGCTAGACTCTTAAGGAATCTGAGCATTTTTGATGCTTGTACATTCTGTACATTTGTGACAAGCAGGCCATAATGAATCTGAGCACCTTCATGGAGGCAAGATAGATCTTATATACAGAAAGACTTATATACAAGTAGTCTGGGATGACTGGAGGAGGAGTCCAGGGAAAATCTTGAGGGGGAGTCTGAGGAAGATCTTCATGTGACTGGGGTGACCAGAGGTCAGATGCCAGGAACCAAGAGAATGGGATTTTGATAAGATTGATGGGGTTTAGACTATGGGAACCCCCTTGAACCCTACCCTGAATCTTCCCTCTCAATCTGCCTTTTCATGCCCAAATAGCCCTGCCTAGTCTTCCATTTTCTGGTTTACCTCTAGATAGCCTTCTGGCCATTTCCCACCCTTGATCCTATCAAAATATCTATACCCAAGTCTATTACCCTAGCCCTCCATTGTCTGTCATCTCCAAGTAGCCTTCTGCTATTTCCCACTCTGCAGTCTGACCTCACCCCACTCCCATCAAGATCCTCCCTCTGCCTCCTCTTCCCATCACTTCAGACTACTTGACCACCCTGGATCCCTCCCACAATCTTTCTGTATGTGAGATCCATCTCACCTCCATGAAGGTGCTCAGATTTAATCTACCTCAGCTCAGATTAATCTGGCCTGCTGACATTAGTGTCACAAGTGCTCAGGCTCCCTAAGAGTCTACATATTATGGCGAGTCTTTAATAAACTTTGGTTTTTCTTTGACTGAGAAGGCTTGAGTCAAATTCATTTGGCAAGACCTGTTGTGCTAGTATTTTGAGGTACCCTAAACACCTAACCTCAACAGCATCAAGGGTGGGAAGTAGCCAGAGGTAACAGAGATTTGGGCATAGCTATAATGAAAAGCTTATGGCCTCAAGTGAACACCAGATCAAGTGGGAAGATTCAAGGGAATTCCCAGAGCCTGTACCACATCATTGCCTCTTGGGCTTTTCTTATTCCATGGTATTTACACATTGGGGTCAGCATTTTATTTTGTTTATTCTTATCTGCACCCCCAGTTTCTGGATTGGTCAAATTCTGCTCCTCTCATAAACTAGTATGGGGTGGGCTGGCCCTGCTTGGTCCTTGAGGAGGTGACTAAAACTAGGACCTGCCTTCTGTAAGAATGCCTGGATTTTGACTCAGACTTCTAGTGGCTCAATTTAGATTTATGGACTCAATTTCTTCTCCCCTCCCCCCAGTATAGTTGCAAACCTGCAGTTGGTTCCATTCCTTTTGTTCCTGTTAAGCCCCAACTGGATATTTTTAATTACTACAGAATCAGGCCTTAAGTATTTTCCTTCTTAGATGTTGCCCTGAACTTTTTTCTTGCTATATCTGAGATGTAACCTGCCTGGCTGCTATGCAGCCTGGTCATTGCTCTGGCCCTGTATCCTGCTGTGGTTCTGACCTGTTTGCCCTCTTTAACATCTGTCTACTGCGGCTTATGTCTGCCTAGAGTCCCTGCAAGTTTTTGAGTTAGCTCGGGAAGCCTTGGATCAATGGATGGAGGAGTTTGTAGGTGTTTCTTTTTGTTTTATTTTAAACATTGTTCCTTCTGACATATTGTTAGAGCTTTATTGAGAGTGTTTGTGGGAGTTCTGGGATCTTCCAGGATTTATCATTCTGCCAGTTTTACTGGAGATCCTGAATACTTGCTAGCAACCAATAAATCCAACTTAAGCTAAAAAACAACAATACAACAACCCATGGTTATTTATTTATAAATTTCAATATACATGTATGCATATACCCATGCATGTTTAGATGGACAGATATATATATGCACATATACATGCAAACATGCTTGCCCACATACATACAGAAACATACAAATACACGTATACACATGCATATGTGAACATAAATGTGCCCACATATACACAATGCATTTATATGTATAGCTATAATACATATGCCCCTGTACATATATATATGTATATATGTATATATATATATATATAACTGATATGTACCATTCCAACAGCAAAGGGCACTGTTTGGACTCCCCAAATTCCCTGTACCTCACTCAGGCTCTTAGAGCAGCTGGTTGTCATTGATCCCTTGGCTCTCCTCCTTTGTGGATGGTATCACATTCTTATATCAGTCTCAGCGTTTTGTCTATATCCTCTAAATGAATCTCATAGTTCAAGCCCCCATTCTACCAGCCATTCCTTTCTTTCTCTTCACTTACATTTGTTTCTCACTTACTTATACTATTCGAAAAAATTAGAATGGAAGAAATGTCACGCAGGTTAATATTCATATACCTCTAGTGCACATATCTCACCTGTGACTCTTCCAGTTTCTGCACCAACCCCTGAAGTAGAAGGCAGACAATTTTGGAATTCTGTTTCCCATCATTCCCAGCTGAGAGTAGAAAAAGAGTTTTTACTCACGATGTTTAACTCACAAAAACCATTAACCATACTGATGTCATGCAGGAACTCGGCATGCTTGGCAAATCTCTTCCATTCGTGGCATGGATTTAGTAAGGTAGCATAATGCATTGGTTTTTGCTTCTTTGAACTTCCATCCACTATCTCTAGTTCTCCTTTTTGTCTTGCTATCACATGTGTTCATTTAATTGAGTCTTTGTCCTTTTGATACTAGACAAATATATGTGGAGGTGGAATTGGTAGAAGTAGGAATTCCTGAATACCAGTCCTGCCAAGGCAGATGATGAGAAGGAGTCTGTACTGTTGCAACCCAAGCACCAAGCCTCTGCCCCTGCTACTGCTCTCTTTAGATTCATACTCAATCTCCAGTATCTCTTTAAATCTGTTACCTTGGTTTCTTTGTCATTTGCACAAAGCAATGCTCACCCCTGGATTTGTATGAGAGGAGCAATTACGCACATTAAGATGACAACAGAGGATTTTAAATCTATTTTATTAAAATGCAAAATGCAGTTTCAACAAATAGAGTAGATAAGTAGGGAAAATTATTTTTTTTTACTTCACCTCAAACTGAAGTGTGACTATCTTGTAAGATTTCCCATCTATGAGTCCTTTGAGTAGACTGAGTAGACTCCTATGCATAACACAAACTTCTTTAAGAACAAAGCAATAAACTTGAATTCTGCTAAACAATTGTTTTTAAGAAAAAAAAACATTTAAAACTCAAAAATTTAACAAATTCACATGGCTAATTTCAAAACGATGAATGTTTAACTATATTTTAAAATCTTTTCCCCCAAAACAGTTACATAAATGGATCATAAATGTTTAAATATAATTTTATTTTGACTAAATAAGAATGCTATTATATATGCATATATGTATACATGCATGCATAAACATATGCATACATATACATAATTTTGTGTGAGATCAATGATCTCAATGGTATAGGTAAACCTCAGTGAGGAAATTCCTTCTAAGCAGGTCATTCCTTATTCTTTAAGTAATAATCTTAGAAAGTTCCCAGCAGAATTGACTTGCTCAAAGTAACACAGCCAGTACATGCCAAAGGAAGGACTTGAATTCAGTTCATTCTGATTTCTAGGCCATTTCATTATTCATTGGGCCACATTGTCTCTTTCATTATATTGTTATAATTATAGAACTAAAATATTATTCTAGGTATGTTCATTCATTCAATGAACATTACTGAGAGTCTACATTATATAAGGTATTGTACTAGGAACTATAGAGGATAATAGATGACTCCCTTCAAGGAGTTCACAGTCTTAAAGAGGAGAAAAGTGAGAAATACAAATTAACATATGAAGCAGGCTGTGGCAGGTAACATCAAAGTCATAAAAGTAGAGCCATAGGGGTTCAGAAGTGGAGTGTAGGAACTTTGTTTGAGGCTGAGTACATTCTGGTAACTGTGAGCATAGAGACTACATGCTGAGTAAGTGGGTTGAGAAGGTAAAAAAACCAAAAGGGATTAAATCCAAAGAAGCATTGCCATGCTTCCCCACAGATAATCTGCTTTTGGACAACAGAGAGGTGACTGTAGGAGAGATTCTCATTTGTTGGTGATGGTTTAATTTAAGTGATTATTCAGGAAGATTGGGGAAGAACTCAATGACCTCTTCAAGTTCCTTCTACTCTGAGATTAAGGCTAATTCCATCCATTGAATATCTGTACCAGAAGCTCAATACATATGCATAATTAGGATAAATTTGTACTAAACGGATTAATATTTCAGCTAACTATAACATATTTGATATATGGGTTTTAAATCTTGCATACCTTAGAGCCAGGTCAACATATCTCTAACACTTCATTTCCCCCCTTCTGATTGCTTGAATGATGTCTTTGAGGGTTCTAAATTATCCAAACTATAAAACAATTTAGTGAAAAAATTTCCATATTAGGTAAAATGATTTTCTAGCCAAGGCTCTTCACTGAAATTCGATATTAATTTAGTGTAACTCTCATCATACTTTTAATTTACAAAATAAATAGCTTTCAGTTGTCATTCAGATGGATATTTAACTGAATGCTTTACCAAAATAAACTATTTTAGAAGATATTAAATGTATGAAAACAGAAAGAAAAAGAAGTGGGAACTAGAAGAAATAAATGGAACATCCATGTTTTTTTTTTAATTGATAGCAAAACAAGTAAATTTGACTTTGTCAAGTTAATGGCTTCTGCTCACTGACTCAATGCACTCAAAGTTCACTAAGTTAGACTAAGGATAGACAATCTGAAACGGTGAAAACTATTACAAAATCTCCCTTAAAATGAGATCTTATTATTTTCAAATACACACAGTTGCAGAAACAGGGAAAAAATTTGTCTTTTCCATATCTTCAAATATGCTTTAACGAACAGATAAGAACAATTTGCAAAAGTGGGTGCTCATTGGTTGGGGAATAGCAGAACAAATTGTGGTACATAAATGCAATGAAATATTATTCCATAAGCAATGGCAAATTTAAATAGTCCAGAAATTCACGGGAAGTCTTCTACAAATTGACACAATATTAAGTAAGCAAAGCAGGGAGAGAAATATGCATAATGACAACAATTATGTAAATGAGAAGAACAGTAACAAAAAAAGTTCAGTGCTTTGTACTCATGACTGATCTTCGTCCTGGAAAAGAACTGAGGAAAATTCAGCATTTCCTTTCATGGTGGGGTGGGCGGAGCTATGCAGATAGAATGGTTCATATGTCACCACAGGGGTTGTTCTTTTGACTAATTTTACTTATCCTTTTCTTCGTTACCAAGACAGGCTCACTATAAGGATGCTGAGCACAGTGGTGTATATTTGCAAATGACTTCTATGTGAAAACAAAAGAAATAAATGTTTTTCAAAGTGCAGAATAATTTGAAAATGCTTAGTTTTCTCTTTCAGGTCTCTAGCTCCTTAGATAAATGAGTCTGTTCTTCTCTAGGCCTCAGGACAATATGCTTGGACTTTCTAACCAAGAAGATGCTCTGAACAAGCTTTAGTTGTGGGCAGCACCCAATCACTAAAGATATTTCTCATATGGGAAACAACTGTGTTTGAGTATTAGTCAACAGATGGAGCAAATAAGGCTTTTATGAAATCACCCCAATCTCTGGATTGGAAGAGATCTCAGAGACTATCTAGTCCAATGAATACCTGAAAAAGAATCTCTCCTACAACACATAGCCAGTGCTTATCAGCCTTTGCTTGAAGACCTCAAGTGAGGGTTAATGCATTACCTCTCAAAACCTTTATTCTACATTTGGACAGCACTAAATGTTAAAGAAGCTGTTCTTTACCTCAAGCCTACATTTGTCTCTTTACAACTTCTACCCATCACTCCTAGCTCTGCCTTTTGAGGCTACCAAAAGTCTGGTCACTCTTCCTCATAATAGTTCTTCAAATATTTGAAAATAGCTCTATCACCTGCGCCTATTATATCTTTTCTTTAGACTAAAGATCTCCAATTCATTCAACCAGTCTTTATATGACATGATCTTGGGACTTTCCACCATTCTAACACAAAAGCCAAGATTCTTCCTATCATGCCAAAGTTGTATGGTGCATCAAAGGAAGTAAAGATTACTTCTGCTTAGGGATCAAGGACAAGGGAAAGTCATAGAAAGGCAAAAGCATTGAGCTGTGCCTTGAAGGAGGGGAGGAACTGGTTAAGTGGAAGTGGAAGGGTATGGCATTCTAAGTGGATTCTAAGCATAAGCAAAAGTAGAAAAGTAAAGGGTGCATATAAGGAATATTAAGTAATTCTATTTTGTTGGCGTATAATATGCATGAAGAGAAAAACAGAAAACAAGTCTAAAAAAATAGAATCAAAGGAATATAGTATTTAGTATGTTGTACTCAAATTATGGAATTTCCTCTTCAATGCTCTTTGATAATCGTTCCATTCAACCATCGTAGAATGCCTTTAGTGGACTTCCATGTCATGGCCATTCTAAACATTATTTGCTCTCCTCAAGCCCCCAATCTACTTTCAGTTTGTTCATAATTAGCAGATGACCTCACCTCTGAGGCCTTTATTGAGAAAATTGGGATTGTTAGCCATGACCTCCCTCCATTTACTTTCTCTTCTCAAATTCCTCTGTATCTTCTTTACCTTATCTTTCACCATCCTCCATCTCTAAAGGACCAATGTCCCTCTTCTTCACCAAGCAGGTTAACTCTAGTTGTCTATTCAATATCATTCCCTCCCATTTTCTCTTGGACTTGCTCCATCAATTATCTTCTTTTCAAATGGATCTTTAGTCTTTCCCTCTGCACTTTCTGTAATTCTTAAGGCAAAGATGATGATCCAAGGTAAATAAAAGTGGTGATTACAGCCAACTAGATGTTCTGTCTACATTAACTGTTTTCTTTATTTTTTCCACCGTCCTTCTTTCTTTCCTTCTTTGTTTTTCTTTCTTCCCTTCCCTTTCTTTTTTTGTCTTCTTCCTTCCCTTCCTTCTTCCTTCCTTCCTCCTTTTCATCCTTTCTTTCCTCCTTACCTCTCTTCCCCTCTCCCTTCTTTCCTTCTTTCTTTCCTACCTTCCTTCCTTCCTGAATTTCTTAATTTCTTTCTCTGATTTGGCCAACTCTTTTATTATTTGATTGACTATAGTTTGGTGACAGAGGTTCACATTGATGTGACTATATAATGCCAAATGTCTGCATTTTTGATGTCATGTAAAAGAAAATCAAAGCAATGGACTTGATCTCATGATTAGACTATAGCTGTTTTATAGAAAACTGTACCAGGGGAACCAAAAGCCCAGAGTCCAGCTGGACAGCCAAGTCAAGAATTTGGAAAAGAGGATTTTTTTCAACCTTCTGATAAGAGGGCTTGGAAGGGGAATCAAACAAACAGCAACCCAAAACATTGAAGCCAAACCTTCATTTTATTCCTTTCTCTCCGTAACAGAGAAGAAGACAAAATCCTGCTGTACAACAAATAGAGATAAGCATTTCCTCAGCTTAAATCCTGCCTCACTTATTCACTGTAAGACCCTGGAAAAGTCAGTTAAGCTCTCTGTGCCTCAGTTTCCTCATCTGTAAATTAAAGGAATTGGATTCAGTGGCCTCTAAGTTGTCTTTGAGCTCTAAATCTATGATCCTATGAAAAATAATGTTGAACCTCAGCACTATAACACTCAAATTTATACTTTGTTAATCTTTACAAAAACACAATACTTATCCCTACCCTTCATGCTCTTTAATTTATAAATGAACTACAGTCACTTTCGTAAAGTTAAGTATCATCATTATGTATTTATCTAAGTGGTTACTGGCTGTTTAAAACTACAACAACCAAAAACAAAGATGAGAATAAAGTCACACTGACCTGGAAAGAGTTAACTAGATTCCAAGATACCATCAAATATATTTAAACATGATGCTTGAGTGCTCTTTGCAGCTGGTAGGTTATACATAAAATATGTTCAGCCAGTGATAGAATCCTTATCTAAAGACAGAAGCTAGCAAAATTTCATCCAGTATGCTCTGTCAGAGTGTTCCCTTCAACAGACAGCAGAAGACTCCCTATGACAAGTGTGAGATGGTATCTATGTGTCAAGGAGGTGGTATTCCCATTCTTCCCTGTGCACTTTGTCCATCTGGACACTCTCTTCATTTTGAGCTCACGCATAAATAGGGATCCAAAGTATAGGTGAGTAACAAGTATATGTATTTAGAATCTTAATAAATTGGGGTAGGTCTTTTTTGAGACCCTAAATGTCCTTTTGAAAAAAGCTGACTCATTGCTTAACATTTCTGCTTTTTCATATGTATTGCTCACCTTCTCACACATTCTCTCTTGCATATGACTTTCCTCAAGAAAGAGATAAGAAATGATAAAACTCATGATGTATTGGTAAATACACTGAACTTCAACCCTGCCACCTGCTGTCTCAGTCAACTGAGACAAAAGGCCAGGGAAAACCTGATTCTTCTTTTCAATCCTTCAACTCAATCCTCATTGCTACAAGAAAATAGCATCATAGAATTAGAGCTGAAAATGACATTAGCTGCCACCTCTTACCATTTCATTTGATAAATTAAGAAACTGAGGCCCAAAGAAATTAAATCACTTGCCCAAGGCCATACAGGATGCTGCTTCAGGTTCTCTAATTCCAAATACAGAACTTTTACCACTGTATTTATTATTGTATATTGACTCATGAATGAGTGACCAAAAGTCCCTGTTTTATAATTTAACTTAAAGCCTCATTCTTTTCATCTCTGAAAATCCAAAATCAAAAGCATTTAACATCATTTATTTGCACATGTTCGCTTTAAAAAAGAGGTCAAGGCCACATCTCTCAGGAAGCTTTAAGAGATTCACCAAACCTACTCAATAACCTACTAGTCCTAACCCTAACTAATCAATCTTTTTCAATTCACTTTTGAAATTACTGTAAATATATATATACATATATATGTATGTGTATGACATATGTGTTGACATATATACCATATGCATATATATATAATTTTGGAATTACCATAATTATGAACATATAATTATGGTAGTTCCAAAAGTGAATTGAAAAGGAAAGAACATGCATATACATATATATACACACATATATACATACATACAGAGAGAGAGAGAGACTGAGAGACTGAGAGATGGAGACAGACAGACAAACAGAGAATACTGAGGTCAGAGGATTTGAGTTTAAATCCCAGCTTTGCTATTTCCTGTCTTTGTGACCTCGGGCAAGTCACAACTTCCCTGAGTCAAGAATCTAAACAGAATACTGCAAATATGTGGAGACTAGGAAGAACAGCATATGAGAGATTATAATGGACCTTTGGTGTTTATTGAATAGATATCTTAAGTGTTTTAACTATTTAAAACACTACATGGTATTTAAAAATGATTACTTTCTAGTGCAAATAGATTTCATAAATGTATGCAGAAATGGAGATATATTAAACATGTCCTTTAAAGTTTAAAGATCACAGAGTTAAGAGATAAGACTGGACCTGTAATTCCATTGACATAAAAAACTCCCCCTATCAATTTAGATGAGCAGCTTCTCAGCAATTTATGCTCTTAAAGTATTGTTTAGAGAGCTGACAGGCTTAGTGACTTGTTCAGGATCACAGATTATATTTGTCAAAGGCAGGCTTACAAATTCAATAAATATGTTCAAATAAATATGAACAAAAATCATAACATCATAAATTGTGGAATCAATAAAGGAAATGTAAACAAAGGATGCTGTTGTCTAAATGATTTAATAGAGGCTAAGTGATTTAATAAATGGAGAAAAGAACAATTAAATAATGATACTAAAGAAAAGTATAATGAGACAACCTGGCAAAATTTCTAGAGTGAAGCTGAAATTAACTTTAGGGGAAAATCAATAACTCTAAACACATACCAACCAAACAGAAGAAACAATCAATTAACTGAGTGTGCATTTCTCTTTGAAAGAGAAATGTAGAAAATCCACATAGTAGCAAATCCTTCAAAGCACAAAAGTAGGAATCCTAAAAACAAAAAAAGATAAACAAAATTGAAAACAAAAAACCCATCAAAATCATAAATAAAATAATGATTTTTAAAAGACAAACAATATAAGCCAACTAGGAGATAGTCTGATGAAAAAAAGGCAAAAATAATCACTATAAAAATGAGAAAATTCATAATGAATGGAGAGTAAGTAAAGACAATTTTCAGAAGCTACAACATCATTTTACATAACATCAAAATTGAAAAATTTGAAAGCAATAGATTAATATTTACAAAGTATAGAATTTATAGATTAGTGAATAGGAAATAGAGAATATTTAGAATCTGATTCCAAAAGAATTTTATCCTTATAAATGTACTTACAAAGGGAGATGTATAAGTTTTTCTATAAAAAATTTATAACACAATTAATCCATATACTACATCAAGTTTTTTTTAACATTAAAGAAAGTAAGTACCTTACCAACTTCCTTATATGAGACAAATGTAGTTCTGATTACCAAATTGAGAACAGATAAAACAGAGAAGGAAGACTATAAATCTTACTAATGGATATAGGTGCAAAAATATCAGCAAAGAAACTACAGAAATATATAAATATATATATATATGTAATATGTATATTTTTACTGTGATCAGTTTGAACTTGTACTAGAATTTCAAAGATGATTTAACCTTAGGAACAAAACGAACATAATTTTTTGTATATTACAGAATAAACACTATATATCAATAAATTACAAAAGTCTTCTATAATGTGCAGGGTTTGTTTTCATTTAAAATACTTAAAAAGCATAAATGGACTTTTTCTTAATGTGACAAATAGTATCTATCTAAAACTAAGTAGTATTTATAATCCAAGAACACTGTTTTCCTAGTTAAATCAAGGGTAAAATAATTATGTCCATTCTCTCTATTATAATTATTTGATATAATTTTAGAAATGTTAGCATTAGATAAGAAGAAATAATTCATGGAATAAGTATAGGCAACAAAGAGGAGAAATCATCTCTATTCAGTGGTTTATTTCCAGAACTCAAAAGATTCAATGAAAATAATTCACCAAAGCAATCAATAGCTTCTGGAAAGTAGAAGGATGCAAAATAAACAGTGGTTTTGTAAATTACTAAGAAAACCCAGTAGAAAGAGATAGAGAAATTCTATTTAAAAAGAACTACAAAATGCATGACATAATACAAGATTTGTTTGTTAATCAATCAAAACTCATGTAAGATTTGCATATATATAACTACACAACACTCTGCAAAAATAGAGGAAGACTTTAATAATTTGAGAGCCAGTCATTCAAGATTGGACTGCATAAATATAATAAAAATGAAGATGTTACCTAAATTAATTTATGGATTTAGTGCTATGCCAATCAAACTATCAAAATTTATTTTGTAGAGCTAGACAAAAATATGACAAAATTCATTTTAAAGAATGAAATTCTTAGAATTTCAAAGAAAATAATAAAAAGTAGGAACAAATCACTTGGCAAATCCAGGTCTCAAACTATGTTGCCATGTAGTTACCATTAAAACTATTTTGTATTGGTTAAAAATCATAAAGAAAATGAATTGAATAGACTAAATAAGCACATAGTACTCCAGCGTTTCATGAAATTAAGAAAGTACTCTATTGGGGAAGGATTACTTTTTTCAATCAGAGCTGCTCAGAAAACTAGAAAGTAATTTAGAAGGAAAAAAGCTCAGAATAGCAACATAAAACAAATAGCATAGCAACCTCCATTAATCAATCAACAAACATTTATTAAATACCTATTATGTGCCAGGCACTGTCCTAAGGGCTAAGGATACAAAAAAAAAAAAAAGCAAAAGACATTCCCTGACCTTTCTGAGCTTACAATCTAGTGAATACTTGACCTGAATATAAAAGGTTACATTAAGATATGGAGATAACCAAATCTATGGTTAGAAGGAGAATTACTTAACCAAGTAGGGGGCAGAGTTAATTATAAAAGATAAAAAGGACAATCTGAATTATGTATAACTTAAAAATTTTTAATAAAAAGTATAGATAGACTAAGAATGTTTTTTCATGATATTTGTATGAAACACTTCTGATAAAGTTTGATATAAAGATATGTAGAAAATTAGCACATATACAAAACCAAGAGCCATTCCCCAGTAGACAAGACATTAAACAATATACATAAAAAGTTTTCAGAAGAAAAAAGGGGAAAATAAAAGAAGAACATATTAGAAAATATTCCAAATTATGACCAATAAATGAAATACAAATTGAACACCTCTGAGGTTTTGTCTTGCACACATTTAATTGGCAAAGAAGCTAAAAAAACAGTTAAAAATGTTAGAGGGGCTATGGAAAGGCAGATACACTTATAAACTATTATTGGGGGTGTGAGTTAGTCTAACTCTTCTTGAAAACAATTTGGAATTGTGGAATACAATTCGCTAAACTGTTCATAACATTTGACTTCACTATCTCTCTCCTTCCTGAATATCTGTAACAATGTCAAAAACAAACAGAAAAGTCCCATGTATGCAAAAATAGACATACTAGCAATCTTTATGATAGTAAAGAACTAGAAACACAATGGGAGAACATTGATTGGGGAATGCTAAAGAGACTATAGTAATTGCATGAAATGGAATGATATTATGCCACAAAAAAAATGAAAATGAAGAATTTAGAAAATCATGGGAAAATTTGCATGAACTGTTACAAAGCCAAGAAAGCAGAACCAAAAGAACAAAATGCATACTGATTAAAATAATGTAAATTAAAATGATATTTTTAAAAAGTAACTGAATGCTATAATAAATAACATTAGTTCTAGTGAATGGAGTATGAAACACTATCTTTTTCTTGTAGAGTTGGGGAATAATGAATACAGAATCTTACATATAAAATCCTATGTGGTTCCTTTTTCAGTTAGTCTTGCCTGGCTTTTAATTTTTTACAAGAAAGGTTTGGTGGGGACTTGAGGAGTATACTAGGTAATTATTAAAAAATTTTAGAACACTAATTCAAATATATTTCTTAAAGTTAATACTTATAAGAACTACTAAAATGTTTAAAACCATGAAGATCTTGCTCATACAAAAATAGAAGAGGCAAAATATGTTACCTTCCCATCTTCCCCCAAAGTAAACTTAGCAATAAATCATGGCTGTCTTTGTGATTTGAAGGGAAGAAATAAAGGAAAGGAAGCAAGGAAGAAAAGAAGGAAGGAAGGAAGGAAAAAATCAGTTTCCAGAGGGTCTACTTGCACACAGAGTCCTATGAAGCAAAGGCAAGCATCTTACTGAATTTCTAATTGAGCTTTGTGTGTGTGTTTGTATGTGTATGTACATATATTTGTTACCAGTGTGTAGAATCTGTGAATCTTTGAGGGCAGAAATTTTGTCTTTCTTATAACTTGGTAAAATGTCACAGTATTATATAATTACTGAGTGCTCAATAACCATCTCATTTGTTATTTCATTCATTATTCATTTCCCAAGTATTACCATTTCTTGATTATCATGATGACTTTTATGAATAAGAGAAGATATCCTACAGGATAGATTAAATGCAGAAGTCTAAAATTGATTGGGGTTTCTTTTTTTGAGGGGAGAGAATATTGAAGGTAAAGTCTGATATAGAAGAGGTAATTGGGCATTAGAGTATTGCAATCCTATTATTCCCCACTTTTGTAGAAGCAGGATAATCATTACCAAATTTATATGGTTTTGCACTAAATAATCAATAGTAGCCTTAAGTCTCATTGACCAATATACATAGATGTCTTTGTTTTGGCTAAAGGATCCTATCATTTGTCTACTCTACCCCTAAAAATCTGTATAAAAGTACAAGCCTCCACTTTGCTTTAGCTATTTGATCAGGGCATTACAAGAATCTCCAGAAACTTTCAAGGAGTATCTGGAGTTTCTGTTGGCTTCAGTTTACCCTGGTGAGAAGTACAAATGAGATAAACGATAAATAAAGAGAGGTGATTAAATTATACTCCTTTTCACTCCCTGCAGTCATAGGAAAGACTGGCTGCAGGAGAACCAGAGAAACATTGGCTGTGAAGTCAAGCTTCATATGAGATGGACAATTTGCTTTCCTTCTTGCCTTTCTCTCCCTCACTCTCCCTCCTTCCTTCTCGTACCTCAGAAAGTAATCTCATCCTTTCGTCACATGTTATTGAAATCCCAGTTCTTAAAAAAACTCTCATTTTTGCCCAGACTGAGAGCATGTCATTTGGAAGTGATGTGCAAGGCAAGAGATAACCAGGTAGAACTCAGCGATTCGCCACAGAAAATGGTTCCATGTATGGCTGTAATGCTATCAGAGTCTCTCCCTCAATAGCTCTTTACTGCTACTGAGCTCAGAATCTGCTGATTCAAGACCTTTCCCTGCGTGGGGAGGTGTGAGGAAGGGGAGAAAAAGGAGAGACTAGCAGAGCAGGAGGAGTTAGGGAGAAATATTAATAGTCTTCCCTGAACACATAAGAGGCCAGAGAATTTTTTTTTATTGGTGGAATGAGTTCCTCCCACCCCCTTTCTCTTCTTCTCCCACTCTCTCTCATTCTGTGTCTTCATTTCATGCTGGAGTTGTGGTGATTGGGAGGAAGGATCTTCTCAGCTAACTGCTTACTACCAAATAGATGCACTGCAGTTTAAAGTGGTTTCTGGCTAGGGGTTAACTCAATACAGACAGAAGATTTTGATAAAAGCAAATAGGGATGTTTAGGTGCTATGGTCATGGGAAACTGAGAAATGAAAGGTTGCAAATCACCAAAAAGCATATTGGAACACACATAGATTTCCCATGTGTCTAACTGTCAAAGACTATTACTGTATATCACAAAGTATCTTGACACAAATAGAAACGTTTGAGAAAAAGCTAGATATGTTTCCATTTATTTAATTACTTTAGTTTCACTTCTTGTATTTTCACACAATATAGTGGTATCCATATGCTTAATCCAATGATATTTAAATCATCATGTTTTTCATTGTAGTATATGCATTGCTACCTTAATAAGGTTGTCTTAAGATTTATATCTATCTATATATATCTACCTGTTGATTTCTATATATCTAAAATTATTTGAAACTAAGTATTTGACAGCAAATTAAATAAATGTTTATACCTTTATTCTTAAATTTTCATTTTTTTATAATCAGAAAGTGAAACTCTTGAGATATTTTCCTATGACAATAGCTCCAATTAAGGAGGAAGAGCTTCCTTAAGGCAATAATTATCTTTGTGAAAGGAAGTGTACATAAAAGTATGATTAACAAATCTGTTCATTGTTATTCACTGTGGATATTTGCCTCAACAGTATGTGTATGCATGTATTGTATATGTATGTATAAACAACATGTATGTATACATGTAGATATGTATTATGTATACCACCCTTCCACTAAAATCCTATTTGGATCTCATTGTTGGATGGAGATGTTCCTAGGTTCCTAGAGGCTATGTCTGTGAAGCATAAGCTTTGGGAGGATCTACCAAGCTGAAAAATCTGTGTATATGCTCTGTCATGGGCTGTATGTTTATTATCTGAGGACTAAGCTAACTCAATTCATAGATGCTCATCATTAGATTGGCTGCAGGATGGTGCATTTTGTAGTCACATACCTCCTGAAGACTAGTGACAATGACAGAAAGGGGCTGTAATCTGCACTGATGGAAGGAGTACCTACAGTGTTGGAATCACAGATCCTTGAAGCACTGAAATAAGAATATACCTAGATATATGTATATACACATAAAAACAGGTATATATGTACATCATATATTATATATTTGAATCCCAATGACCTCCTGAAATCTGTTCCTACCAATGAGACCCATACTTTTCAATGAAAAACAGGTATGTCCTGTGGGTATATAGAAGAGATGCTTTATTGTTCTCACTTGTTATCTTCCATGGAAAATGAGTGCTATATTCAAATGAAAAAAAAAAGCCCACAGAATTATTGTGACCAATTATAATTATTTATAATAACATCATAATAAGCAATTATAATAACAAACATTCACATGATCTGGTTTTTTTGTGCTGAAAATAACATAATATGCATATTCCATAAATAATTACTGTTCATTGGGTTAATGTTTACAATTAAAATGGTTCCCTGATTATAAGATATCATACTAATTCAAAAAATATGCTTATACAGTTGACCAATCAATGTAATGTGAGGGAAACAGCACTGAACTTGGAGTCAGGAGATCTGAGTTCAAATTCTGTGCTGTCACTTGTTACCTATGTGATATCTGGAAAGTCACAACTTCAATAAACCTTTGAAGAAATTCTTCTATAATGCTATGCCAATATTTGCACTGCTTATGTCCAAAAAGAAGTTAGGGGGAAACTATTTTATCAAACTTAAAGGACTTTGTAAAGTGATTTATCATTATATATCCTTCCAATTACACTTCATTCTTAAGTCTTGCTGTACAAGCACACAGATCACAACATTCACTCCTAACAGGCATCACCTTTCACCAAGATATTTCCATCTCTGTAATGTTTAAGCATGTATTCGCTTGTCTTGTAATTGTTATACGTAGTACCAGCTTCCCCCTTTTCCCCTTCTACTTTGGCTAGCCTGATCTTAAATTTTGGTACTGTTTCTAACCAGTTCTTATTTTTACTCCCCATCTAGCTATGAATTAGCTTCCCTTTATAGCTCTCTGTCTCTGTCACTATCTCTGTCTCTCTCTGTCTTCCCCCTTCTTATTCTATCTGACTCTGGATATGTCTGTCTCTGTCTGTCTCATTCTCTCTCTCTCTCATTCTCTCTCTCTCTCTCTCATTCTCTCTCTCTCTCTCTCTCTCTCTCTCTCTCTCTCTCTCTCTCTCTCTCTCTCTCTCCCTCTCTCTCCTTTGCATTAGTCCCAACATGTTTATAATCTCCCTTCTGGCTAAATGCTTTAGCGCGTATCTGCATATTTATGCAGTTATAAATATGTGGATATGAGTGAAAAGAAAGAAAGAAATCTTTAGTTAAAGAAGACAATAATTCCAAGCAAGCTGAGGGTGAGATCAGCAAGCAGATCATGAATAGCCAATGAATAAATGATACCAACATCAATAAAAAGACCAAATGGTGTCTATCCAGCTTATATCCAAATATGACATCAAATATGACATCAAAAGCAACAAAGCAGCAAGTGGAAAGATTATAGGGTATGTGGGATGAAGTGATAATAACAGTAACAGTTGCAGTGGCAGTTGTAATGATGGGAACTGGAAAAAGTCCATGCAATAATGGAATCCATCCTGAACATTTCGAGACAGATGGAAATGTATCATATAAGGCACTCATCCAAGAAATTCATGTATACGTTATAAGTGGCCTAGTTCTCTGTGGAAAATGTCAAGGACTGTCCTGCTTCAGTTAAAATAATTTGAAGTATCATTTCATACCCAACAAACTGGAAAAATAATTTAAAGCAATGAAACTCAATACCAATGAGTTGTAAAAAACACATATACTCATTCATTGCTGGTGGAATTGCAAGCAAGTAAAATATTTTTGGAAGGCAATCTAGAAGTATGCAATAGTAGTCTCAAAAATAATCTGATTCCACTACTGGTAATATATACTGAGAGTATTATAAAAACAAATGATATATGCTCTATCTTCAGAGATTTTATAGTAGTATTATTCATAATCAAAAAAAACTAGAAGGCAACATAAATGTCCAACAATTTTGGTTTGTTAAAATAAATTGAAATACAGTAATGTAAGGAAATACCATAATGCAATCAAGATGCACATGCATGAGAAATGCAAGTCAATATGTATATATTTATGAAACAATTCAAGGTGAAAAAAGCAAAACCAGAAGGACAGAGGGCACACTAAATATGAATATATAAGAGGAAAAGTGAATGACGATTAATCGACAAAGAATTACGATAGAGGCTTAAAGGGAATAATTGAATAGTTAGGATATTTTACACTGAAATTAATATATTGAAATAAATAGTTACGAAATATATCTAATTTGTTATATTGGTATCTAGCATTAAATTTATAATAATAATTTTGGAAGTGACTGTCCCTGCTTCTGAAAAAAATGAATTGGGAATAATTTTTAGCATTTTATTGAAAGTTGGTTTTCAACAATAAATTTTAAAGTTATCATTAATTTTATTTTCTAAAAATATTTTAACTTATCTTCTGTGATGACTTTGTTTTTACATTACATTCACATTAAAAAAAAAGTATCCCTGACACTTCTCTTATCTAGGAAGCCATAGTCCATAACAAAGATTTTTCAAAAGAGAAAAAAAGCAGTTCAACCTTCCCAACCTCTTCAATGAAGGGAGTTACTCTTATATCAACTCTTCTCTGGGACCAAGTTTAGTCCCTATAATTATGTACCTTGTAGTTTCATTTTTGGAAATCTGGGGTTTTTTAAAACTTTTTTATTTCAACAGTAATAATTAGCATAAGTACACCGAAATCTACTTATTTTATTACTTACAGTCAATAACAATTGCTATAGAAAATGCACATTTGCAATAGTCTTACTGCTGCAACTTAATTAGGAGGCCACTCATCTCAGTGTACCATCTCCATACATGGGAATGTGGAACACAAATAGATTTCAAATTAAAAATAAAATTTTTAAAAAGGTTGAAGTTTTAGGGGGACAGGTAGAGATAGTCAGCTCCAAGAAACCCTGATCATTTGTGCACTGATGTATTACTATCCTACTACTCCTGATGAATCCATATTCTTGCAGTAAATGTCTTAATTCTGTATGGGCTCCAAAGGAAACTCTGGTACTCATTTGATCTGGCTTTTTATTTCTTGTATCTTGTACTCCATCCTCACTCACCAGGAAGACTTCTCCCCAGTCTCATACTTAATCTAATCACTAATATGCATTACAGCCTCCCTCCCCAAACACATTTGCATCCTATAGCTTGAATTGCATAAATGGATGAGGTGTACATATTGTATATTTGTTACCTGGAACAAGTCAATATTTTGAAAGAAAGGTAGTCTTTAGCAAAGCAGAGAATCTTATTTAAACTAGGAAATGTCATTCTAGTTAGATTATAAATAGGATTTAATATATGATCCTGCAAATAAAAAATATCTCATGTATTTGGCATGATAAGGGGAACATATTGGGGAAGATAAAGAAAATTAGTATTTATATAATGCCTGCTATGTGCCAGGAATTGTGAAAGTGCTTTATAACTGTTATCTTATTTGATTCCCACAACAACTCTTAGAGGTAGGTGTTGCTATTATCCCTATTTTACTATTAAAAAACTGAAGCAAACAGTGATTAGGTGACTTGCCCAAGGTCACATAGTTATTGATTGTTAGAGGTTGGATTTGACCTCAGGTCTTCCTGATTCCAGATCTAGCACACCACCTGGCTGGCTTAGTGTCATAGTGTCACATAGTATCATGTAATAGAAAGAATACTATAATTTGATTCTGAAAAACAAGTGTTCCTACTATCATCATCATCAACAGCAACAGCAACTACAGCAACTTGACTATTAGTGGCACTGCCATCACCATACTATGATTAAAGGTAAAAAGAACTGTGCAGCTGTGAAGGATGAAGAACTGACTTCAAGTCCAGAAGTTTATTTTAGGGAGATTCAGTCCAGCACTTGAAAAATTAAGTATAAAATAAGGCAACTTATTATAGGGGCAGGATACATTGGCAAAGAATAAATTTTTTTATACAGTTGAAGCCTATCTCTTTTGGAAAAGTTTCTGAAACCTATTATACACCCACTTGCTTTATTGAATAGAAGCTATTGAGCATATGTTTAGGCAGAGTGGATTTGCAGAGGCAGTGATATTTAACAGGTTATAATCAGTGAAGCTCAAGCCATAGGCATGATGGGCAGCTAGATGGATGAAGAGACTAATCTGGAGTTAGGAAGATGAGTTCACACCTAGCCTCACACACTTATTAGATGTGGGTTGCTGAGAAAGTTACTTAACCTGCTTGCCTCAGTTTCTTCAACTGTAAAATGAAGATCATAATAGCACTTATATTACAAGATTGTTGTGAGGATTGATAACACAATGCATAGCACATATTAAGTGCTATATAAATGTTAGCTATTATTATTAAGGCAATAGAGGTATGTTCCTCCTAGCATTGTCAAATAAGCCCTGAAAATCTTAGGCAAAGCAAAGTTATACAGGTCCATGATCTCTCTGAGCATGATTTGAGATTTAGCTGTCTACTGAACAATATTAGTGGATTTTTGCAATGTCTTTGCAGATTTGGTCATGATCTACAAATTTTTAAAAATTACCAAGAAATGGCAACAGTTGGCAAAAATTATGTGGAGGTATATCTTTAGTTTATTAGCAGTAATAATAGGCAATACAAGACATGGTATACCAGTAAGTTTCAAGATAGTAAGTGCCAAAACAGCACAACATAATATAGAGTGAGAGTGGTCAGAAAGAACTCGTGGAGGCGACTGCAGGACCAGGCAATTGCAGGACCGTGGATAGTTCCTCATGTACGCTTATTTTACCTCTGTTTTCTGTACCAGGAGAGCAATCAATCTGTAAAAGACAGAACAGAACTTAATGCAGGCAAATGAAACCAAAGGTAAAGGAACAGATGGTAAAAGATCACCTAGTTTCACTCAATTATCAATTAGCCAGGCCTAGAGCAACTATATTCCAGAGTACGTAAAAAAAAAACCCTGATAATTCTGTCTTCTCTCCATCATCCACTTTCTTTTTGAAAATTTTTTTATGGATGTCTTTTATATTTCCATTACCAAAATTCTTCCCAAAACCTCCCAGACAGCCATCCCCTATAACTAATGATATTTTAAAAAGCAAAAAAAAAAAAAAAAGAAAAAGAAGCCGAGAAAAAGATAGCAAACTGATCAATACATAGAAAAAAGTACGAAACTATATTCACTGTACCCTTCTCATGCCTGTTCTTTGTAATTTTGCATCATTCACTTTTGATTTTTTTGGTGCCTGTTTATTGCTGAGGTCATTACATATTGTTTTATTGGATCTGCTTACTTCACTTTGCATCATCTATTCATAATGACCATTCCACATTTGTCTGTATTAAACATATTAATCATTTTTGTAGCATAGCAACATCTCATTGCATTTATACAACACAACTTGTTTAGCCACTCCTCAATCAATGAGCTTCTATTTTGTTTTCAATTTTAAAAGTGCTGCTATAAATATTTTGGTGTATACAGGGACTCTATCATCCATTTTCATGTTCTGTCCATCCAAACAGTTGCCCTATCCCTTCTTACCCCAACATAGTTTTTTTAAATTTTTTTATGTTGTTATTCTCGAGATTGATAGACAATATTCTTCTGTTATATTCATCCTCGATTACTTGCATTTATTTTTATTTTATATACATGTCTTTTAAAAATCTAAGGTGAAATCATGTTTTGTGCTAGATTAAGACAGATTTCTTAGACTTTTAAAAGATGGTTTTGAATACAAATCCTATATAAACCTATGTATAATTTATATAAATATGTCCTAATTTATTTTGTTTTTCTGTTGTTTTCCTCAAATAATAAACTTCTTATGGCTAAAAACTTGACAAAGTCAGTTGATCTCTTGCTGTTGAGTTTAGCCAAGAGGAAACTAGAGTCAATTATCTCTAAAGTTCTTTTCAGCTCTGATATTCTATGATTCTATGATTTTCCTCCTAAGCAAGGCTCTTGTGCTTGCTATGCAATTGAATAGTGGTTACAGCTGATGGACAAATATGTCAGTGCAGTAGGGAAGGTCTTTTGTGAATTCAATGGGGTGGGAGGAGGCACTTTATAAGTCCAAGTGCAAGCACAGATAATAGAAAGTCTTGCTATATTACGTGCTGAAGTTGTAATGCCCCACCTCATAATGCTCCCCCAAAGCTTTGCAACTCACTCCAAGCCTTGGAAAATAGGTCTTTTGAATCAGCTGTTTCCATTAATAGGTTGTACACACATATACATCAGAAGAGAAAAGACTTCCCTAAGCAGAAATTTTCCAATGATTACCCCATGTTGCGGCTCCATGTGAACTCCATACATGAATTTTGAACTATGTTTCCCATTATAGGATCAGAGTGGGAAAAAACACCTTCCTCATTCTGAATTTTCTTTTATGTGACCATGACATACTAGACAGAGAGCTGCTTTTAAAGCCAAGATGACCTGGGTTCAAGTTAAACTACTGACACATAATGGCATTATAACCCTAGGAAAGTCACTTCTTCATTCAGTACTTCAAGATACTCTCTAAGACAGAGGCTCTTAATTTTTTTTTTGGTGCCATGGTGTTGCAACAATCTTGCTAGCAGCTTCTGTGGCTGTGTAAAACCAACAATAACCAGCACACAGAACACTGTGGGCCCAGGTTCTTTTGATCTGCTTTACTAAGGAAAATAACATTAAGTGGTTAACAATCTAATTTCAATACAACATACAAATATCATTCACTTAGTTCAGGGGAAAAAGCCAGCACCCTGAACTTCAGAGCAAATACAAACAAATTACAAACATCAACAGACAGACCTTGTCTGATTCAAATCTCAATTCATGTTTACCAGAGTTTAACAAAGTTCAAACATCAGGGTCTACAAGCTGGAGTGCTTTACAGCTGCCCAGAGTCTCCACATCAGCACACCACCAAGAGTGAGAGCCCTAAGCAAATAGCTCTGTCTTCTCTTTTTATCACTCTTTAGCTGTCATCAAACGTCATCTGAGTGACCAGAACTTAAGCTCTTATTATTGGCTCTGGTCTTAGCAACTCCCCTTAGAACCCTGGGGGCTTCATGCCCACATCAGCTTAACATCTAGTAACTAGGGGCTTCAAGCCTACTTGGGAGCAAAGATATAATCGGATCTCCTTGCATCAGCCCCACCTGGAGCCCCACCTTAGTTACCAATGCATGTGGACCCGTTTGGCAGTCTGGTGATCCTTATGGACCTTTTCTCTGAAGAATATATTTTAATAAAATACATAAGATCACAAATCAAAATGATTTATACATTGAAATATTTTTAAATATCAGTTTCAAAGACCCCAAGTTAAGAACCTCTCCTCTAAAACTACAAGTTGCAGAGATGGTACCTGCATTGGTAGAGAGTTTCCTTATCTGGGAATCATAGGTGCTAAACCTATCCCAATTTATAAAAATGTATACACAATTGTACCAGATACAATTTCCTTTCATTCTGTCTTCCTTACTCTTTTTCTCCCTTCCTTTCTTCCTTCCCTTCTTTTTGCTCTTCCCATATTTCACTCCCTCATTTTCTTCCCTCCTCATCTTCTCTCTGCTCCCTACCTCTTTCCTTCCTTTATTCCCCTTGCCTCTGAACTCTTTTCATTATTTCCTGCCTTCCCTCCCAAACCTCCCTATTTCCATTCCTTCCTCATTTTCTTTTTCTTTGTTTTCTTTTTATCACATTTAAATGGTTTTTAAAAGCCTTTTAACCTAACATTTTTTTTTCTCTGCCTCTATGGAGGTACAACTAGAAATTTACAGCTCTTTGTCTGACCTGACTCATTCTCAGCACTCCATCTTTTACTATCCAGGTCTTCTAATAGGCTGCCCCCCATTCTTGGAATTCCTTCTTTTTTTATCTCTTGGAAAGCCCTTCTTCCTTCAAAGCTAACTCGAGTGCCTTTCTTCTACATGAAGCCTTTCCTGATCCAATTAGTTTCTATACTCCACCTTGTATTTATTTTCTATATTTTTATTTCTGTGTATGTCTCCTCCAATAGAATGCAAACTTGAGGGCAGGAAGTACTTCATTTTGGTCTTTGTATTCACAGCATCTCACACAGTGCCTGCCACATGTAGTAGATGTTTAGTAACTGCCTGTTGAATGATTATACAAAATAGATCAATTGATTCCAAGCTTTTATGCAGTTTTTGAAATCAGTAAAATAAAATAACACAATGCCACATTTATTAGAAGACATCTAAAACATAGCCGTGAGTCCCAGAAGCATGTAGAGAAAGGTTTCTGAGCAGTATCCTACCACAGAGCCCCTGTACTTTACTTTTCAGGAGAAAACTTGAGCCACCCTTGGACAAATGTGGAGCTGGGGAATGCATATAAAATTAAGTTTTCTCATTTACAATCTAGGATTTGACAATTAGAATTACAGGAGAATCAGGCTACTAGAAGGTAAAACACTGCAAAATGATAGCCCAGAGAGAGATGGTACAGGCAAGGAACTCATTATCTATAAACTGAAGAACCTTCAGTAGTCAAAGAAGACATGACTCTCATCTCATAGTCTGACAAATGATGCTTAGAATGATGACTTTTGATCCTCATGAAGAGGTTCAATTATATCCATTAAGCTCTGTTCAAAGAAGAAGAATGTTTATAATATATTATAGGTTGATTTCCATTAAATTAGCCAAGTTTTAATACTAATGTTTAAAGTTGCTGAAATTTCTAAAGTAATGTCATTTCTCTTATCTTGAAATTTTGCTTTTACAGGACACTTATTTGTACCATTTAGCCTAGTCCAAACCTCAATTAAGACTCAATTTGGAAATCTTTAATGGATTGTAGATTTAGAACTAGAAATGACCTTACAGGAAATGAAGGCCCAGAAGGCTTAAATATCTTGCCTAAGGTCACATAGATAAGCTTAGGCCCTTTGATTCCAAGTCCTGTGACTTGTGCCAGGGGCTACAACATGAGCTTCTTTCATTCATTCAACAAGTACCTACTATCTGTCAGAAACTGTACTATGGGGCTTATTGAATCCCCTTGGATGTGGGATCAGGAGGATAAAATTTTCAGGGTCAAAATGGATCAATGTGGTATGAATAGTGCCAGCTTAATCAGTGAGATTGTTCATAGAGTTGCAAGGGCCAGACATTATGTATGATTCAGAATTGGGGCCAAACCAAAGAATTACAAGATCTGAGAGATTACCAAGAGTCACAGTCCAGGATTTGGGCTACGAGGGTTTGGTACTGGGTAAATAATAAGGAGTAAAGTTAGATGAAGAGTTTTATCTCAATCTAATGTATTCAAGTAGGAATCACAAATCACTCTGCTTATTTTTAGGCAAGCCCCACTTTATAGTTTCTTCTAACGTTCCATCAGTTGGAAACTTCTTGCTTCCATCACCCTCGCCATTTTTGAGGCCAAAATCTGAATCCTTTGTAGCATCTCGAATTGTCCAATGAAGTCAAAGATATGGATTACTGGTTCAAAGATTGAGAGCTAGAAGGACCTTGAGAGGTCATCAAGTCCAACCATTAAAATGAATAAATGAGAAAATTGAAGCCTAGGGAGGGTACGTGACTTTCCCAAGGTCACATATGTAATAAGTTTCAGAAGAAGGATTTGAACCTCTGAATTCAGAGCCAGTGTTACTAATGCTGACAAAACTATCAAACCAGAGAACATCTTATAAAATCCTTATGGCAGGCCTGATCATGTTTTAAACTAGAGGCCTTCAAGACAAGAAATAGTTATGAGTGAGCTCTCACAACTGCACAAGAAAGTGGCCTTTGAGGTTCCATCCCTTTCAATTGTCTTATCCCTCTCAATGTATATGAGTTACTTCTGGATGATTGTACTATAAAAAAAAAAAGAAAAATAAGTATGCAGCTCAGGAAAAGATAGCGTTCTAAGAACCTCCTGAGTAAGGGTGTAAAAGAAAATTGAGAATAATAGTTGAAAAGAGATAAATTTCTAAGTTCTACCTTCGCAAGTCATATACAAGAAAACCCAGAAGGAAGAAGTGCTTTTTAACAATTTCTATTTAGTTAGTTTTTTGCTTCTGACACTAATGTGAAGAACACTGTTCAATATTCACATACAGAATTCACTTGGGATAGCCTTTCCTGCAGTATCAACATGAGACGGTCATTGGAAAATTTCTGCCTGAGGGAGTCCTTTTCCTGTCTGACACAAGTGCACACTCTATTAATGAACACTTTTCATAATAGGAACCAAAGGAAATCCTGGCTTGGAGTTTCCTTGAGAAAAAGAATGGATTCTGACTATTTTCCTTATGCTAAATCAGATTTTTCTTACTTCCAGAAATTTGTTTTTCTGTGAAAATCCAAACTTACGAAATTAGTCAATCAAGATGACTTTTATTCATATCACAAAATTACTTATCCAACTTCCTACTAACAGTAAGCTCTATTTGTTTAATATACTCATTCATTTACAAAAATAAATTTACTTAAAATTTTCAATTTACATACATGGGACATCTATATATGTGCAGACTATTCACATTCCAGTGAAATGAGCTCAGGGTCATGACTAAATACTTTTATGAGAAAGGAGGGACCAACTACAATGACTTGTTCATGATTTTGCCATCTGCTCTGAAGAAAGATATTTCTATGTGTACTATTTCCATCTATTAAAACTGTAGACCATTTCACTTTGGTATTTATATTCCTAGTATTTAACATACCTTTAGTCCATGTGGCTTTTTCGTTTAACATAGAATAGAAAGCTTTATGTTTTTTTCTCCTCCAGAAGAATGGTAGCTCCTTGAGAGCAGGATTGTCTTATTCTTTTATTTGTACCCCAGCCCTTAGCACAATGCTTTGCATGTAGTAAGTGTTTAACAAATGCTCCATTTATTAATTCAATCTATATCCTAACCTTGAGTTTGAAAGAGATACTATCTCGAGGTGAGTGATGGCACCAATGACTTCAGGGGAGTCGGAAGGTAATCACCTCATCTAGTAAAGAGTTGTTTCATTATCACTCTTATTCCATTTCACAGAAAGGTCCTAGCCTTTTATCTTCCCAGGGAAAAGTCCAGAAAGGATTTTAGGCTGCATTTTAATGTATTTCCATAGTTGGCAATAGACCTTGAAGGGATCTTAGATATGTTATAAAATCCCACCATACACTTCATATGCCATCAGATTGATATAGCTAACAAAAAAGGACTATTTTTTTGCTTTTTTTGTATCCCAGGCACTTAATACAATGCCTAGTATGATGTATTTTGCTGTTGTTTAGTCATTATTCAGTTGTGTCCAATTCTTTATGACCCTTTTGGGGTTTCCTTGGTAAAGATATTGTAGTTCTTGCCATTTTCTTCCCCAGCTCATTTTGCAGATGAGAAAACTGAGGCAAACAGGGTTGAGTGACTTGTCCAGAGCCACATTGCTAGTAAGTATCTGAGGCTGGATTTGAATTCAGTAAGAGAGGTCTTCCGGACTCTGGGCCCAGCCCTCTATCCATTGTAAGTTACTAATAAATATTTGTTGACTGACAATGACTGCTAGGAATATATGTTGAGGTGGAAAGCGAAGGAAATGGGAAAGCTCATTTCTCACCCCTCAGTGGTCTGATTCTGAGTAAGTAAGAGTTAAAGTCATTTATCAAGAGGGAGTAAAAGCCTTCTAAAGAGGAGGCAAAAAAATTGTACAAGACTTCTCCTTAGTTTACTTGTGTTTCACATTTTCTGGTCCCAGAAGCGTATCTTTATATACCTGGAAGAAGACATTTAGAAGATGCAGTAAGCTTAGTACTCTGATCCATGAAATGACCAACCACAACTCCAGAGGACTGATGATGAAGGATGCTACCAAAATCCTGACAGTGGGTTGATGGACCAAAGTTGCAAAATGCCACATGTAATTTTAGACAAGTCAAATGTATTGATTTGATTTGCTTGGCTGTCCTTATTCATTACAAGCATTATACAGTTCTTTTTTTCATTGGGGAAAAAAGGGAATTAATTATAATTTTTCTAGGAAAAAAAGGAAGAAAGAAAAGAGAGTCATTGAAATTTTTTTTCCTTCTCAGAAGGAAAAAGAAGAAAGTTCAAAATGAAACATGATTAAGGAGAGAGCTTTGAAAATGGCTTGTACTCATACACTTTTTAGAATAGCTGTACATATTAGTGATTTGGGATTTCACATATAATCCTCTTTTTCTGTCCTGCTTTACATATTGAAATGTTCTTCTTTTATTGGTTATTAAGTTCAGAATAAAAAAATTTAAAGAATATAATCAGCCAATGTATGGGTAATGTACCACACCATTCTATCTCTCCAAAAACAAAAACAAACATTCTGTTTATATTTTACATACTATGCTTCTTCCCCACAGGTTTATGTTCTTTGAAATATTTCAAGAGTTTTTGCTTTGTGTAGAGGAGTAAAATAGATTTCAGTAGTAATAATGAAGGAACCAAAGACTGGGTTTTTTTCTTAGCAAAATAAGTTTATAGGTTAAACATAGCCTCTCCATGATTAATAAAAACCAAAGTACAATGTAAAGGTATAATCCCATCAGAACCATTGGACACTGTAATGTAGGATTTCCAGCAGAGTCCAAAATGAGGAAGTTTTCCTTATAGATCATTAGATCCTTGATATTCTCCTGTGGCAAATGGTATCATACTGATGACATCCAGCCTCCAAACATTTCAGAGACTCCCATATGAAATTCATACACACTTAAAAGAGTTTAGCCTACCTATTCACACAGGAATTATCAAGTGGATGATGAATAATTATTGTCAAGACTGTATTTTACCTTTGGATGGATAACCTAAGGAGTAATACATCTATCCATCTATCTATCTATCTATACATCTAGTTCTCTATCTCTTGGTCAGTCATTTTGGACAGAGAATGTACTTGGTCAGAAATTAATAGAAGGAAAAGAGGATAGATTGTTATTGGAAAATTGCATGTTTTATCACATAAGTTTTCTTCCTTTTTTCCTTCTCTTGTTCTTTGCTTTTTTATGAGTTGCTCATGATTTTCCATTATCTTCTTCTGTAGTTTTTAAGTAAATAAATTAATATCCTCAAGTAACTCTGTCTTTGAATGCTATCTCATTCTGCCTATCAAAGTGATCAGGTACTTGCAGGTAGAAAGTGTTTCTGGGGTCTTTTGGCCTCCTCTTTGTGGTTACTGCTTTACATTAGTGAAATTTTTGTAAGAAATTGTGATAATCAAGGTCAGTGTCTTATATTTCGCCATCTCCCCCATGGCTTGATTTCATTTCTTGCAATTTTTATCAGTGCCTATTTTGTCATATTTAGCCTTTCTTCTAAGCCAATGTTGATTTTGATCTTTAATTAGTCAGTCATCAGACTACACAGAAATAGGCATCTATAATTCCCAAAACAATAATTATGTATTTCCTAAGATATCATCAATTTTATTATTTTTTGCACTAGTATTTGTTCACCATGTCTAACATCTTCTGACTGCTCTGGAAGAAAGATTTCATGATATGTAGGCATGAGGCTTCTGAGTGATCTACAAACCTCTGTCCTCTACCATTTCTCAAAGCTGTTACATTTTACAATATTTTTCCTGTCCTTTCCTGGGTCTGTATTTATATTACCAAGTATCAAGAAACATATTAACTGAGCATGTATGATCTTATTAAGTTCTTCATAGAATTTCTTGACTTTTTTAGATTTTGTGACAGATGTTGGTAAATAAGCTATAATTATCTTAATGGAAATCACCTGGTAATACTTATTATAAACATTATAAGGTGATATAAACTAGTTTCTTATAAAGTGACAAGTTTTCATTTTGCTGTTGGCTTTGCGTATACAATGAAACCAATTCTGCCAATTCCTTATTTTCTTCTTGAAGCAAAACCTATTAGCTGTCCTTCCAATTAGCTTCAACATCTTTATATCTTCTGATTTTGTTTATAGCAAGAATGCCAATACTGATGTAGCTCAGCTCTTCTAGTAGTATATCAGCTTGTTGGGTTTTAGACAAAGACCTCACATTTAGAGTACAAACAATTAAGTTAATGTTTATAAATTGGTCAAAATGGCTTCTTCTTAGCATCCTGTGTTCCTTTTACTTCATTCCACACTCATCACTGTAGAAGTTGAAGAGGATGTATAGAAATGAGTGCTTTTTGTATTTTTTTTATTATGGATTGACATATCCACATAATTCATCACCTAGTAGCCAGTCCATTTTTTATATATTTCTCCCATAATGACTTATGCGCTGCTCTTGTAATAGTTAGGTTCATCCTCTGGCAACAAACTCATGCTGTTGCCCAGGACCATACTCTATGCCTGTCCAGTATGGCAGAAACTGTGAGAATTTCTAACAAGTCTAGCAAAGCCTTTGTGGACCTAAGGCTATATCAACTTGCTGCTTAGTTATCACATTAATATTTTGTGGAGGATAGTATTACTAACAGAATGCCAGCATCACACAGAGGAGGGAGAGCTGGCTTCAAAGGTAGTGAGGTAGTGCAATGGATACAGTGTTGGCCCTCGAGTCAGGAAAATCTGAGTTCAAATCTGGCCCCTTAGTAGCTGTGTGACCCTGGGCAAGTCATATAACTTCTGCCTGCCTGTTTCCTTAACTGAAAAATTGGGGTAATAATAGCATCTACTTCATAAGGTTGTTGTGAGATAATATTTGTAAAGCACTTAGCACAATATCAGCACACAGTAGGTGCTTAATAAATGTTCATTCACATCTCCCTACCCTTAAAAAATAGGAAGACTCAGGTTCAAGTCACCTCTCTGACACATGCTGTCTTTGTCATGCTGGCCAAGTCACTTAACCTGTCAGTGCTCCCAGACAACTCTCTAAAGCTATGAATTGCAAGTTAGGTATTGATCTATATTGTAGGGGAAGTTAATCAGTTGATCCCTCCACCAAGGAGATCACAAACCTCATAAAAATTTTACATGTGTCATGTTTGCATAGTACTTTAAGGTCTACAGCATGCTTTGGGAAATTTTTATAGAGAAAGTAGCATTTGGGAGGATGTTTTTAAAGGATGAGTAGAATTTCCTTAGGCAGAAACAGTAGAGACAGGTTTTTTGAGAAGACAAAGGCACAGAGCCCAGAAAGGGCAAGCTGTCTTAAGAAGCCCCTAGTAGTCCAACTTGACTTGAGTAAAAGATTTGCGTAAAAGAGTAGAAGAAGCTTTGGCCAGGAAAGCAAATATCCAGGTGCACAGTGGCTTACATACTGGAGTAAGAAGAAGGCACGACTAAGAAAGAACACCAATGTCATAAAAGATTTCTGTCTCTGGGAAGGGAACCTGAGGAAGAAAACTTGCTTTACTGACACTTTGTGCTATTTCTCCCTAGTTTTCCCTTATTAGATCATTGTTACACATCTTTTCCTCACTCCCCACCCCAAACCTGATCCTTCTCTAACCTCTACTTCATGACTCTTGCCTAGACTGCTGGTCTCATTGGTATTGGTTGGGTTTGTGTCTTAATGCCAATGCATCATTCTATCTTTGAATCCAAAGTCAGATGTTTTGTGATTCAGCCATGTGGTCTTTCAAGAACATCATTCCATTTACTTTTAGATCATGACTAAAATTCTATACTTTGGAGTTAGTCCCATTTCCACAGAGGGAGACCGAATAATTAGAAGTCAGATTATAGAGGGACTTAAACACCAGAATAAAAGGATGCGATTTGCTTGTAATTTCTCAATTATTATTTGTGGAATGGATAAATAAATGCCTTTCTGAGCTAGATTAGAAGGAAACAGAGAAGTCTTTTGAGAAGGGGAGCCTGTGATTAAAGAGTTTTTTAGGAAGTTTAGTCTAGTGGCAATAATGAATTGGAGGAGAGAAAAATCCAAGGAAGGACAATCACTTAGGAGGCTATAACAGTAACCCAGGTATAAAGTAATAAAGGCCTGAATTATTATGGTGGTAGTGAGAATAGAAAAGTAGGGACAGTTTCAAGAGATATTTCACAGGTAGAATTAATGGAAATTGGTGATTGATTGGATATGGAAGTTGAGAGAGAGGGGAAGGAGTTAGGACAGTAAAGTTAGAGGAAAGAACCAAATTTGGAATGAGAGGACCTGGGTCCAAATGCTAGCTGTCACTTACTACCTGTGTGACTTTGAAGTCACTTCTCTTGGCTTCAGTTTCTTTATCTATAAAAAAAAATAACAAGGATGGGTGGACTAGATGTCTTCTGGGGTCCATACCAGCTCTGGATCTATGATGCTATGACTCAAAGATAATACCAAGGATTCAAGTCAAGGTCACTCGTAAAATGATGGTGCCATTAGCAATAATGTGGAAGATATGAAAAGATGTAATTAGTTTATTAGGGAGAGATGATGAGCTGGGATTTATATATGTTGAGTTTGAGGTGTCACCTGGACATCCATATTTAAATATATAGCAATAAAATAAAAATGAAGTTTTGGAGGACAGGCATTAAGCATGTTTCCCTCCTCTTGGAATGGGGTGGTAGACCATAGCTGCAGAATAAACCATAGCTTTCTAGATTGGCTGTCTTGGTTTGTTTTGCTTAACTATTGCCTTCCGTAACAAACGAGGATTCTACGTAGGTATAGAGGAGAAGTGATGGTCTTTGGGACAACATATAAAAACCTGTCAAAATATTTATTTAAAGAAGAAATAAAATAAATAAGGAGAAAAGGAAATGTAGGACAGGAATTCTGGAGAAAGTTTAGAGATTGAGATGTAATTTGAGTAGTATCATATAGATCCCTCTATATTTAATTTAATTATAACATATAAACATATAATTAATGATACGATCAATTAATAATATAACTAATATGTGAATGTACAATATAATTTAAAGTCATAAGAATCAATAAGATCAATGGAGAGCATATGGAAAAAGGAAAGAGAAGAATCTAGGAAAGGAACTTGAGGAATGCCTACATATAGAGAGGAGTTATAGGAACTAAGTATGGAGAAAGTTTACAATAAAAGAAGAAGAAGAACCAAGATTGCGCTGTTCTACAGACTTTCAAGAAGTAGAGAGTAGAAGCAGCAGGGCATAATAGATGAAGGAACAGCTTCAAAGTCAGCAAGACCTGAGTTCAAGTCCCACCTCTGATGCATATTGACTATGTGACCAGGGCCAGTCACTCAACCTCTCAACGCTCCAGGAAACCTTCTAAGACAGAAGTTCTTAACTTGCAGTCCAGGAACTTAAAAAAAGCTGTACTTTAGGATAATTGGTTTTCATAGTAATCCTTAGTAATTAGTTTTATACATTGAAAAACATATTGAGGAGTCCATAGTCTTTACCATACTGTCAAAGGGGAGCCAAAAGATTTGAAAACCCTACCCTAAAACTATGAGCTGCAGAGCACGTGCTGATCTGCATTGTTAGAGGGAGCTATATCATCAGATGTTTCCTAGAGCAATGGAATGACAGCTCCAGTCCAACAATAAAAATAAAAAAGAGGTAGGTGGACAACAGTGTGAAATGAAAGAGAAGCAAGAATGAGAAAGGACACTGAGTCTGGCGATCATTGACAATTTTTATGAAAGTAAATTTAGCAGAGTCATGATGGCTAAGATTTTATCTGCAAGGAGTTAAGGATGAGCAGATGGAGAAGTCAAGTATAGACTACCTTTGAAAAACCTTACAGGAAAATGATAAGATGAGATCTCAAGGGTTGAAAAAAAGGCATTTTTGGCAGGGGGAGACTGAGGGTTTCTTAAATTTTCTTAGGGACAAAATCTAGCTGAATATGTTTTCAATAATTGATATTTATAGAACATTTTAAATTTGAGAAATGGTTTTCATACATTATGCCATTTGACCCTGTGAGGTACCTCACAGAATTTTACACTAGCATTTTGCAGATGAGGAAACCAGGCAGAGGTTTCTTTGGCTGGAGAATTGGTTGGAGCCAATTCTCAAGAGCTAGTTGTTGAATTTTCAGTGTGAACATTTTCATTTGAAAATGAGCAAATCCTACAAAGTAATGCTTTGTTTGTTGTTTTGTTGATTTTCTAGACTTAAGAAAATGGCAGAGAAAGTATTAATAATATAGATTAAACTCAAAAGCATGTCATGTACTTTTTTCAGAGGGGCTATCATTAAATATTTACCAGCATAGCCCTGAAACAAAGGATCAGAGAGGTTGTGTGGGCTCAAAGCTAATAAGCATCAGAGAAGGCAGATGGACAAGGTCTTCCTGACTTCACATCCATAATTTAACCCACTATCCCATGCTGTCTCTCTTCTTTGTAGGCAAATGTGAAGGAACAGCTAGAATGGAAAAAAATTGATGAGGTAAGATTCTGGGAGAGGTGAGAATGAGAGGGATCAAGAGCCAAGGAAGAGAAAAGGAACACCTCAGATTTTTTTTAAAGGATAACAGAAACATTTAAGTAAGTAGAAACTAGAATCCAGGAAATGAAGACCAATTGGATATTCTACACCTAGGAAACACATTTGAACATACAATCTGAATAGGCATTATATCTAAATCAGCACAGGCAACCTAAGAGCCCTGTTTGTTCCTTTATTGACTAGGTACCCTGAAAAGGAGAACTCCTTTTTAAGTTGGGGTAGATGTAACAAGGGAGAAAAGCTTCCCAGGCAGTCAGTCAGGTATATACAGGGTGACTTAAAAGATGTTGGATGCAGGATATTGGTCAATGAGATTAAGAAATTAAGAATCTCAAACTAAGCCTACTCTGTTAAAGGGGCAAGATAGAACTCACTACAATAACCCAATACCTGAAATTGCCTTCCTAAAAATACTTTGTGCTCAAAACAATTGACCTTACAGTGAAAAAGTCTTACTATTGAGAAGTATGTGTGAGATAAAGGTAAAAGATTATGGTCCCTAAGAAAGAGCCTTTAACTCCAAGGGGGCTCACATATGAGTTAAGTGTATCACGTGATCCTTATGTTAGAAGCCAGCAAAAAGCCACAGTCTTTTTCTTGGTGCCTGTGAAAAAACACACAGGAGGCAGCAGGTAAGCTGGAGGTGAGAAGAGAAAATGTTCACACAAGAAAATTGTGGATTTGGATATCTCTTCTTTCACCTCCTTGCATTAAATACCACTGAGGAGGGAAAAACTGCTTTGATGTGTACTAATCCTTCAAAGTCTACATGTGAAGATTGTCTATGAATAGTGTTATCACTTTGTTAAGTTACTAACACAAACACAATATTAACCAGTAGTGTTACTGGCTGCTTAAAGAAAGCTTAAGTTGCATTAACAGAAATATGATCTCCACATCATAGGAAGTAATAGTTCTGCTGCAGTTTGCCCAGTCCTGGGCACCACAGAGGAGGCATACCATCTGACTGTCTAGAGGTGGGTGAACAAGACACTGAGTGGGACAAAACCCATTCAAAGACTGTTCGAAGGAATTGGGGGTAGTTTTGACTAAATAAGAGCATAATTAAAGGGAACATGACAGCGTCCTTCAAATAGCTCATGGGCAATCATGTGGAAGAGATATTGGACTGTTTTGCTAATCTTCAAAAGGTGCTTAGCTACAAAAGGTCTCAGTTTTCCTATCTGTAGAATAGGAAGGTTGATCTATGACCTGTAAAGTCCTTTTAATTTCTAAAAATCTGTGATTCTAAGTGACAAGAAGGCAGAGTTCAATATAATGCAAACTTTCTAATATTGAAATAAAATATATAGCTATTCTAAAAGGGGTGAATTAGCTTATGGACTGGCAAGTAAATGCTTATGTGAGACTGATGCTAACCATAGAATTGCTTTGGATATTTTGTTATTTATAGCAATGGCTGTTCTCCATCATCGGAATGTGTTTTCTCTTCCCTTCTACCTAAAAAAATTCTTTCATTTTCCTTGAGATTCAGCTCAAGCTTCAACATAAAGCCATCTTGATCCTCCTCCAAACTGCTAGTACCATCACTTACTAACTACCTTGCATTTATTTTATACTTATTCTAAATCTAGCCTGCACATTGTGTTGACACACTTTAACTCACCACTTTCAGTCACTTGTGTATATAAGACAATTCAGAACTCTGACTGTAGGCCCTGTTATCCTTGGACCTTTGGGGACCAATCTGCACCACACAAAGTTCATTCTGTGCTAGTGGCTCCCATTCTAGACCACACCATTCTTTTGCTGGGCAAAGTTGTTCGTTTTCTGCTCTCAATCGGAAAAAGAAGTGACAACCTCTGTTTTAGTATCCTCAGCACATTGCATAGTGCCTCTCACATAATAGAACATTAATAAATGTTTATTGATTGACTACTTGACTGGGTCAGAGAGTATGAACAGCTTGGTGACTTTTCTTGTATATTTCTAAATTATTTCCTAAATAATTTTTTCTTTGTTGATAAACTAATCCAGCAGGCTTGTAGAACAGGAGAAGCCAGGATCTGTGGATTATAGGAATAAAGAGGAAAAAGTCAGATGTTGTCAGAGGAATTAGAGGGGGAGAATAAAAAAGACTAATCTAATAGCTTCAGTGGTCAGAGAGAAAGCAACACATTAACTGACCAGATGGTATGAGATAAATCAGTCATAAAAGGCTTAGAAGCCAGTAGTAACTGGAAGATGTGGAGTGGACATTGTATGTTTAGGAGAGAGACTAGTCTAAGATTATTTCTATGAATAGAGGATAAAGGAAGTATAACCAGTTAAGATGTAGGAAACCATCATAGTTCTAGAGCTGTAACAGACCTTACAGGTGATCTAGTATAACCAGCTTATTTTATAGATATGGGGAACCAAGACCCAGAGGGCTTAATGATCTGCCTAAGATTGCACGATAGGTAATTGACTGATACGGGATTGGTGCCCAGGTCTTCTGATTCTAGATTCAACATTATTTGCACTGTACCAAACTGATGTGATCATCTTGAACCTGAGTATAAAGCCAAGAAGAACTGAATAGAAAGAACCATTTTTTCCTTAGTGACCAGGAAAGCTGAGAGAGATGAACTATGGGTAAAACCAAACAGAGAACTAGGAAATAAAGCTGAAGGCTATTGTAAAGCTTTATTATGATGTCGAATTGTATCATGATGCAATTCGGTAAGGAGATTATTTGGCCATAATTAATTACTGGCATATTAAAGGTAAAGATGTGAACTGAAGATATGTAGTCTGGAGAAGGGAAGACTCAGGGAGGATGTACTATCAGTCTTGAAGCATTTGGAAAGCTATCATATGAAAGAAGCATTAGACCTGTTCTATTTGGCTCCGAAAGGCAGACTCAGGAGCAACAAGTAAATGTTGTAAAGCAGAAGGGTCAAACTCAGAGTCCATAGACATATGTAGCCCATAAAACTCCCAAGTGCAGGACAGTATCAGATTATAATGTAATTGGGAAATGTTTAATAAAATAAAAAAGAACACAACATAGACAATGTCAAGTGGTGGTTTTCTAAGTCACTATGTAACCCACTGGGATCTGTTTTCATTGAATTTGACGTCGCTGTCATAGAGACAAATTTAGGTGGTCTGGAAAAACCTCCTGACAATTAGAATGATCTGTAAATAGAATGAACAACCTTGGACTTTTCTCACTAAAGGATTTGAAGTAGTCTCTGGATGGATATTTGTTCAGTATGGGATGTAGGGATTCCTTCTGGGGTATAGATTGAATAAGATAGCAACTGGGATCTCGTTAAACTCTGAAAACTATGGTTCTGGACTTCAAAGGTCTTTTTTTTAGACACAAGTCCTATTAACCTATAAAGATCATGACCCTTTAAGGAAGAGGTCATGAGCTCTTAGATGGTAGTAACTGAATTTTCCAACAGCAGGATGCTCAAGAAGCCCTCTATTTGTTGGACCTTGGAACTGTTTCACTACCAGAAATTAGGGGTTTGCTCCTCAGTAATAACAGTGATGGGCCTCAGTCCAAAAAAATGAAGCTTTATGTTGAACTAAAGACTGTAAGCCAAGAACTTCCAGTCATCTAGGCTCAAAACCTCATTCATTTTTTTTACTTTCCCTTCGGCTACATCTTCCTCATCTAATCAATTGCCAACAACTATTGATTCTACTTTCATAACATCTTTCGAATCTATTTCTCCTTCATTCACTGCTACTACTCAAATTAGGTTCTTAATACCTTTAGCCTATACTATTGTAAATCTTCTAACTTGCCTCCCTGTCTCCAGTCTCTCCACTCTCCAACCCACTCTTCATGCTGTTTCCTGATTCACAGGCAAGAACACCCATTGGGAGCCTGTTAAAATAATCTATGGGAGAGGTGATGAGGTGCTGAATGGTGGTAGCTGTGTGAATAGAGAGAAAAGGGTCAGGTGCAAGAAAGGGAGAAATGTTAAGATCTAGCAATATGAGGGACGTGGGATGAGGGAGAGGGAGGGGTTCAGGATATTGCTGAGGTTATGAACTTGTGAGACTGGAAAGAAGGTGGTGCTTTTACCAGAAAACTATTTTTTGGACAAACTACTGCCTAGCCATTCTTCTTCAAACTTGTGCTTGAGAAGTTGATTTTTTAAAATCTCAAAGTAAGATTTTCCATTTATTTTTGATAAAATTTGTTCTGTTAGCCCTGGCCCAATGTTTCAAGCAGTTCAGATCTTTTTGAGCCCTGACTCTGTCCATCAGTGTGTTAGCTGCCCCTATGTATCATCTTCAGATTTTATAAGCTTACCATCTTTGTTTCATGGAGGTTATCTTTTTTGAAATAATAATCATGGCTGTTAGTAGATGCTCTTTGGGACCTCTGAAAATATCAATAGCATAGCTGGAGGCAGATTCTTATTTTCATTAGTGAATGACATGTTAAATAGGATATGTGTGGTCCCTGCAAAATGCCAAGAAGGGGTTAAATTTTATCAAGTAGCACAGAAATACTGACCATACACCTGACTGGAGTGAAGGGGCTGGAAAGGAAGGGAAAATAAACCAAAACTCACTTATCTACCTACACTGAATTACTTCTCTCTCTGCCCCCTTCCTTAATCTCTTATATTCTATTCATTTTCTCCCCACTCCCATGATTCTTTGGTCTTATCTATATCTCCCTAGACTCTCCAAGAGGACTCTTGCTAAGCTTCACTGTGTTTAAGGTTTCAGTGTCCCTCTTCATTGATAGGGAAACATTGGAACAATGAACTGGGCTATAGCAGTTCTTTCTCTTCTGGGCCAGAAGGGGTAAGTCCCTACAATTGAAAATTAAAAAGAGGTAGGGAGGGGGGAATTCTTAATATTAAAATAACCTTTCAATTCCTTTTCAAATAATTTTATTTCTTTTCCTTCTCTCTCCCCAACATTCTGGCTGTACATATAGATACCTTCCTTCACGTCTATATTTCTTTATTGAAGGAATCATACACTTTCCAGTGAAACCAGGAATTGAACAGAGGATATGCAAAGGTACCTTCCTGATTCCAGCCAACCATGTGTGGCTCAGCACCTGGGTGATCTGGGGATGATAAAACCTAATGCTTTCAGCCAGATCTTAGTGCTAAAGGAAGCTTTTGCTTTGAGAAAATTAAGTGTCCCCTGGGTAGAAAGAGTGATGACACAGTGATACTTTAAAAATGGGCAACTATACCCTAGTACTTTCTCCTTCCCACTCTCCTGTGGTGACAAATAACTCTTTTTCACTATACCCTCTCTGAGGAAGGAGACGGGCAGCTCCCTTTCCTTCCACTATAGGCATCATGACAACTTCTTCCAAGTGGCAGATGCAACAGGGGGATATGATTGAGTATGGTTGGCCTTGGGGCCTGGCTGCTTTTTTCTGCTTTGTGAGAATAGCTCCTTTCTGAGCAGATGACCAGTCTTTGCCCTTGAGATGGACATATCCAAGCTTGGAGGTGACTTTTTTGAGTTTGAGAGTTCTGGATTTCCTGGATCCATCAGGTGATTGGTGGTAGGGACAGTTTCTGAATGAGAAAAGGTGACTGCTGATCAGAGAAGGAACCCAAAACCTTGCCTGACTCGTCAGTAGGTATGAACTTTGTAGGGACAGTGAAGTTGAGGTAAAGTGTATCAATGTCTATTCATCAGTCCCCTAAACTTTTACATTATAATGAGCTTTAGCTATCAATCTCCCAGGAAGTATTCCTATAGTAATAATTTAAAATAATTGTCTTTTTTATCAATAAGAGTACTTTGTACCTAGCTTTGCTTTAGGGTTCAGGAAATGCCTGTCCCACAGCTGATTTATATTTTGCATTGGTTATCTCACTATGCTTGCCTTTTGGGGAAACCTTAGGTAGGACCTAAAGACAAGCCTCAAGACATTTTTTCTTGGAGGTACCAGAATGTAGGGTTTCTTAAAAAATTAAAATGTATTTATTTTATTCATAAAATTCAATCTACTTATTTTCAAGTAATGACCATTTATTTTTTGTTCCTCCAACCTTCACTTCCTACTAGAAAAAGAAAAACAAAACCCTTATAACAAACCAAGCAAAAAAAAAGTCAACATTGACCACGTCCAAAAATGTTTGTCTTACTCTATCAATTTTTTGTATCAACTCTTTGTCAAGAGGTGGTGTAATAGTAATTAAGGTGGGACTTTTTGCTGTTGACTTTTAACGATTCTGGCCTTTGTTTGAATGGGGCAGATAAAGGGGGGTGTTTTTGTATCTCTCAGCACTGAGACAATTGGGAGCCATTGATTTGTATCTGATGTGATATTGGGGGTGGGGAACTTCTCCACGCCCAGCCTGGGTGAGGTCAGGGCCCTCTGGGTCCTGAACAGGATATATAAGTGCAAAGGTTAATGTTCTCTCCTGGAGCTTTGAGCCACAGCAGGAGTGGCATGTGACTCTGGGCCAGCCTTTGTCATGAGCTCCTCGGGGGGACACCCAGATGTTGATAACTACGAATTGTATTTGGTCTGTAATTCGGGGTGCTGGCTTTTTTCAGTGAACTAGGTGGATGTTATTTGTATGCTGGATTAAAGTAAGATTGTTAATCCCTTAACATTGCTTTCCTTAAGTAAAGCAGACCAAAGGACCTGTGTTGGCAGTTTTCTGGGTGCTGGTTGTTAGTGGATCTTACACCCCCACAGAAGCTGCTAGCTGGATTGTTGAAACAGGTGGGCAGCATTCTCCATCATTAGTCCTTAGGTATCATCATTAGTCTATATACCCACAAGAAGCCAAAGAAGGAGCAAAAGGACAAAAGGATATATATATATATGTATGTATATACACAGCTCTTTTTGGAGTGCAAAGAAATGGAAACTAAGAGCCAGAAAACATGAGAAAAGGTAGTCCAACCCCTCTAGTTAGACCTCAAATATATATGAGGTGTGTAGGTTCAGAGTTGATTCCATTTAGTGGAAAGAAAGTGGGCACAATGCCCTAACCCCATTTGATTCAGCAGCAGTTCTTATATTAGTCCAATAACAAGAGGAATTGCTGAAGAAAGATCGGGGTTAAATTAGGATAAGCCACTGTTCTTTGGTAAATAGAGGAAATATCTTAATATTTATTGAGATTCCAAGGATAGTATAAAGAACCAGATACTTACCTAATAATTCCCTCTAATATAGGGTGTGGGATGCACAATTTAGATCAACATTTAAAGAATACAAGTACCTAGATACAATTAAGGATCTCGTGAATCTTTAGCAATTATGTATTTTAATCTTTTTCTTTTCTGTTTGGTCACTTCAAAGAGAGAAATCTTTTTTAAAATTAATTTATTTATTTTTATTTTACAACATTCAGTTTCACAAGCTTTTGAGTTCCAAATTTTCTCCCCCTCTCTCTCCTACCTCTTCCCAACCCTCCCCCAACCATGGCATGCAATCTGATATAGGTTCTACATATACCTTCACATTAAACATATTTTGACATTCGTCATGTTGTGAAGAAGAATTATAACCAATGGAATGAACCACAAGAAAGAAGAAACAAAATAAAAAAAGAGAGAAAGCAAATAGTTTGCTTCAATCTGCATTCACACTCTGTAATTTTTTCTCTGGATGTGGGTAATTTTTTCCATCATGAGTCTTTTGGAGGTATCTTATATCTTTGCACTGCTGAGAAGAGCCAAGTCTATCAAAGTTAATCATCACACAATGTGTCTGTAATTGTGTGCAATGTTCTCCTGGTCCCACTCCCCTCACTCAGCATCAGTTCATTTAAGTCTTTCCAGGTTATTCTGAAGTCCATCTGCTCATCATTTCTTATAGCACAATAGTATTCCATTACATTCATTTACCACAACTTGTTCAGTCATCAGTTTCCCAACTGATGGGCATCCCCTTGATTTCCAATTCTTTGCCCCCATAAAAAGAGATGCTATATTTTTGTACATATAGGTCCTTTTCCCATTTGTATCATCTCTTTGGGATACAGCCCTAGAAGTGATATTGCTGGGTCAAAGGGTAGGCACATTTTTATATACCTTTGGGCATAGTTCTAGATTCCTTTCTAGAATAGTTTGATAAGTTCACAATTCCACCAATGATGCATTAGTGTTCCAATTTTCCCACATCTTTAGCATTTATAATTTTCTGGTTTTGTCATGTTAGCCAATCTGACAGGTGAGTTGTGGTACCTAAGAGTTGTTTTGATTTAAAGCATTTTTTCATGTGACTAGATATCTTTAATTTCTTCCTCCGAAAACTGCCTGTTCATATCCTTTGACCATTTGTCAATTGAGGAATGACTTGCATTCTTACAAATTTGACTCAATTCTCTGTATATTTTAGAAATGAGGCCTTTATCAGAGATACTGGTTATAAAAATTCCTTCCCAATTTTCTGCTTCCCTCCTAATTTTTGTTGCACTGACTTTGTGAAAAAACTTTTCAATTAACATAATCAAAATTATCCATTTTGCATTTCATAATGCTCTCTATCGCTTGTTTGGTCATAAATTCTTCCCTTCTCCATAAATCTGACAGGTAAACTATTTCTTGCTTTCCCAGATTGCTTATAGTATCAGCCTTTATATCTATATCATGAACCCATTTTGACTTTATTTTGGTATATGGTATAAGATATTGGTCTATACCCAGTTTCTGCTGTACTGTTTTCAAGTTTTCCCAGAAGTTTTTGTCAAATGGTGAGTTTTTATCCCAGAAACTGGAGTCTTTAGGTTTATCAAACAGTAGATTACTGTAGTCATTGACCACTGTGTCCTGTGTACCTAACCTATTCCATTGATCCACCACCCTATTTCTTAGCCAATACCAAATAGTTTTGATGATTGCTACTTTATAATACAGTTTAATATATATTATGGCTAGGCCACCTTCCCTAGCACTTCTTTTCATTAATTCCCTTTATGTTCTGGACCTCTTGTTCTTCCAGATGAATTTTGTTATTATTTTTTCTAACTCTGTAAAATTGTTTTTTGATAGATTGATTGGTATGGCACTAAATAAGTAAATTAATTTAGGTAAAATTGTCATTTTTATTATGTTAGCTAGGCCTACCCATGAGCAACTGATGTTTTTCCAATTATTTAGATCTGACTTTATTTGTGTGAAAAGTGTCTTGTAATTGTGTTCATATAGTTCCTGGGTTTGTTTTGGCAGGTTGAGTCCCCAATATTTTCTGATGTTTACAGTAACTTTAAATGGAATTTCTGTTTCTATCTCTTGCTGTTGGGCTTCATTAGTAATATATAGGAATGTTGATGATTTATGTGGGTTTATTTTATATCCTGCCACTTTGCTAAAGTTATTAATTATTTCAAGTAGTTTTTTACTTGATCCCCTAAGTATATCACCTTACTATCTGCAAAGAGTGATAACTTAGTTTCTTCTTTGCCTATTCTAATTCCTTCAATTTCTTTTTCTTCCCTTAATTGAGAGAAATTTTTAATTCCTTATATCACCTACTTCTGATGCTGCATGAATTCCCTTGATTTTTAAAGCCCCTGTAGATTCCTACACAATGGTTAGTCATTCAGTCATTTTTCAATCACATCCAACTCTTGGTGATCACATTTGGGGTTTCCTTGGAAAAGATACTGGAATGGTTTGCCATTTTCTTTTCTGGCTCAGGAAACAGAGGCAAACAGGGTTAAATGACTTACCCAGGGTCACACAACTAGTTTTTGAAGCCAGATCTGAACACAGGAAGATAAGTCCAGGCCCAGAACTCTATCCACTGCAACACCTAGCTGCACTTACACAGTAGCAGCTAACTTTTAATTCAGCCTCTCTCTTGCTTAGTTACAGAAATCATTTTCCAAAGGAACTCCTCTTTATTCCTTCAGAGGACTACTCCTAAGAGAAAGATTATGATTATACAATAAGTGTGTCTGCATTCCAACACCATGAGAATCCCCATGGTTGTCTTTTTCCAAGCAGTATAAGAAGCCAATCCTAGAATAGGGCAAGGTCACACTTTCCAGGACTTGGAGATCCCAGGTATTTCTTCCTCAAGGAGCAACCCTATTCCCACAAGAGAAGAAGACTAAGGTAAAATTATAAGTCATGCTCAAGCATATCTGTGGGAAATTTTGTAGTACCTACGTTAGATCTGTTGACCTAAAGACAATCAAATGCAAAAGGAACATTCTGAACAGAAGGTTGCTGCTTAAAACTTATACTTGCAGTTTAAGAGACAGCCATAAGGATTTTTTGGGCCGAGCATCCAAAGAGTCAAAGATCATAATTATTTTCAATCTATAAGGAACTTTCTAGCCCATCCCCTACACTAGCACTGCACCAAGCATTGAGAATACAAATATAGAACACAAGACAGTTCTTGACCTGAAGGAATTTATATTCTAATAAGAGAAAGTAACAAATGAGAGTGGTGGCCAGAAAGGAGTGTTTTGAACAGGGACAACACGGGTAAGGTTAATGGTGCCAGAGAACAATTTATGGATGCATCTTTTCCAACAGTGATAGCATTAGGTTGATTGTTGTTCTAAAAAAAAGAGGTAGAAAATGAGAGGAAGTTTAGGGTTTATATGGAGATATAAAGTAAAGATGTCCAGGGAACCAAAGTAGGAAGGTCTGACATGGACTAGAAATGGTGAAGGAACACCAATCAGAAATTGAGATACCCAGCACAGTTCAGTGGAGTACCAGGCTGGATGTAAAGTCTAGAGTTCAGGACCATATTTTGAAGATATGATCTCTCTCCTCATATATATAACATTTATAGCTAGATAGATATTCACGTATATCATATAGAGCTAGCCAGAAACACGGACACATAAAGGTGAACAATTTATCTGACTGGCAGAACTTTTCTAACATTTGTATCAGATATGTGGACAAATGCATTTTGAGTTATGGAATGGTTTTTAAATGGGTTGCTTTAATCATTCATGATATATGTATCTATGTAGCACATTATATATAACATACTGTGTTATCATATACAGTATATATACATGCACATATGTAAAATATCATTATGTATTTAAAGTAAGTCACAAACCCATGATGTTTTTAATAAGTATTGTAAACTTATGCCACTGTCTTCTAAACACAGCAGTTTTATATTTTATAATCTAGCCTTCCAATAAAGCCATACTAAGTGACTCTTCTTCATTTTCTCTCCAGAAGTACCTTCTTCGTGTCCCCATCCCCACCCAGAGAACGAACTCCTTTGCGAACTTCAAAAACTTTCATGGGCTGCTTAGACTGGTCATATAACTATAGCTCTAGACATTTCCATTTTGAATTCAGACTTATTTATTCGGAACCATTCACTCTACACTCAAGTTCTAAAAAAAAAATGAAAAGAAAAAATATATCAAGACACATAATGTCCAAAGGGATTTTAAAATGACAGTAACATATATGTTAAATGTCACAGAGCCTTGTACCTAGAAAATGCTTAGTAGATGTTTGTTGAATTAAATTGAAGCATGAATGATCCAGGCAACTTATTTCAAAACCATATCACTATTCACACTACATTTGCATATTCATCTGGTGCTAATGTTAGGAAAGTTCTGCCAGTCAAACAAATTGTTCACCTGATTTGTTTTTTCACTCACTTGATTGCTTATTGGGCTGACTAGTCATTGCTTAGGTGGCTATCATCAGAATTGATATGACTGTGCATACAGACATGATCATAGGGAGCTACTCGTTTGAGTGTGGAACAGTAACTAAGAATTTATACATCTTGCAGTAGGAAGGAGATCCACTACTATTCTTTTGCTAGATAACATTTTGATTGGGGATGTTGGTCCAAGCAATTCCAAACCATCTTCTTAGAAATTCAGGAAGTGCTGCTGAGAACAAACTCTCCTGGGTCCTACTCACATCCTAGCAAAATGCTGATGCTCCCCGCAGCAGCACCCATTTTTCCCCCATAGCAGACAATGTGGTATTGTGATTAGATATAAACCGAAAGTGTATTTTCTGCCCCTCAGTAATTACACTGCCTTATGGTAGCATTATTCAGTGTGAAGCCTTATTATGCTGCAGAATGAAATCCTGTATAATTTTCTTCTCCTCCAATGCACAAATGGAAATCATATTTTGGTCAGAGTTGGGAAGAAAGGCTCAGTTATCACTTGTGAGCGTGGTGTTATTTTCCCCAGAATTAAAAAATCCATCTGGGTGTCCGACCTCTTTCACCCTGCTGCCTCTCCATTCAGCCTTTTGTATGCATATGAACCTTATCAATTTCCACGGACTCAAAAGCCTAGCACCCAGCTTGGTGCCTCCCCCTGGTTCTTGCTGCTTTAATGGAAATGCATGGGTTTTTTTTTTCTTTGATGTCAGTGAAATACATGCATGTGGGGGAAAACCCTGTGCTTTTATTTAGGGGGAGGTGTGGAAGGGTCCAAATCAAAGTTAAAGTTTCTACCCTATTGGGCTTTACTAATGATTAGTGAAGGAGTGAGAAGAGTAGTAAATTCAACAAGCTTGCTGTGAATTGAGGATCATTGTTATTGTTGACCAAAATAAGGAAAAGCAGCAGAAACATACGGTGTCACATTTGCCCAGTAAGGCTTTTCATCCAGCCCCAGACTACAACCTCATTTTGGTGGAGTGCTACTAAATGCCTCCTATTAAGAATCTAAACAACAACAATTCACAAATGCATGCTTTAGAATTAAATAACAATAGAATGGCAAGAATATACACAATGACCAAAATAGTATAAGGAAAGCTAACACAGACATCAGAACTTAGATCAACACAATAACCAATCTTGACTGCAGAGGACCGAAGACAAAATATACCTCTTTTCTCTCAGTAAAGAGTTGTTGGACTGTGGGTTGGGAATGAGGTATGCCTTACTGGATATAGTCAACATGTTGTTTTGTTTTTTTTCTTCATCATCATCATCTCAATTAGTAATTATCATTTATTTTTAACATTAAGAGAGGGTTTTATTGGGGCCTGGAATTATTCACAGTACTATAAAAACAAACCGAAACAGCACCAATAAAATGTACTTTTAAAACAGATCATGCTATGATTAGTGAATTGATTGGAACTCCCTTTGGCTTGGTACTTTCTGTTAAGTAAACTGATGGCCTTTAAATTCATTTATCATTTATTTTATTTCATATGTCATTCAATATCATATTGGAAGTAACTCCTTTGCAACCATACTGTAGCAATTTGCTATTTGGATTTTCTTCACATATTGTTTGCAATATATATGCCCTCAAGTTTCTTCCAACGAACAATCCATCTCCCTAAGATAATCTTGTGCTTGCCCAGGACTTGTAACCCTACACACACACACACACACACACACACACACACACTCACGTACACACTCATGCACACACGCATGCACACACATACACACACATAGACTACTTTCAACTTATATGAAAAGCCCCCAAAGTTTTAAAGTTGTTAGTAATGTTGAATGTGATCCCAGAATAAAAATAGAAATTCACTTTCATGATTACTGAGATTAGTATGTGCAATAGAATGGTCTCTGTGTGAAGGGGACCTTTTTGAGTTTATTCCAGGACAACTGAAATATGACAAGTAGAAATCTCAAGTGATTTCTTCAAATGGCCTATTATTGTATTTCTTTCTGGGATGAATAAAAACCAGGTTCATTTTTAAACAACTTAGTCTAATGCCACTTACCTTCTGCTGGAGAAGTCATGAACTTAAAACGCAGAAAAAATATACATTTTTGAACATGAAATGCAAGGAATTGTTTTGCAAGATTCAGTATCTATTGTTCTACTTTTCTTTTGGGTTTAATGGGAAGAAATGTTAGGGGAGGTATGTATTAATTTTAAAATACTTTTCTAAGTAATAAATTTGTTTTAAAAACTTTCTAAAACCCCAACAACTTAATTTATCCTGGAGAAGAAAAGATTGGAGTGAGGAGAGGGAAACACATGATTTATACCTTCAAATACTTCTAAGGTATGTGGAAGAGGCATTAAGCTTAATCTCCTTGACCCCTGAGGACAGAACTAGAAGGAATGGGTGGAAGTTACAGGGAAGGCAGGTTCAATTGAGTTTAAGAGAATGCTTCCTGATAATTAAAGCAATTAAAAATGGAATAGGCTATCTTAAAAGATTTTCAACCACTTGCCATGACTATTATAGAAAGGGTTGATGCTTTAAGTAGTGATTTAATTAGATGACCTCAGCTGTCCCTTCCAACTCTGAGATTCTATGAACGTATTTTGATGTACAGAAATACCTTGTAGAAGATTTACCTTGTGGAAACGTTCTCCAAACAATGTAATTTCACAATATCATGTAAATCAGCTCCCCCAACCCTAGGTGAGCAGTTTGAATCTTTGTTGTTCACTTAGGTTGTTAAAAATTGAAGAGAAATATTAAGTAAATACTTTGTAACAACAGTTCTTTTAGAAGGATTATATCCTTATCAGTAACATTCCTATTTAGAACAAAGAAGTATCAAGCTAACTGCTTCATGAATTTTTCATTTTCAGCATTTGGCTTACTTTAGACCTTTTCAAAATGATTCTTATATTGGTTGTCCTACTCCTCCATGATCTTGGTTAAAAGGTAATCAGCAAAATTTGGTTTCTAAAGCCCCAGGTTTCATCTCTAATAAATTACCCTCCCCATGCTTCTGATTTTTGCACTAGGGTTCAATATTTTTCTATTTCTGTTTCTCAAAGGAAATGAATTGTACTCTCCCAGCTGTGGAATGAATGTGTGTGTGTGTTTGTGTGTATGTGTGTGTGAAATAAAGATGTCAATGCCATTTGAGACTTGTCTTCTCTAACTAGATGTTTATTACAGATCAGGATACTCCTTGGGAGTAAACAGCAATTTATTCCAAATACTTTTCTTGGGTATTGCTGGTTTCATTACTTCTTATCCTGCAGCCAATTGATAACTTGGTACTCTGGCCTCTACATTTCAAGTCTATTAGTTATTCAAGCATTTAGTCCAGCTGAGCCCTATTCAGGTCTCTGTAAGGAACAATTTTAATTTGTTCAGATTTTGGCTGCCTAAGAATGTAACTTGCATTTAAAATACTGATATTATGGAGTTAACTGTGCCCTATTTCATTATTTCACTTAAATTTATGTTTTTGCAGTAACAGTTAATGACGTTAGGAGGGGCACATCTGTACTGTTATCAGAAACCAGTCCTATGTAAAGTGAAATAGTAACATGAACAAGTGTATGATTATGTTAGGCAATAGTCACACTTTCCCCTCAATTATCAAGGCCACCCACAGTAAAGCAGATTTTCCTTGGCCTGAGATTTCTTGATATTGCAGAGATTTGGTCCAAGGCAACTTTTAACAAGGGTTAAAATCAGACTTTTTGGAGCCCTCAGGTTGACCAGATTTTATAGGAGTAAAGGAAGGACATGAATATATCCAGAAAAGGATATAAAGGAAGACACAAGTTGGGAGTGGCAACATAAAATATAGGTCAACCATAAAAAGTAAATTAATTAAAAGTAATTTTAATTACTTTAATTAAGAATCAGAAAGCACCAACAATAGAAACTGACTAATTTGATGATGTTATTAGGAGTTTTGTGCCCTTAAGAGGGTGACCTTATCATTATTAGGTAATGTTATGGTATTGACAACATCTTTCATTTGTATAGCACTTCAAGAAATTTTCAAAGCTATGTTAAAATATTTCTCACTGTAGAGAAACTTAAACAGGATTCAAATGTGCAGAATAAACAATGAAAATAATAACTGATATTTATGTAGGAGTGTAAGATTTGAAAAGAGATTCACATACATCATCTCATTTGATCTTTATAAAAACCCTGTGAAATAGTGGCTCTTCGTTTTATAGATAAAACTCAGAGAGGCTTAATGATTTGTCCATGGTCACAAAACTAGTTTGGCGTTAGCTCAGTTTATGATGTATGAAAATCCTTGTTTACTGAGACTTTTAGATAATCAGCTAAAATACTTCAGTAGTCCAAAATATGCATCATTTCAAGAGTGGAGTCCTTTTTCGGGTGCTTTAGATTGCAGCTCCTCAGAAACTTAAAGGAAATGACTCTTTATAACATGCTGTAGTCAAGTAAATATTCCTCCCCTGGAAACCAAGTTCTTTGAACTTAACTAAGCTGGTCCTTTCTGAGAATTTATGTCAAGAATTTCTAAAGGGACTGGAAACCCAAAAGAAGCCAGGCCACTTCCACAGGAGGTTACTCAGGGCAAGGACCCTAGACTAGCTGACCTTGATATCATTTCATTGTGAAGAGGCTGAGGTCATTCAGCAACCCAGCTTCAGCATAGGTGCAGCAATGATAAAGGAAAGGAGGCAAAGAATGAGTATTAGAGAATATCAGACAAAATATGTAGCATAAAAAGCTCAAGAAAGAACAGAATAAAAATAAGCAGATAAATCAAAGATATGATCTCCCAAATAGAAGAAAAAATAAATAAAACCTCAATGGAAAACTAAGAATGATGTGCAAATAATGTAATGTGAAGGAAAATGAACCAATGTTACTTGATGAAAAACAGAACCATATATATTCTCCATAAATCATGGAGCAAAGCAAGAAATTCTTGCATGGTTTTAAAGAGAAATAGAACTTGAAAAGAGAAATTAAGAGGTAATTTTGGTTAGAAATTAGGATTCTTAATATATAACTTAGAAATAGCATGGGAAAATTTAATATATGGTGGAAAATTACTTAAACAAATAGAAGCTGTGTAAGAGACAGATTTGAAACATAAAAATAATGAAGTGGAAGAAAATTTGGCAAAAAAGAAGCAAAAGGTAACAATGCTAAAAGAACACATGACTTCTATATAAGTCAAAGCAATCAACTGATCACAAGATACACAAAAATAACGCAAGAATCATAGGTCTCCCAGAAGAACATGACAAAGCAAAAAGTGAATACTATAGTTCAGGGAAAATGCAACAAAAATATATAGTTCTAAATATAGACCACAAAGCATTGATTGAAATAATCCAGAAATCAACAATAAAAATAACAACAACAACAACACACATGCACACACTAAGGTTTTCACCTCCAAGTCATGCATTAGTTCAATTTAATAGTTTCTTGACAAACAACAAATTTTGCAAGAATCCAAGAATACGAATACAATGGAAAAGCATTTTGAATGGCACAGGATCATTCCACATCTGTGAGCATTTGTCAGAGAGAATGAAATAGTATTTTCTAAAAGTCAAAAAAAAGTTGAAGCTATTATAACCCAAAATGATGTATCCTGCAAGCCTGAGCCTAATCATCAATGAAAGAAGACATATTTATCACATAATGTATGTAAACATGCATGCATGCACAACATGTATACACAAATAAGAGGGGAGAGAGAGGAAGAGAGAAGAGAGAGGGGGGAGAGAGAGAGAAAGAGAGAGAGAATATTATAAGATGGCATATGGAAATAAAAGAAGATGAGCTTAAAGGTTAAAGGTATAAATAGTGAGGTTATACTTGGTAAGGAAAAAGGTCACCTATTCCAGAGAACTGGAGAAAAGGAAGGTAGGATGGGTGAATATGATAAATTGAGAGATGGGAAACATCTTAGAAGTCACTAAGTCCAATCTCATTTTACAAATGAGGACACTAAAGTTCAAAGGGCTCAGTGATCTGCAAAAAGTAATATAGCTAATAAGTAACTGAGATGAAATATGAACCGTGGTCTTCCAATTTCCAAGTTAACACTCTATCCACTAGGATTTTGAGGTCAAAATTAGGGAAGAAAAGAAAGCTCAAGAAAGATAGGTTGTATTTTCTTAGTAAAGTATGAAATGAAATTATCTGCTAAGAGATGAAGTTTGAGGTAGTTAGAGGCTTGAGAGAAGAGTCTATTATTGATCCTCATGGTGAAAGATGTGGTACAAGTGTTTTATTCTTATCTTACAGATGAAGAAAGTTAGGCCCAAAGAAGCTAGATAACTTGCCTAAGTGACATAGTGAGGACTCCAAGTCATATCTTCTGACGCCTATTTCGGTATTTTCCCCACTATGGTTCTTAATGAAAAATAGGCTATATTGTCTTAGAAAGCTAGGTTTTCTGTGAGGTAGCATGCTAGTATGGAAATAATAATGGACTTGGAAACAAGGGAGCTGAGGTCAAATCCTAACATTGATGCTACCAGTATGATGCTGGGTAGGTCACCTAACCTCTCTGGGCTTCTATTTCCTTAGTAATAAAATGAGAATATTGGATTAGATGACCTCCAAGGTCCCTTGGAGCTGTAAATCTATGATCATGACTAAGTCATGGATTAAAGTGAGACTAATTTCCTACTGCTTTGGGTTGTAAATACATCAGCAAGTCAGTAGGAAAGCTGGCATTTAAGGTTTCATCTCCCAGTCCTCTTAGGGTTCAGGTAATCAAATGCTGAATTTTGTGATAGAGAGCTGGGAGAGGAGAGTTATCTTATTGTATCATGATTATCTACCATGGAACCTTGGAGCCAACTTTCTTCATCCTGAAATAGGAAGTACCATCCTCTCCTTGATCTACTATTATTTGGCTCAAAGTCTTCCTTGACCCCTTAAAGATAATTTGTATTCTTGCTAACTATGGGTACTTGAGGTGTAGACTAAACCTAACCCAATCTAATTCCCAAAATACATTTTTATGTGTATATATATCTATATATATATAGATATATATATGCATATCTATATATATAGATATATAGTGTGTATGTATATAACATGTATGTATATGCATACATATGTGCTTATAGATCATACATATTACGTATTTATACAAACACATGCACTGTAAACATTTATAACATTGTAAACATTCATAATAACTATTTGTGTATATAATCCACATATTTTATATCACACATATGCTTTTTTTTTAACAACTAGCAACCTGCTTGACCTTGGAAAAATCACTTCAGTGTTCATATCTGTTAAAAAACAAAAAGGGTTGTTGGGGCTGGATGGACTCTAGTTTTGCTTTTGATCATATGCTCCAATAATATGTAAAATTAAAGGGCTTGGCTAAATTATCTCTCTTTTATTCATAAGATTTATTTATGTTAGTATCTTTAAAATTTCATTCTTAAGAGCTGAAGTGGTCAGATTAGGTCATCTCAAAGATCCTTTTCCTCTAGTGATTCTATGTTGCTTATCCTTCATTTTCAAAGAGAACCAATGACATCATGGAGTGATGTCTTGATTTGCATAAGAATTTAAGTGAGGCAGAGTTGTACAAAGTTGACAGCTTCACTCTCTCTTTTAGAGTTATCAAAGTAGCCAGATAAAAGTCAGGACAACTAGTGATGGCCTGGGATGCAGTGGATTACCTTGGCATCTTCGATGTCTGACCAAGCTCTAAGCACTACACAGCATTTGCTTTAGCTGCTTTCATGGCCATTGGAACAAATTGTTCTTATCTACCTATTCCAAGGGGGAATGTAAAGCCAATCGGTAAGTGAAAGACCTTTCCTGCCCATTGAATAGGCTTTGGGTGAGGAGGTCTGATTAGAGACAAGCCCACACCCTTTCACTAATTAGATGTGAGGCCTCAGGCTAGTTAGCAAACTAGTTTGCTAGTTTGAGAGAGGTATGAAGCCCTCAGAGCCCTAAAAAGAATTGCTAAGACCAGAGCCAATGATGTGTGCCTGAGTTCTAGTCAATCAGATGATGTCTAGGACTGTATAAAAAGAGAGAACAGAACTTGGAACTAAGTAGAATCTGAGGACTGAGGACTGAGAGTGGAACTGGACACAATGGAGCTGGAGCAGAGAGCAGCAGGATTCAGAAGCAGGGTCCAGCATCCAGAATGTGCAGAGCCAAGAGTGCTGAACACAAGAGGTAGCTGAGGAGATCAAGGAACTCGAGTCAGCAGAACTGCAGGAGAGTGTTGAGCAGAGAGTTAGGATTCATGGGTGATCTTCTTATAGCAGGGCCCTAGCATCAAGGGGAAGCACAAGTATGGCTTGGTTTCCTGCTATAATATTTTGTTATAATCTCTTTGTTACTATAGTGAGGTGGGCTTATTGGTTTTAGAAAATTATTGTCACAATACCAAATTGGGGGCATTAGTCCTTGAGTCTGATTCTTTGGAGTCTAAATAAATGTTATACTTCCTCTGCCTTCTACCTAGAGAATTCCTTATACTGGGAGATTCCAAACCATTCAGATATGCCCATGGTCCTCTCAGAGGTCATAAATTTTGCCTTAATGATATAGGGAGAAAGTCTTATGCACCTAATATAGGGAGAAGTCTTATGCACCTAATGCACCAACAGATTGATGCCCATTCATTACCCTCGACCTAGTTTAGCCCTATTGGCCCTATTCCCCGGATGGTTTACTGGGGTGTGGCTGCTGTGCATGCTACAGCTTCTTAGAGCCACAGGTGAGAGTTAGTGAAGGTGGACACCAAAAATGGATAAGAAGCCCTGAAAAGGATTCAGCAAGCCCTCACACCAGAGGTGCTAGTCCTCCCTGAACACCCATACACCCCATAATGTCAAATATATTAGAATGAATTTGCCGAAGTTCAGAGGTACAGAAACAAACCCTCTATCTCTCTTTATTCTAAAACTCTTCCTATCCCCATGCCACAATTCCATCTTCTTATGCAAATCTGACATATTGCATCTCCTTGCAGGAAGTCTATCAGTCAATCAACATTTATCAAGTGCCTACTATGTGACAGGCATGGTGCTAAGATATAAAGAAAGGAAAAAGCCCTCAAGGAGCTTAATATGCCTCTCTATCTGAATGCGGCTAGCATGGTTCTTATCTGGCAGATTTACATTCTGTCACTGGGCCTATAGGCAAAGCCTTTCCAGCTTGAAAGGGCATGCCAAAGCATTTGCCCCTCTGTGAGATTAAAGGGTCACCTGAGCACTACAGTGAGGCATAAGAAGAATATAAATTAGTCAAGGACAACTTCAAGAAGGCCAAAACAAAAATGTCAAGTATCAATTTCTCAGGCATCATAGGATCATAAATCGAAGGCTGGAAAGACCTCAGAGATTATGCAGTCCAACTCTCTCATTTTACATATGGGGAAGTTGAGGCCAAGTGATTTGCCCTAAGTCAGAGGTCATAAGTAGCAAAGCCAAGATAAAAACCCAGATCCTCTGACTCCAGGTCCAGTGTTTTGTCCATTGGTTACAAAGACAATAAATAAGATGACCTCTGCATGTGGCCCATGTGTCTCGTTAGAAAGGTTTAGGCGAATCATACACTATGGGATGAGATTTATACCACTATGGTGGGATTTATATCAGGAATGCGAGACTGTTTCAGTATTAGGAAAACTAAAAGCATAATTGATCATATCAATAAAAAATAACAAAAATCATGTGATTATCTCAATGTTGCCAAGAAAGCTTTTGACAAAATACAATACCCATTCCTATTAAAAATACTTAAAAAAAAGGAATAAGTAGAGCTTTTATTAAAACGATAAGCAATGGCTATCTAAAACTAAGATCAAACATTATTTGTAATGCCATAAACAGGAAATCTTCCCAATGAGATCAGAGTTGAAGCAAGGATGTTCATTATCTTCACTATTATCAAATATTAATACTAGAAATGCTAACTATAGCAATAAAGACAAGAAAAAGAAATTGAAGGAATAAGAATAGGCAATGAGGAAACACTATCACTCTGTGCAGATAACATGATGATATAATTAGAGAAGCTTAGAGAATTAACTAAAAAACTAACTGAAACAATTAATAGCTTCAACAAAGTTGCAGCAAACCCACATAAATCATCAGTATTTGTATACATTACCAACAAAACCCAGCAGGAAGAGATAGAAAGAGAATAGACAAAATAAAGTACCTGGGAGTCTACCTGCCAAGATAAACCCAAGTACTACACAAACACAATTACAAAACACTTTTCACACAAATAAAGACGTATGTAAACAATTGGAGAAATATTAATTGTTCGTTGCTGTATACCTGGCAATGCTTTTTTCCCTTTATTTTGTATTTGTTTCAATATATCAGTTTATAATGTGTTTTTTTCTTTTCTCATTGTATATTCAGTTTCAGTATTTAAGTCTAAAAAAAAGAAAAAAAAATATTAATTGCTCATGGGTAGGCCAAATCAATATAATAAAAATAAGAGTTCTACCTAAATTAATTTACTTATTCAGTGCTATGCCATCCAAAGTACCAAAGAATTACTTTATAGAGCTAGAACAAATAATAACAAAATTTATCTGGGAAAAAGGAGAAGGTCAAAAATATCAAGGGAATCAATTAAAATGAAGGAAGGTAGCCTAGCAGTACCAGATTTCAAATGTATTGCAAAGTGTAATCATCAAAATAATCTGGCACTGGTTAAGAAATATAATAGATCAGTGGAATAGATTAAGTGCACTAATGCCCAGTAGTAAATGACCATAGTAATCTAGAGTTTGATAAACCCAATGATTCAAAATTTTAAGGCAAGAACTCAGTATTTGACAAAAATTACTGGGAAAGTTAGAAGGTAGTTTGGCAAAAACCAGGCATAGATTAACATTTCATATACCAAGATAAGGTCAAAATGAGTACATGACTTGGACATAAAGGGTGATATCATAAGCAAATTAGGAGAACATGGAAAACTTTACCTGTCAGATCTATGAATAAGGAAAGAATTTGTGATCAAACAAGAGATAGAAAGGATCTTAGGAGATAAAATAGATAATTTTGATTACATAGAATTAAAGGTTTTGCACAAACAAAACCAATGCAGCCAAATTAGGAGGAAAGTAGGAAGCTGGGGAAAAAAATTTAAAGCAAGCTTCTCTGATAAAGGCCTCATTTCTCAAAAAGATAGGGAACTGAGTCAAATTTATCAGAATACAAGTCATTCTATAATTGATAAATGGGCAAGAATATCAATGGAAGTTCAGAAGAAGAAATCAAAGCTATCTGTAGTCATAAGAAAAAAAATGCTTTAAATCACTACTGATTAGAGAAATGCAAATTAAAATACACCTATCAGATTGGCTAACATGACAGAAAAAGAAATGACAAATTCTTTAGGGGCAGGGCAGGGATGAGGAAAATCTGGGACACTGATGCACTGTTGGTGAAGCTTCGAACTGGTCCAACCATTCTGAGGAACTATTTGGAAATATGCCCAAAGAGCTACAAAACTACATGTACCCTTTGACCTAGCAATACCACTGCTAAGTCTATACCCCAAAGAAATTAAAGAAAAAAGACCTATATGTACAAAAAAAAATTATTTTAGCTCCTTTTATCGTTGCAAAGAATTGCAAATTAAGGAGATGTCCATCAATTGGGAAATGCCTGGACAAGTTGTGGTATGTAATTGTGATAGAATGTTATTGTGGTATAAGAAATGATGAGGATGATGGTTTCAGAAACACCTGGGAAGATCTACGTGAATTGATGCGGAGTGAAGTGAGAACTAGAACACTGTACACATTAAAAGCAATATTTTAATGATAATAAACTGTAAAGGACTTTACTATTCTGATCAATACAATGATCCAAGCTAATTCCAAAGTACTCATGATGAAAAATGCTATCTACTTCCACAGAGAAAGCTGATGAACTTTGAGTGCAAATTGAAGTATAATTTTTCATTTTCATTGTTTTTCCTGCTTTTTTTGCAACATGGGTAATTTAAAAGTATATTTTGTGTGATTTTACATGTATTATTCATATATTGTACAGTGAGTAAAATGAAACTGAGGCAAAATGAGTCATGTTTTCTCTAAGTAAGATATCAGTTTATTAATAGTGATGTGTATGTCTGTTAATAAAGTGGGTCAAACTGGCTTTCTCAATTAGGTCAGCAACCAGGAAGGGGAAGGGGCTTAGGTTAGGAAGGAAGCCTCTTTATTGAGGTGTGGGAAAGGAGCAGTTCTGCGTGGTTGGGGAATGTCACAACTGGTTGCCGCTGGGAAAAGTGGGTTGGCCTCTCTATGCTAAGGAATTGTTAATTGCTTTACGTGGTTCAACTGTCTTTATTAATCTTGGCTGGAAAATCAGAACCACCCAAATTATGACCACTGGATTAGTCATCCCCTTGGGGGAGATCAAACCACCCTTAGTTTTCTTCAAGGACAGGTAAGGACTAAAGAATTGTCTTGTGGTGGGGCATCCAGTTCCAGGTGATTGCTTGTTTACAGTCAACAAATTAGTACCATGTTAAACTGGTCAGCAAAAAAATATCCCTGAACTGAGTCAAATTTATAAGAATTCAAGTCATTCCTCAGGTGAGAAATGGTCAAAGGATATGAACAGGCAGTTTTCAGAGGAAGAAACTAAAGCTATCTATAGTCATATGAAAAAATGCTCTAAATCACTATTGATTAGAGAGATGCAAATCAAAACAACTCTCAGGTACCACATCTCTTCTGTCAGATTGGCTAAGATGTCAAAACAGGAAAATGATAAATGCTGGAGAGGTTATGGGAAAATCAGAAAACTATTGCATTGTTGGTGGAGTTGTGAACTGTTCCAGCCCTTCTGGAGAACAATTTGGAACTATGCCCAAAGGTCTATAAAAATGTGCATATCCTTTGAACCAGCAATATCATTTCTAGGGCTGTATCCCAAAGAGATCATACAAGGGGGAAAAGCAGCCTTATGTACAAAAAAATTTACAGCAGTCATTTTTGTGGTGGCAAAGAATTGGGAATCAAGGAGATACCCATCAATTGGAGAATGGCTAAACAAATTGTGGTAGATGAATGTAATGGAATACTATTGTGCTATAAGAAATGATGAGCAGATGGACTTCATGAGAACCTGAAGAGTCTTATGTGATCTGATGATGAATGAAGGGAGCACAATCAGGGGAACATTGAACACAGCCACAGACACATTGCTTCTGTGATGACTACCTGATAGATTTGGTTCTTCTCAACAATGCGAGGTTCTAAGACAGCTCCAAAAGACTCATGACAGAAAAGGCTATCCACAACCAGAGAAAGAATTATGGAATCTGAATGCAGATTGAAGCAAAGTACTTGTTCTCTCTCTTTTTTTAAATTTTATTTTATTTTTGGTTTTGTTACATCTTTCTCATGGTTCATTTCATTGGTTATAATTGTTCTTTACAATTTGATTATTGGAAAAGAAGTTTAATGTGAAGATATATGTAGAACTTAGATTATATAGATTATCAGATTACATGCTGTTTTGTGGGGGCATGGGGGAGGAGAGGGAGGGAGATAAAATTTGGAACTCAAAAACTTGTGGAACTCAGTGTTGTACACTAAAAAGTAATTAATTAATTAATTTTTAAAAGAATATTTTTCTCAAATTTTCCAATTCCATATTTCATTTGTATACCTAGTAGGTACATTGGTAACTAAGGCAGGACTTTCTTACTGTTTTAGAATGATAAATTAATTAAATGTGTTTGATTGAGCCTTACTTGGTGCAAAGCCCCAGGCCCAAACCCCTATCTACTAGGTGCTAAGCTGATGTGGACATGAAGCCCTCAGGGCCCTAAGGGGAGTTGCTAAGATCAGAGCCAATAGTATGCGCCTAAATTCTGGTCTCTCAGGTGATGTTTGATGATCTCCAAAGACTGTATAAAAAGAGAGAACAGAGCTATTTGCTGGAGGCTCTCACTCCTGGAGGAATGTTGGCATGGGACTCTGGGCAGCTGCTGTAAGAGCCTCTTGGCTCACCCAGATGTTGATGGTTTCTTGGTAACTATGAATTGTATTTGGTCTGTTTATAATGTATGTTTGTAATTTGTTTGTATTTGCTCCAAAGTTCAGGGTGCTGACTTTTTCCCCTGAACTAAATGAATGATATTTGTATGTTGGATTGAAATAAGATTGTTAGCCCCTTAACATTACTTTCCTTAGTAAAGCAGATCAAAAGAACTTGTGCTGGCAGTATTCTTGTTGTTGGACTTGTGTTGGTCTTTCACCCCCACAGCAGGTGCTAGCCAAATTGTTGCAACAGTAGGGCATATACTGATAGAGAGAGACATAGATGATAGATAGATAATAGATAGACATGCATAATTTGTATTGACATATAAATATACATACAGACATAAATTTTTGCATATAAATAAAAAATTTCATACAAACATAAAAGAAAATCCATGGTGCGAGGAGTATGAGCTACAGCACCACTCCCTTTAATCACACCTTTAAGTCAATTCAGACTAGGACAGAACAAATTTTTGAAGGAGGCAGTTCAGGCAGATGTTGACAGTTTTAAGTCAATGCAACATAAATATGAATTACATTATAAAATCAATACAATAGATATCAAAGATAATAATGTTATCTCTCATAATTGCTTGCCTTCTCAATGGATGGCAAGTGGGGCCAAAGGGAGAAAATTTGGAATTCAAACTTTTAGAAAAATGTTTTAAAAATTTTTTTTTTAAAAAAAGAAAGATTTAAATGAGACTGGGAATCAAAGGATAATGTCTCTGATGACTTTATCTTTATTTCCACTCAAAGGCTCAGTTACTTACCTTCCAGAGAAATAAATTTCACATACATTTGCTTGGGCAACTTATTAGAGCACAGAGATGTAATTATATAGTGGTACAAACTCCTAGGAGTGGAGCCTATCCTCACCTGATAATTACCTTTATAACTCAGTGCCATATCACCTGGCATATGTAACGGCCACATAGGTGGCTCTGCTTCCAGATTCATCTTCTACTAAGTAAGAAAGGCATATATCTCTGTAATAAAGTAATTCAATCCATTATGTTAAACCTTGGAGTGAGGGTAGAAAGGCAGAGAGGGCATTTTGAGGAATATGGTACTAATAAAGCAATTTATTAGCTGTGTGACCCTGGACAAGTCACTTAACCTTATTGTTGTTTAATTGTTTTCAGTTGTGTCCGACTCCATGTGATCCTTTTTGGGATTTTTCTTGGCAAAGATACTGAAGTGGTTTGCTGTTTCCTTCTCCAGCCCATTTTACAGATTAGAAAACTGAGACAAACAGGGTTAAGTGACTTGCCCATGATCACACAGTAAGTGTCTGAGGCCAGATTTGAACTCAGGTCTTCCTGACTCCAGGCCTGGCACTCTAACGACTATGCCACCTAGGTTTGCCTTAGTTTTCTCAACCTTCAAGTAGAGAAAATAATAGCAACTTACCTCCCTGGGTTGCTGTGAAACTTAAGTGAGATCATAACTATAAAGTTCTTAGCGCAGTGCCCACACACAGTAGGCACTATCTAAATACTCATTCCCTTCCCTCCCCCTAATAATGATAATAATAGCTAACATTTGTAGAGCACTTATCAGATACATTATCTCATTTGAGCTTCACAACAATCCTGGGTGGGTAGCTACTGTAGGTATTATTTGCAGATGAGAAAGCTGAGTCTCCTGAGGCACGAAAAGCTTTGCTCATGGTCACATGGCTAACAAGTGTTAGGGGTGGGATTCTAGTCTTCAGATCCAGAATTTTATCCACTCTGCCATGTGGCCTCCCTAAACTACATTAGTGATTAATCAAAATCATTTAAAAAAATACAGTTGTTTCTGTTTTCTCCTCTTGATCATCTTGTCTCATCTATTTAAATGACAATTAACTTTGATTGAAGATTGTTTTCTTAGCCCCCTTCTGCTATCAATTGAATATCTAAATAGAACACACCCTGGCTTAACGGTAGCTTGCTCCTATTTTCTGCTTTTCTAACGGTGTTATAACATTGTTTAATATTTTTGAATAATGAATTTTAAATAGTTTCCTGGCTGTTTGCCATGAAATTAGTGTCTCCCTGGGCCATTTTTGTAGGTCCTTGAAGTAATGGTAAAACTAGCCCTGGGATTAATATTGGATAAAGTGAGGGGAGAATGAACTCTTGCGGTTGGTTAACATGCATTCTTTGGGAAAATGCTTGCCTTGTTCAGAATCTGGGCAGAAGAAAAATTAGAACACCAGGTGATTGGTATTCATTTAATGTTCCCCGGTGGCTGGCTGCAAAGATGAGTCATGGTGAGGGGTGGGCTTGGCTGGGCTGTTCCGGGAAACATCTGCAGCCTATTTGAATAAAAGAGAAGGAAGGGAGGGCCACTCTATTTAGCAGGTCAACAGCAACCCTGCTATCTGATGCCTTGTGGAACTAATTCCTAATTGGGGCAGTGTTTGTCAACACTGACAGGACCCTAATACACTGTAATCGCTCCAGCCACAAGCTCAGATACAGATCTTAATCTCTACACTGTGTCCCCTTCACATGGCGGCATGCCTCCCTTCCACCCATCCCCCACCTGATTCAAGTCTCTCCCTCTCAATCCCTCTCTTATCCTTCTCTCTGCAGTTTCTCTATGGCTTTCTCCCTTTGTTTCTCTTCCATAGTCTATTTCTACCACTCTTTCTCTCATTTTGAAAGCCCTGTCCCTCCCTCTCCTGTTAAACTCTGTCTTTCTGTCTCTCTCTATCTCTGTCACTCTTCCTCTCTCACCAAATTCAAATTCTCAATTGCTCTGAAATTTGAAAATCTCTCACACTTTAAATCTTTAGAAAAGGAGAAGAAAAGTCTAGTCACATATGTTAAAAATGAGGGTGAGTTTAAAGATTCAGTGTGCTTAAAATTTCTGCAAAAGGTTAAGAAAATTAAATTGTACCTTGACATCTTTCTCCAGACAAATGGAAATTCCCTAGGTAACCCAGGAGAATGGTGAAGGCATGATTTGGTTTGGTTTTGTAACTCTGCTCTTGGACAGTTGCAATGGCTCTTGCAATGTGGGGCACAACCTGAACCAGAAGTAATGACTCTTGGCCTTCTGAGATTGACCTAGAGTAGGAATTCCCTTAGGATTGCTCTGCTGTCTAGTAGGCCAAAGAGAAGGTGTGACAAAGTGCTAGAACTATCTGGACAAGAAGTCCCCAAAGTATCTGGTTCCTAGCTTGTTTTGTCACTAATTACCTCTGTGACCTTAGGCAAATCACTTCAATTTTCACATCTGAAGAGAGAGGGAAAGAGAAAGACAGAGAGAGAGATAGATAGATAGATAGATAGATAGATAGATAGATAGATAGAAATTAGATTGTCTCTAGGGTTCATTCTCTCACAAAAAAATCTCTGATCATACAATCTATAAAATTAGGGGGCTTGACTTGATTATCCTTAAGACTCCTTGCTGCAGACCAATCAGCCTGGGAACTGGGTGGAACAGGCCCTAGCACCCTGAATCAGTGAGCTGTAGCAGTTACCAGACTTCTCAACCCCCGAAACACCAAAGACAACAGAGAAGGTTAGTGGGAAAAACTGTGGCGATAGAGTGAAAAAAGTTTGCAGTTCAGCCACTGCCCCGGGGGCAGCAGAGGTAATGCAGCTCTAAGGTGGCTTACAGAACTACAGCTGCAGTTGCTTCCAGCCCCAGGCCCACCTGGTGGGAGGAATTAAGTGGCAGATCAGAGCAGGAGTACAGAGCCTGCTTAGATCTGAGTCATGGTCCCAGTTGGCGGTTCTTGGGGGAGGAAGAGCCCTGGTGTGGCAGAGCTTGCTGTGTAGAAATAGCTCTGAAAACAACAGTGCAGCCCCTCAAGCTTGGGACAAAGTACTCTCTACTCTACAAGCAGTCATACCCTGCTGAAAAGCTCAAGGGTCAAGTAGTTGGCTGGGAACATGGCCAGGCAGTGAAAATGGATTCAGACAGGCAGTGAAAACGAAAATTCAGATTCAGACTCACACTTGGGAATATTTCTTTAGTGACAAAGAAGACCAAAAGATACAACCAGAAAAAGTCAACAAAGTCAAAGAGCCTACAACAAAAGCCTCCAAGAAAAACATGAACTGATCTCAGGCCATGGAAGAGCTCAAAAAAGATTTCGAAAAACAAGTAAGAGAAGTAGAGGAAAAATTGGGAAGAGAAATGAGAGTGATGTGAGAAAACCATGAAAAACAAGTCAATGACTTGCTGAAGGAGACCCAAGACAATATTGAAGAAAATAACACCTTAAAATAGACTAACTCAAATGGCAAAAGAGCTCCAAAAAGCCAGGAGGAGAAGAATGCCTTGAAAGGCAGAATTAGCCAAATGGAAAAGGAGGTCCAAAAGACCACTGAAGAAAATATTACCTTAAAAATCAGATTGGAGCAAGTGGAAGCTAGTGACTTCATGAGAAATCAAGATATTATCAAACAGAACCAAAGGAATGACAAAATGGAAGACAATGTGAAATATCTCATTGGAAAAACCACTGACCTGGAAAACAGATCCAGGA
>CM053622.1:549997489-550012588 GCA_028646595.1 Phalanger gymnotis
AAGGGTTTTGCATAATGATATACATGTGGCCTATGTTGAATTGCCTGCCTCCTTAGGGAGGGTGGGTGGGGAGGGAAGAGGGGAGAAAATTTGGAACTCAGAATTTTAAAAGCAGATGTTCAAAAAAAGAGTTTTTGCATGCAACTAGGAAACAAGATATACAGGCAATGGAGCATAGAAATCTATCTTGCCCTACAAGAAAATAAGGGAAAAAGGGGGTGGTGGGGAGTGGGGTAACAGAAGGGAGGTCTGACTGGGGAATGGGGCAATCAGAATATATGCCATCTTGGAGTGGGGGGAGGGTAGAAATGGGGAGAAAATTTGTAATTCAAACTCTTGTGGAAATCAATGCTGAAAACTAAAAATATTAAATAAGTAAATAATCGTTTTAAAAAAGGACTCCTTGCTATTCTAAATAAGTGATGTTACTTATATTTCCAATACTGAAAGCATAGGGGAAATTATCTTCTCCAGTCCAGGCAACGTCTTCAGTATTGGAACTCCTGTTTTTTATCTTCTCCATATCCCTTCTCCAAAATGAATTTTCGATAATAATCATAGCAATTCCATTTACATCAAATTTTAAGTCTTATTTTCATCATCACCACCCCAGGAGGTAGGTGGCATCATACTCCGGCCAGGTGTTTAGAGAGAAAGAAACTATTTCAAGCAGCCTCTCAATTTCACTGCCCTAAGGGTACAAGCTATATAAAAGGATGCAAATTATAAGTACTGAGAACTAAAGGATTTACACTGGCCAAAATGCAGCACCAAAACAACTATGTTTTATTGTTGACAGATAAAAGTCATAAAGATAGTAAAGTAGGTGGGTAGTGACATTGATGTCACTTCATTAGGTTGCCTTTTATCTTGGCTCAAATTCATTTGTACTTAAGCCAGAGAAGATTTCAGGTAAGAGAATCTTTGATAAAAGAAAGTTTTGACCACAGCCAAGACGTAGAAGTAAAAAAAAGGAAAGACTTAATCTTAGTCTGGTGACTTTTGCTTGACTTCAGAGCTAGGTATAGTGACTGTGACTGAAAAGCTGTCATCCTGCCTATCAAAGAAGGTTTTTATTATTATACCTAGTGGACTGAAGACCAAGAAAGGTAGAGACCACATATCCAGCAGATACTCTGCCTCATAGAAAGAGAAGCAGGCTCAAGAGAGATTCCACCATTCCCAAGGAGATTCAGGTAAAGAGATGTCACCATGTCCAGCAAAGAACAGGCCCAGCTGGCATTCTCAGTGAAGAGTAAGCCTACTGAGAGTAGCATAACAATATAAGAGGAATATATCCTATAGGAATCAAGATATGAGTTGGCCTCATGTATTCCCCATGCTCTCTTGTGTGATCCCTAAGTATATTCACTTTTCCTGTTGATGGTTTACTTATTTATGAGAGAGTATGCCCTACATGAATAAGGGTGGAGATGGGGTGTGGAGGTGGGGAGGAAAGGATAGTCTAGCCTACCCTTCAAAAAAGGTTTTGTTCTCTGAAGTTTGGATTCAGTCAAAGGGCTGTACTTGAGGACCTAGATGTCCGCATGTGGCCTCCAGGCCATAGTGCTATTTCATCCAATGACTATGATTTTAACGCAGTCCTTTGGTTGACTAGATAAAAAAGTGGATTCATTGACTGGGGCTTGTGAACTATCATTTTGAGTAGAAATAGTAGAACCTTGAACTTAGTATAGCTATACTGTGAGAAGAGGCTGCCATAGGTACTACACAGTTGTATAGGATTGTTATAGAGTTTAGCTTAGGTGTTATCTTGCTGAGTTGTTTCCTTGGTTCTGAATTTCTTTTCCTGGTACCCTGAGATAAGCTTTTCTTAGAGCTGCTTACTCTGAGGGGAAAATTCTGGTCTTCTGAGAAGTCTGATTTCCTTTCCCTAGTTCCAATTGGTTGTTGCTTCCAGTCAAGGTTAGAATTCTCTCTCCGAGTACCTTTGGCAACTAAAAAGACAAGGTCCCTTCTGTATGGGTTCTGGTCTTAAACTTGATCTCAGAATGAGTGAACTGCACCCAGATAGCTTCCTAAAATACTTAGCAACCACTCCAGCGAAATAGGTACCTCAATTAAAATGATATAATCAGAAGATCATGAAGTAAAGAGCTGGAGATAAACTAGACAAACCCCCTCATTTCATATACTGGACATAGAGAGGTTAAATAATTTCCTAAGGTCACACAGGTGTGAAGTAGCAGAGCTGAGCTTTGAAACCAAGGTCTTCTCACTGCAAATCCAGTGTCCTTTAAACTATGTCACTTAAATTTAGTCCAGTTCGACAAATACTTTTAAAGGATCCACTTTGTTAAGAACACAGTGCTGGGGACTGAGAATTCAAATTTGAATAAGGCAGGAGGTGCCCAGCCTTTAAGGAGCTTACAACCCAGAAGGAACTAAAACATAATACTTCTCTGTCAGGTGCACATACACCTTCTCGTAGATTACTTTCTGCTGCTGTTATTCAAGAGTTTAGGGGTGAGGACTGAGGTTTAGAGAGGGTACATCCAAAGTCTGCATCCCTGCAAATTCCTATCTTTCTTCTTCTTTCATCTCCTGTGATGTCTAGAGGCAGCTAGGTGACACAGTGGGCAGAGCTCTGGACTTGGAAACAGGAAGAATGGAGTTAAAAATCCAGCTTCAGACACTTAATAACTACATGACCCTGGGCAAGTCACTTAACCTGTATCTGCTTCAGTTTTCTCAACTGCCAAATAGGGATAATACCAGCACCTACCTCCCAATGTGGCTGTAAGGATTATGAATTAATATTTTACTGCCTAGCACACAGTAGATACTTACTAAATGCTCATTTCCTTCCTTCCTATGATAGTGTCCATTCTTATTTGTATGCAATGGCCATCAAAAGACAATACGCATGGTTTGGATTGTGTTAAATGTACAGTTATTTGATTATATAGTACCAGGGAATCTTGGGGCATAGCCTAGGTACAGGTTAACTAAAGTATATTCATGAAGCGAATATTATGTAATTAGTTTTAACACAGGTTTAAAACAATAAAGTTCCTTTTAGCTTGTTCCTACTTTATTTCCTCTCTAGTTACGGAGCTCCTTCTCCTCCTCTCTCTCTTCTCATTCCTGCCTTTACTCTCAAGGTCACTATCTTTTTTGCTAAGTCTACCTATTTGTACTATCACTACCAGCAACATCTCTGGAGTCTAAGCAAAGAGTATTATCTCAACTTCCTTGGTTCCTGAAGAAATAGGGTTCTTCAAAATGTAAACTTTTGAAAGGACCTGGAAGATTTCTGTGAAATAATGCAGAGCAAAGTGAGCAGAATTAGAGAATAATTTATGCAATGATAACAGCATTACAGTGAAAAACAACTTTGAAAGACTTTAGAACTATGATAAACATACAATAAACCATGACAAAAGAGTGAAGATGAAACATGCCACTCACCTCTTCTTACAGAGATGGTGGATTTAAAGTGCAGCAAAATACACACACACACACACACACACACACACACACACACACACACACGTGTGTGTGTATATATGTGTGTATACATATATGTATATAGAGATATATAGATATATATTTCTAATGTGGCCAATGTGGGAATTGGTTTTGCCAGAGTACATATTGAGGGCTTTATTATTTTGTAATTGCTTGGGAAAGAAGAGAGGAAAGGGACAGATTAATAAAAGAAAAAATTATGAAGGACGACTTCCTCAGAGGAAAAGGCATAGAGGAGGAAGTTTAGGTAATGTAAAAACAAAACATAAATAAAAATTAATTTTTAGAAAAAAAACGGGGTCATTTTCATCTAGGGCCAAGCCTTCAGCTTCAAAATATATTAAGGGATGTATTCCTCTTCTTCCATTTCAGTGTAAGCTGAACTATTACTACTGCACAGAAATCTACACTTAATTTGACATTATGTTCCTAGCACAACCTTCCATACCACTCTCTTCTTTCCAAATCCCCCAATTTAATTCCCCCCTTTCCACCCAATTTCAACAGATGAGCTCATTTTTTGCTTTACTAGGAAAATGTAGCTCAGCATTATTAGCTCCTAATAAATGAAACAAAGATGTTAGGTGAGCCCTGATCATTCCACAGGTCAGTCCACCATATAATAATTACAAACAGTAGAAATTATCTATAAAACATGTGAGGATCATGAGCCTAAAGGTATGCTGTGGAGGTGGGGAGGTGTTACACAGAAAGCACAGCTGAGGAGCCTTCTCATCAGTCACTAAATATGCCTATGATGCCGAACTATTAAGAACCAGCAGCAGGGAGGTTTCTGGCACTGGTGCTTTGACTTAACTGCTTCTCTCAGTCTAGCTGAGACAAGCCTCCATACACTGGGAAGCCATTCAGTTTCATTTCGCAGACACAAAACTTGATCAAGGATGATGTTGGGACTTTTCTGTCTCCAGGATCTCAGAATCCCACCCCTTTATTAAAATGACTCCACGACTTACTTTTTGTTGTTGTTTTCTTCGTTCAACATCTACCCGGTTGGGTATGACGTGAGGAGGCATGTCCTATCTATGAGGCAGTTTAATGGAGGATAGACTGGAGTGAAAAGAGCCTCATGGCAGGCAGACAAACTAACAGTCTGTTGCAATTGTCCAGGCATGAGGTGATGGCAGCCTGCACCAAGGTGGTGGCTGTATCAGAGAAGAGTAGGGGGCATATTCAAGACAAGTGGGAAAATATGTGGAAAACATGTGGAATTTGGATTAAAATGGCTGAGTTTAAAATCTCAGTTCTGTTACTACCTGTATATCCCTGGGCAAGTCAATTAACTTCTCTTTGAATTGATGTGCTCATTTGATAAATGAGATCACTGAATTAGACAATCCCTATTATCCCTCCTATCTCCAGACCTCTGGGGCCAAGTTGAACAAGTCTCATCTTTGCTAGTCCTTCAGATTCCTGAGGATAACTATCATCTTTCTTCTAATATAGATCTTCTCTAAGTTAATCATACCTAGTTTTTTTTTCAAGGAAATTTGATATGATTTAAGTTCTAGCTCTCTCAATATCCTAGAAACTGGCCAGTTTATCATTGACCTTCCTAAAATACAATACCCAGAAGAAACAAGTAAAGATGGTCAATAGCTTCAAAAACGTAATGACATAAAAAATAAATCTACAAAATTGTTAGCATTCTGATTCAGCAATAACAATGAAATTTAACCTTTGGGTTTCTTGGTATATAGAACTCCCTAGATGAGAAAAGTCTTTCCACCAATTCAGGTTGGTACTTCCTCTGCAATTTATTGTTCTACTTACTGTCTAGAAAACTGAAAGGCTAAATGACTTTCCAGTATATGTCAAAGTAGGAACTTGAACCTAGGTCTTTCTGGCTTCATGACCTGCCTTGTAGCCATTAAACCATGCTGTATACAGGAGGATATAATAGAAGCAGAAATTCCATTAAAATAACTATTATATATGTTCATATGTACGTATAAAACACAAGAAATACATGACATGAAATACAAAAAACTTTGAATAAAGACAAATAATGGGAAAGATATCCATTATTCATGATCGAGTCATACTAGTTCAACACCTAAAATAATTGAAATATTTAATGCTGTATCAGTTAAACTTCTAAAACTAGGCAAAATAATTACAAAATTCATTTGGTGGAATAAAAGTGCTAGAATCTCAAGGGAAATCATGAAAAGTAGTAATGAATGTGGTACAGAATTATTAGATCTCAAGTTATGTTATGAGCTTGTAATCATCAACTATATTCAATTTTGGGTAAAAATGGAAAAGTATATTACAGGAATGGACTACAGTAGCAAAATCCAGAAGCAACTGAATATAATGGTCAAGTATTCAATAAATCCAAGGACAAAATTTCTTAAATCCATAGTCCCAGTCTTACTTTCTTTTATGGAACTAGGTTCTTTCAAGATTTAGAGAAAGGAACTAATTCAGCACACTAACCATAAGATTTCACTTGTTTATTGGAGATGTTAGAGAAAGGGTACACGAATTCTTGAGCCCTCATCAAACATGCAGCTACCATTTGAGCCAGAGGATGCTGGAATCTTGTATACAGTAGACTTATCCAACCAACCAGGGGGGTCCTGCACCTTTGACAATCAAAATCAAACCTATTTCTCTTTCTTCCCCATCTCTTTTTTAGTCTCACAAAGTGAAGAAGCATCCACGGAGTAGTGTTAGATAGTCTTGTTCACTAGGAACAGTGTTGATTGGTCAGTCTTCAAATTTGAATTGCATGCCCTATGCTAACTCCAAATGAGATCTGAATTTAGCATGTGCAACTCCCCATAGGCCAATAGGAGGGATGGGATTTTTTTTACCCAAACTATGAAGAAGGTGCATACATGAATCACTTAGTGATAAAACGGGGGGAGGGGGGAGATAGAGAGACAGAGAAGAAGACAGAGTGGGGGGGAGAGATGGGAAAGAGAAAGAGAGAGGGAGAGGGAGAGAGAGAGAAATCAGATGTTGTTTCAAAATAGGATATTTAGGTGAAAAGGGAAAAAAAAATAGGTCATTTGTCAACCCAATCAAAATTCGCTGATCATTACTCGAATTGTTATCCATAGCCTAAGTATGTGATTTATCCTTTGCTCCACACATCAATGCCCAGTATCCACACTTTGAATTGTACTATGTAGACAAGTATATTTACTCCAGTCAGAATTCCCATCCTTTATCAACAATGGCTTATTAGACCAAGTGAGAGTCAAGAGGTAGAGATCATAAGTTGGAATCTGGAGCCCAAATGTTTCTTCCTCATACATAAGCATATAGAAATAGAATTTTTTAAAATCCAGGTAGCTTATAAAAACCTGGACATTTTACCGTTCAGATAATTTTTGGTCGGAAAAGATATGTGTGTGTGTATATGTATATATATATATACATATAGACACATATACATACATATAGAATACATAAATATATACATATAGTATATCTTTCATTGTTAAGCAGAAAAATCCACATGTTATTTGACTGCTAAAGGGAGTCTACGCAGGTTTCACATCTATACAGTATAAACTTAGATGCAAGATATTAAAACTAAGAATCTAAAACCAAATATTTAAAATATAAGCGAATATATTTTGGTTGCTATACCAAGATAATAAATAGGACATATATAAAAGACTAGAGTCACAGGCAGACTCAGACTCCATGATGCTATAATATACAAGTTCTACTAAATCTTCCTGCAACAAAATTTAAACCATGATTATATACAATGAGGAAGTGATCCATGAGATCCCATGGATCCCTCTGTAAAGAGAAGCAACTCAACAAGTGGTCCTTTGGGAGCATTCCAAGCTGGTTATGGATAAGCAGAAAAGAAGGAACAGTGTTTGGAAAGTTTAACAAAGTATATATACAAATACTTAATACAATTTCTGAATACACCCTTGTTATATCATCCAAAGAGCTCAATTTAAGCTCTAGAGATTCCATGGCCTACTGGTTTATGTCATCGAAATGAATCTTTTCCTCAAATACACCCTGCAGAAATGTTTCATTTTAAAAGTGGATGATGAGAAGAAATCTATGGAGAAAAAATAGTTTCAGAAAACCAATCGCAAGGGCAGATTCTTGAGAACGTCTAATGTAATAACCCAATGTTTTGTTTAGCAACTGAGCTTTGTAGGTGCCAAAAAATAAAATGTCCTCGTTACTATTTTTTTCTTTCCATTTTCTCTTTTTTCTGCTCTTCCCCAGTTTTATTCTAATCACATAAGCTCAGAGTTGGGAGGTGTCCTGTGAATTCACATAGTCCAATCATACTTGAACATGAATCCCCTCTCTAACCTTCCGAAGTAGTCTTCCATTGAATCCTATACTTCAATAATTGCAATAAAGAATAACTCGCCATCTTCTAACATAAGGCTTTTTTTTAGTTTTGGATGAATCTCATTGTTAGAATGGGGGTTTTCTGTTTATTGTTTTAATTTTTGTTTTTGTGGTGCTCATGCGAAGCCAAAATCTGCCTCCTTGAAATTTTTTCATATTTCTCCTAGTTCTGGGGCCAAACAAAACAAGTCTAGTCCCTCCAAACATTGGAAGACACGAGTGACAGCCTAAGCTACTTTCCAAAGTAGCTTTCCAAACTCTTCTCCAAATTAAATATTGCCAGTTCCTTCAACATAGATTATCAAATAGCATAGTTTTAAATATTCACTTCCCTGGTCATCTTCCCCTGAATGAATCTCAGATTGCCAATGTACTCCCAAAAATATGTCAACCAGAATTTAGCAGTATTCCAGAAATGATCTAAGCAGGATAAGGAACTATCATCAGTTTCCTTTATGTTGGACACGTGTTTCTCTGGTAGGGCAACCTTCAGCATATAGCTTAAAATGCTAAAACTATCCATTCTAATAAACAGCTAGATCTTTATTTAAAAAAATACTGGAATGGTTTGCCATTTCCTTCTCCCATTCACTTTACAAATAAGGAAACCCAAGGTCACATAAACTTTTTGCCTACCTGTTACATTATTGAAATGATGCATGAGGTCACTGATCCAAGAGTTAAACCTCTCTGAGCTTCTGTTTTGTCATCTCTAAAGCGAGGCGAATATTTAAACTATCGGCCTCATCTGTTGTTCTGAGGAAAATTATTTGCATATCTTGAATACTTTGATGGATATGTGATCAGAATTATGTAGGGACTCTGTTTACAAAGGGCACCTAGATGGTATAATGGATAGAGCACTGGGCCTAGAGTCAGGAAGACAACCTGAGTTCAAATCTAACCTCAAACACTTACTAGCTGTGTGATCCTGGGCAAATCATTTAAACCTGTTTGCCTCAATTTCCTCATCTGTAAAATGAGCTGGAGAAGGAAATGGCAAATCACTCCACTATCTTTGCCAAGAAAACTCCAGAAATGGACTCACAAAGAGTCGGACATGACTGAAACGACTGAACAATAACAAATGTTTACAAAGATAACTTCAGAGAGAACTATTTCAGTTGAATGATGAAATTGGATCACAGCTACCAGAATCTTTATTGGGTTAAGCATATTGATTGAATGAAATTCAAAAGAGGAGAGATTATTTAGTGATGGTGGGAAGGAGATAGAAGGAAATTCTGGAAGTAGGAATAATGGACAGTAAAGAATAGTCTACTCCCCCACCATTACGGGTAAGTTGGAGAGTGTGAATGAAAGTGTGACCAGAGCTAGAAAGAATGGCCAGGTGCAGTGTCATCAGGAGAGATCCAGGTCTCAATGAGGGCAAGGAAGATAGAGTGATAAAGGAAAAGTTTTAAGCTGAAACAAGTTTGTTATCTATGGAGCCAGCATTTCAAGTCAAACAATGGAAGGTATTTATAGATCTTAATTGGGACTTGGGGGGTTGGGATTGAGGAGAGTGGAAAAAAGGGAACAGGCCATTGGAATGGGGAATGTGGTTTGTACAATGAAAACTCAGATTTCAAAATCACCAGGAAGGGCAGAGTATAATGGGATGAGAGTATGCTAATCACTGAGGACTGAGTTCAGTCAGAGGATCATTGTCCCCAGGGCGCCATGGAGCTAGCATGAAGGTGGGGTAGGCTGGTGCAACCTTTTCACTTTATGAATGTTCTAGACAGAGACTCACCAATCATTGAATCAGTCTCAGAGTATACTACTCCAGGACTCAGGCAGCAGTGTAGAGCGGTTGGGGATACAGGAAGGGGAAGGAGGAGCTACACACATGGGAGTGAGGCAAACAGTGATTTGAAGCAGTCCACAGGAAAGCTGAACTGAATCCAGAGACGACCTTGGGTTCAAATCTAATCTCTGACACATACTGGCTGTCTCATTCTGGTAAGTTATTTAAACTCTCAATGCTCTAGCCAGCCCTCTAAGCCTAGAAGTTGCAGAAGGCAATTAAGAGAGCATTAGCGAGAGCTAGCATTATATATAGGATCTAACGTAAGGATATTCTACATATCCTTATACATAAATAGGAATATATAATTCTCAATAAATACAAGAGTAAAGAATTGCTTCCTCATTTCCCTACTATCATTTGAAATAGCCCTAGATATGGAGCAATTGCAGCAAGACAAGAAAATGAAATTGAAAATATAAAGGTAGGCTAAGGGGAGACAAAGATAATCCTATCTGCTAAGACTGAAAATCCTAGAGGATCAGAAAAGAAAACAACTGAGACAAGAGCTTGAGTAAAATATATAAATATATAAAATAAACTCACAAAAATCAAAAGCATTTCTATATGACAACAAAATTGAAGAAGGAAAAATAGAAAGGGAAGCCCTATTCAAATTATCTTCAAAATACATAAAATATCTGGAGCTATTCTACCAAGTTGTTTTACCAAAGTATTTATTCAACACCTTAAAATGTCCTATTACAAAATGTTCCTTAAATAAATAAGTGAAGAATTGGAAGGATATCCAGTATTCATGACTGGACCATACCAATATAACAAAAACTATGATACTACATAAATTAATTTACAATTATGCAAAACAATTAAGGGCACACAACAAAATAATAGCCAAATATATTTGGAGTAGCAAAAGATCTAGAATATAAAGAGAAATAATAAAAAAAAGTAGAAATGAAAGGGGAGGGGATGGAGCCAAGAAGGTGGAATAAAAACAGGGACTCGTTTGAGCTCTCTCCCAAATCCCTCTAAGTACCTGTAAAAAATAACTCTAAACAAATTCTACAGCTACAGAACCCACTAAATGACAGAGTGAAGCAAATCTCCAGCCCAAGACAACCTGGAAGATCAACAGGAAGGGTCTATCACACTGGGCTGGGAGCAGAGCACAGATGGGGCTGGAGTAGGTCTCAGGGGACTGAATCACTGGTAGCTGTGGCAGTTTCCAGACTTCTCAACCCACAAACACCAAGAACAACATAAAAGGTCAGTGGGGAAACTCCATTGGACCTGGGTGAGAGAAGAGCGTGGTCTGGCCCCAGTCCTGGGGTGACAGCCAAGGTGGCAGTGGGAGCAATGGCAGTGGCAGTGGTGGCAGCAGCAGTAGCAGTGGCTGCTTCTAGAACTCCAGACCCACAGACAGTGGGGGGATCAAGCAGCTGATCAGAGGAGGATTGTAGGGATCTCTTTGCTGGCATTGAGGCAGGATTATCTTGCTTTGCCCTGCTTGGATCTGGGTTGCTGTCCTAGTTGGTGGTCTTGGGGTGGGGAGGAGTGCTGTCATGGCAGAGCTTGTGGTGTCTGTGGAAAGGGAATCCTCCTCACAGTTCCAAGGCAGAAAAGAGTGCTTGAGGTCACTCACAGACCAGAGCACAGGCCAGGAGTGGAGTAAACACCTCTCCTCAGATCATACCTTAGAGGAACTGAAAATTTACAGGTACCTAGAAGTATCTCTGAAAACAGCTGTGCAAAACTCCTGAAGCTGGGGACAGAGCACTCTCCTCTCTGGAAGCAGAGTCCTACCTTGACGAAGAGCTCAAAAGTCAAGTAATTGGCTCAGAAAGTGAGCAAGCAGGGTAAAAAAAAATCAGACTATAGAATCTTACTTTGGTGACAAAGAAGAGAAAAGCATACAGCCAGAAGAAGACAACAAAGCCAAAGCTCCTATATCCAAAGTGTCCAAGAAAAATATGAATTGGTCTCAGGCCATGGAAGAGCTCAAAAAGGATTTGGAAAAAGAAGAGAAGTAGAGGAAAAAATGGGAAAAGAAATGAGAGTGATGCAATAAAATCATGAAAAACAAGTCAACAGCTTGCTAAAGGAGACCCAAAAAAGCCACTGAAGAAAATAACATCTTAAAAAATAGACTAACCTAAATGGCAAAAACTCAATGAGAAGAAGAATGCCTTAAAAGCAGGATTGGCCAAATGGAAAATGAGGTCCAAAAGCTCACTGAAGAAAATAATTCCTTAAAAATTAGAATGGAACAAATGGAAACTAATGACTTCATGTAAATCAAGAAATTATAAAACAGAACCAAAAGAATGAAAAAATAGAAGACAATGTGAAATATCTCACTGGAAAAATGGCTGATCTGGAAAATAGATACAGGAGAGATAATTTTAAAATTATTGGACTACCTGAAAGCTATGATCAAAAAAAGAGCCTAGATATCATCTTTCAGGAAATTATCGAGGAAACTGCCCTGATATTGTAGAACCAGAGGGTAAAATTGAAATTGAAAGAATTTGCCAATAATCTCTTGAAAAATGATCCCAAAAAGAAAACTCCTAGAAATATTGTAGCTAAATTCCAGAGTTCCCAGACGAAGGAGAAAATATTGAAAGCAGCCAAAAAGAAACAATTCAAATATTGCGGAAACACAATCAGGATAACACAAGATCTAGCAGTTTCCACATTAAGGGATCAAAGAGCTTAGAATATGATATTCTGGAGGTCAAAGGAGCTACGATTAAAACAAAAACTCACCTATCCAGCAAAACTGAGTATAATACCTCCGGGGGGGGGGGGCGGAGGCGGGGAATAGACATTCAATGAAATAGAGGACTTTCAAGCATTCTTGATGAAAAGACCAGAGCTGAATAGAAAAATTTGATTTTCAAATACAAAAATCAAGAGAAGCATGAAAAGGTAAACAGGAAAGAGAAACCACAAAGGACTTGTTAAAATTGAATTGTTTACATACCTAAATGGAAAGATGATATTTCTCAGTATTAGGGTAGTTGAAGGGAATATGTGTGTGTGTGTGTGTGTGTGTATACATACACAAATATATATATATATATGTACATGTGTATATACATATATACACAAATGTGTGTATATACACATGCACATACAGATATATACATATATGCACATACATACATGCATGCACATATATGCACACATGTGTACATGTGTGTGCATTTTTGTGTGTGTATACATTATATACACGTATACATCTATGTGTGTATATTATATATACATATATATAAATATACACATGTACACAGAGGGCATAGGGTGAGTTGAATATGAAGGGATGATATCTAAAAAATAAAATTAAGGGGTAAGAGAAGAATATACTGGGAGAAGGAGAAAGGGAGAAATAGAATGGAGCAAATTATCTCACATAAAAGAGGCAAGGAAAAGCTGTTACGATGGAGAGGAAGAGAGGAGAGGTAAAAGGGAATGAGTCGACTTTACTCCCACTGGATTTGGCTTAAGGAGAGAATAACATACACATTCAGTTGGGTATCTTAACCTACAGGAAAGTAGGGGGGGAGGAGAAGAGGGGGGATGATAGAAGGGAGGACAGATTAGGGTAGGAGGTAGTGAGAAGCAAACACTTTTGAAAAGGGACAGGGTCAAAGGAGAAAATTGAATAAATGGGGGTGGTTAGGATAGGATGGAGGGAAATATAGTTAGTCTTTCACAACATGACTATTATGGAAGTGTTTTGCATAGACATGCATAACCTATATTGAATTGCTTGCTTTGTGAATGGGGGTGGGTGGAGAGTAAAGAAAGGAGGGAATTTGGAACTCAAAGTTTTAAAACAAATGTTAAAAATCATTTTTACATACAACTGGGAAATAAGATGTACAGGCAATGTGTATAGAAATCTATCTTGCCCTACAAGAAAGTAAGGGGCAAGGGGATCGGGGGAGTGATAGAAGGGAGGGCAGACTGGGGAAAGGGGTAATCAGAATGCATGGCCATTTTGGGGTGGGGGAGGGGAGAGATGGAGGAAAATTTGGAACTCAAAATTTTGTGAAAATGCATGTTGAAAACTAACAATTAATTAATTAAAAGAAATAAAAGAGGAATCATCCTTCTATACCTTAAATTATAGTATTGTATAATAATTATCAAGACAATTTATGATGGCTAAGAAATAGGGAGGTAGATCCATGGAACAAACTGGATTAGAAAGAAAGAGAAGCAATTGAACTCAATAAACCAATTTTCAATGAATCTATAAGAAAAAATCATTTGAGTGAGAATTTCCTCTCTGAAAAGTATTACTAGGAAAACTAGAAATCTATTTGGTAGAAATTAGGTTTAGACTAACATCTTATACTATGTATCACAAAATAACTCAAAATGGCTATAGGATATGAAGCTTTAAAGTCATATTTTCTTTTTGCATAGAAAAGAAGCAGATCAAGTATTTTTCAAAGCAATGGCTAGGGAGAGAATTTGTAGCCAGACCAGAAGTAGAGGTAATTGCAAAAGATAAAATAGATAATTTTGATTACAGGAAATTGAGAAATTTTTGTAGGAGCAAAACAAACAGAATCGGAATAAAAAAGAAAGCAGTCAAGTCTTTGCATCAAATATTTCAAGCCAGGATCTAATATCCAAGATATATAGGTAACTATGAGAAATATGGAAAACCCAAACCCATAGCCCAATTGATAAATAGTCAGAGTCTATGAACAAACAATTTTCCAAAAAGTTTGGCAATGTATTAACGGGCACATGACAGATTGTTCCAACTATCACAGGTAAATAAAACAACTCCAAGATCATACTTCACACCCCCAAAAAAATGGATAATAATGAAAAATATATGGAAATAGTGAATGTTAGAAGAGCTATGGAAAGATAGGCACACTAACATGTGTCAAGTGAAGACACAAATTAGCCCAACCTTTCTCAGTCAAACAGACAATACATGAACATTTATTAAGTATTTATTATGTTTCAGACATTCTGCTAAGTACCGGTGATACAAAGAAAGGCGTGATCTCAGCTCTTAAGGAGCTCAAATTTGAATAAGGAGACCATAAGCAAAAAAATTTTAAAAACCCATAAGATAAAAACAATGTAAATGGAAGGTGGCTGTTGTTGTTTGTCCTTCATTCTCAAAGAGGACCATGGCATCAGGAAGGTGATGCCATGACTTGCAAAGTCACCAGCCTCACTTTTCCTTCAGAGCCATCTGGGTCCAGTGGCATGATATAGATCAGGATGACTGGAGATGGCCCCAGATGCAGTGAAAGACCTTAGCCTTTTTAAATTATGTTTCCCAGGTCTCAGTTAGACTAAGGCAACACCCATTTGGTGATGAAGACTGGGTTGTTTTGCTGTTGTTGTTTGTCCTTTTTTTTTATTTTTATTTAATATGTTGCTTTTCACAGGAGTTTGAATTACAAATTTTCTCCCCATTTCTACCCCCCCCC